>OU612095.1:38506914-39106914 GCA_914767995.1 Thecocarcelia acutangulata | reverse complement strand
TTTGCTATTATCTTTTTGGCAACACCAGTTTTGACAGCTCACGCACCTTTTGTATCTCTTGTCACTGTCAAACATCTTCAGTTTGGTCTATAATTTAATCATGAATCGTCTTACAAACGAACAACGCTTGCAAATTATTGAATTTTATTACCAAAAATGAAAGTTCATCGCGCGCTTCTTCCATTTTATGGTCAGTTTAATCGACCTACTGAGGCTTCTATTCGGGCTATTGTAAAAGACGCACCAAATTTACATTGTTGGACATTAAACCACCAACACGCTTACGTAGAGTGCGAACTGATGATAATATCGCAGCCGTATCGGCCAGTGTTGGTGATGACCGTGAATTATTGATTCGGCGCCGTTCGCAGCAATTGGGCCTCTGTTACTCCACTACGTGGAAAATTTTGCGGAAGGATTTGGCTCTGAAGCCTTATAAGATACAGCTGGTGCAAGAATTGAAGCCAAACGATCTACCACAACGCCAAATTTTTGGTGAATGGGCTCTTGAAAAGTTAGATGAAGATCCACTTTTTTATCGAAGAATTGTGTTCAGCGACGAGGCTCTTATTTTATATATATATATATATATATATTATATATATATATATATATATATATATATATATATATATATATATATATATATATATATATATATATATATATATATATATATATATATATATATATATATATATATATATATATATAACGAGTGATTTTTTTGCTATTATCTTTTTGGCAACACCAGTTTTGACAGCTCACGCACCTTTTGTATCTCTTGTCACTGTCAAACATCTTCAGTTTGGTCTATAATTTAATCATGAATCGTCTTACAAACGAACAACGCTTGCAAATTATTGAATTTTATTACCAAAAATGAAAGTTCATCGCGCGCTTCTTCCATTTTATGGTCAGTTTAATCGACCTACTGAGGCTTCTATTCGGGCTATTGTAAAAGACGCACCAAATTTACATTGTTGGACATTAAACCACCAACACGCTTACGTAGAGTGCGAACTGATGATAATATCGCAGCCGTATCGGCCAGTGTTGGTGATGACCGTGAATTATTGATTCGGCGCCGTTCGCAGCAATTGGGCCTCTGTTACTCCACTACGTGGAAAATTTTGCGGAAGGATTTGGCTCTGAAGCCTTATAAGATACAGCTGGTGCAAGAATTGAAGCCAAACGATCTACCACAACGCCAAATTTTTGGTGAATGGGCTCTTGAAAAGTTAGATGAAGATCCACTTTTTTATCGAAGAATTGTGTTCAGCGACGAGGCTCAATTCTGGTTGAATGGATACGTGAACAAGCAAAACTGCCGTATTTGGAGTGAAGAGCAGCCAGAAGCATTGCAAGAGCTACCAATGCATCCACAAAAAACAACCGTTTGGTGCGGATTATGGGCTAGCGGCATCATTGGGCCGTATTTCTTCAAAGATGATGAGAATCACAACGTTACTGTGAATGGTGAGCGCTACCGTGCGATGATAACAAACTTTTTTTTGCCCAAAATGGAAGAGCTTGACCTGCATGACATGTGGTTTCAACAAGACGGTGCCACATGCCACACAGCACGCGAAACAATGGATCAATTGAGAGGCGAGTTCGGTGAACAGTTTATTTCAGGCTTGGGACCAGTCAATTGGCCGCCCAGATCGTGCGATTTAACGCCTCTAGACTATTTTTTGTGGGGCTATGTTAAGGCTAATGTGTATAGCGACAAGCCCGCTTCGATTGACGCACTGGAAGCCATCATTGCCAACAATATTCGTGAGATACCGGCCGAAATGTTGGAAAGAGTATGCCAAAATTGGACTAAGTGGATGGACCATTTGAGGCGCAGCCGCGGCCAACATTTGCATGAAATAATCTTCAAACATTAAATTATATCGACCCAACTATCGATCCAAATAAATATTTCATGCATTTTTCTGAATTTTATGTGTTTTTTTTAAATTTCCGATAGTTCTTATAAAATCACCCATTATAAATATACTTCAGACTTGAGGTACTAGGATACTTCCTTCCCCTAGTACCTCAATTTGTCGTGTGCACACTGTGTGTCGGCAAAGCAGTTTTGTTGGGTGGGCTGATACAAGATTGTACGAAAAACGTATACAACATTGGCTGTAAGTTATATGCCAAAAATATTAAAGAAATATGGAGTGGTGGGAAAAAAGAAAGAGAAGAAGAACTGCGAGTGAAGGAAGATTGGTTTTTTGGCTGGTGTAGTTTGAGTGCGATTTGGAAAGATTTTATTTTTATTGCTAATTTTTAAAAGGAAAAACTCTATTGCTCTATTGCTAATTTTTAAAAGGAAAAAGAAATAAAGAAGTATTGGGAAATTTAATAATACAAACAAGCACGGTGATACAGCAGACGTAGACGGAAAACTTATGCGTTGGACGAAAATTTGCCCAGCCCGGCTACAAAATATCTAACGGCAGTCTATTTTTTCAACACTTCCTCGAGGCCAAGGAATAAAGGTGACGAAACTCGCAATTTGGTAAGAGTTCAGCAGACTTCTCTATCTGGCTCTGGGAAAAGAGATTTTAAAGTCTTAGTTCAACCGGAATTCTATATGGAGTATTTAAACCGGCTGCAAAAAAAGCACAACCAACATCCGCAGGATCTACAGGAAAATTTGAGCTACTCTGTTGTGCGAGTGTTTTGAAAGTTTTATTTATTTTAATTTTGGTTTGATTATAATTTTTAAATAATAATTGTGACTAGCAGTTTGCGTTCTTTATATTTTTTTTATTATTACGGTTCCTTAAAGAAATTTTTATTTCTTTCATTGGGGATATATATTTATATTTATATAATTGTCCAATTAGAAAATTATTTCAATTTCAGTCATTTGCAAGTTTGGTCAATTTTTAACTAGTTACATTTTCTTATTTTTTTTAGTACTTGTTTTTTATTATTATTATTTTTTTTTTGATTCGTTAAACCATAGGTTTTTTTTAGTGGCTTTTAGGAGTAAAAGCACCACAGCTTGCCGTTTTGTTTTTACTTCAAATTAGAAGTATTGTTGTAAGTACTCCGAATAGGGTGAGCTCACGCTAGGCTGGGGGAAAACTTTTTAGTAACGCGATTTTTTTTGTTGGGGACGGTATTTTGGTCCGTAAGCTAAGCTTTTCCTTAGAGAAGCTAAAATTTATTGGTAACTTTATTATCGTCTGTAATAAACAATAGTTTTTGTATGCACATATAGGTGCTTATTTAATAAATTGAGTTTTATAATGTTTTTGAAATGAGCATTAAGTTTTTTTTAATGGAGTGAGAGACTAAAATTATGGGACGCTGAGTAGAGGAGGGACCGGCTGAACGTGTAAACAAATAAATTTAATAATTTTTACAGTTTTACGTCATATTTTTACGTTTTCGGTCTGTAATTTTAATTTTATTCATGTAGAATATATATGTGGCACCTCTGAAATTTGCCTTGTTTAAATACACATAGTGCTGCTGCTGTCTTTAAAATAATTATGTTGCTGATGAGACGGCAGCTTTTGAAGCTAACTTCACTTGTAGTCGTGAAGTTTTGAAATCTGCTGTCGTTTAAGTGTTTAGAGCTTAAGAGTTAATTATACATTGTGCAATACAATTTTGTCAAACTGGTGGTTAAAGTCTCAATTAGAATTTAATCAGACTTCGTGTAAATGGCCGTTAATAATAAAAGCTTCCGAAGTTTGGCGAATGTCTCTTAAGAAAATTCTGAGGTGAATGGAAAGCTTTGAAAGTCAGACGCCTGATATTTATTTTTATAATTTGTGGATTTTACGGTTATTTAAATAAATTTATAAATACCATGAAACTATTTAAATATTCCCATTTGTTTCAAATCAGACTTTTACAATAACATAAGAAAATGGCATTTTTATCCACAAGAGTTAATTGAGCTGATATACTTGGCCATTTTAAGCAACTTTAGACAGTTTTTATGACTTGTTTTTTAAATTTTGTTTTGCTTTTTTATTTCCGTTTCCTTTTTTCCATTAGCTAATCTGAGTTTTTGTTTGATAAAAAACTAAAACTGAAAACTCAACTATGCATGATAGCCAACAATTGTTAAACAATAAAAAGCCATCAAAATACAACATTAAAAAAAAAATCTGTGAAAAAAACAATATTCGTTAAAAAGAATATTATAGTTGGAAATTTTTAGACAAAAAGTAATAATAAATTGTGTGTTTTATAAATACAGTTTGCTTTTTATCGTTGTGTTTGTTTTGCCTGCCTTTATGTACAGATCCAACATGACATTGCTAGAATAACAAAAATGTACTGGGAGAAATCAGGGTCATTCCAAACTATTACAGCGGTTACAATTCACATAAAAAACTGCGACTTTGCAAACAAAATAGAAATAATAAAAAAAAACCCCTGAAGAGCCAACCATTCAAATAACAATCCCTGTCGACGAAATTTGTGTGTGCCCATGAATGTTGCTTGCCAGTGTAAGGCTTACAACTATACAATTACATAAAACATTTAACCCTAGATCCATACCATGGACTCTACAGCGCCATAAAATGTGTTTATTTTGAAATATTTTTTTTATTGCTCTGTTCTATACCCTTGTGATTTCATTTGCGACCCTATTCTGGATCAAAGTTGATAGAAAAGTCGATTAAGTGATGCCCGTTTGTCCGTCTGTCCGTCCGTTGAAATACAGTTACTGAGAAAACCATTAGACTTAGGAATAGAAACTTTTTTCTTTCACCAGTCATGGGTTTGCTATTAAAATTCAGTAAAATCGGTTCTCATATAGCTGAGTTATATCTAAAATTTGGAAACAAAATTTTTTGTGGGCAATTTTGCACGAAAATTTTTGAAAAAAAAAACTGTTTTTTCGCTTCAAACATAATAATATTATTGAACTTGAGCCAGACGAATAATATCATTATACAATATTAGAAATATTCAATAAATTTGACTATTTATCATTAATATACATACATTATTAAGAATACCGATTATAAGAACCCCGATATCGGCACATATATACCGTGTTATAGCCTAAACCGATCTCTTAATGAAAATGTCGCGTAAGCGAACTTAAATTATTATTTTTGTTTAAAAACAGTTCTAGTATTTTATTTACTGAAATGCAGAAAATGAAAATTTCCGATATCGGTCCGAGATATAGCCTAAACCTTAATTAAAATCATTTCTGGTTATAAAAGGAGGTTAATAAAGTACAAAAAAAAAGAAAATGTTCGATATCGGTTTATATATACCCGATAACCAGTCTTTCCATGAAAACAAATTTTTTTGCTTAAAATAAATTTATTTCATAACTAAAAGGAGACTAGTAAAATACAGAAAATAAAAGTTTCTGATATAAGTCCATAAAATATACTAGATATGAGCTAAACCGATTTTTCCATGAAAAAAAATTTTTTTTAGCTTAAAACCAGTTTTGTTTATAAAAGCAGGTTACTAAAATACAGAAAATGAAAATTTCCGATATCGGTCTATATACATACATATGTACACCCGAGATATAACCAAATCCGAGTTTTTCATGAAACAATTTTTTTTGCTTAAAAGCAGTTCTGGTAATAAAATGAGGTTACTGAATTGCAGAAAATAAAAATTTACGATATCGGTCCGACATTTAATCTAATAATAAAAATATATTTTTTTTTTGCTTAGTAATAATATGAGGTTACTGATATGTAGAAAATGAAAATTTCCCCTATCGGTCCATATATACCCGTTTATTTTTCTTACTCCGAAACCGATTTTTCATTGTAAACAATTTTTGTTTGCTTAAAAGCAGTTTTGATAATAAAAGGAGGGTGCAAAAATACAGAAAATTAAAATTTTCGATATCGGTCCACCCGATACATAGTGTAAACCGAAATTTTTTTTGCTTAAAAGCAGTTCTAGTTATAAAAGGAGATAAGTAAAATATAGAAAATGAAAATTTCCGATATCGGTGCATATATACCCGAGATGTAGCCTTAACCGATTTTTCATGAAATATTTTTTCCTTAAAATCAATTCTGGTAATAAAAGGAGGTTCCTTATGTACAGGAAATTAAAATTTTTGATATCGGCCCATAGAGATATAACCTAAAGCGATGAAATTTTTCATCAAAGGTTACCTTTCATTAATTATGCAGTCATTCAATATTAACTGTCCAGTCATTCACGTCAGCGTCAGTTTGGGTTTGCTATTGAAATTCAGTAATCAGTAATGTCGGTTCACATATAGCTGAGATATATTAAAAATTCCGAAAAAGCTATTTTTTAAAAGCAGTTCTGGAAAAAAGTTATATAAATATGGAAAACGAAAATTTCTGATATTGGTCCACATATACCCGAGATATAGCCTAGACCGGGGTTTTCATGAAAATATCGCGTAAGCGAACATAAAACACTTTTTTTTTTTGCTTAAATGTCGGTTCACATATAGCTGAGATACATATATAAAAATTCCGAAAAAGCTGTTTTTTGCAATTTTGTATGAAAATTTTTGAAAAAAAGTTGTTTGTTATGCTTCAAACTTCACACAACGCATGGTGGCTAAAAGGCAAAAAAAAAAAAAAAAAAAAAAATTTCCAGATATCGGTCCATATATATCCGAGATATAGCCTAAGCCGGAGGTTTCATGAAAATGTCGCGTAAGCGAACTTAAACAAATTTTTTTTTTGCTTAAAAGCAGTTCTGAAAAAAAGTTATATAAATATGGAAAACGAAAATTTCTGATATTGGTCCACATATATCCGAGATATAGTCTAAACCAGATTTTTCATGAAAATATCGCGTAAGCGAACATAAAACACTTGTTTTTGTAATAAAACAAGGTTATATAAATATGAATATAACCTGAACCGATTTTTCCTTATAAATATATATGAACCGATTTTTTTTTTGCTAAAAGCTCTTCTCGTTATAAAAGAAGGTTACTAAAATACAGAAAATAGAAAATTCCAATGTCGGTACATATAAGTATAACAGAGATATAGCTTAAACAAACTTTTCCATGAAAAGGTCCATGAAAGATTTCTTTTTTGGAATAATGATTACAAGGCAAAAATACTGTTTGTTTGTATCGGTCCATATATATATCCAAGCGTATTTAGTTCAAATTTGCAATATATACTATACATATACGTGACTATCGTGAGGGGTATTTTAGCTTCGGCCCAGCCGAATATAGCGCACTCTTACTTGGTATATTATGCAATTGTAATAACCATTTGAAATTCTGAACTAATTTGGCCATGAAGGCTTGGGGTTCGTAATAAATTAATAAAAAGAAAACAAAGAATGGGTATAAGAAAGAATGATTTCATCATTGATTGACAAAATATTGGAGCAGATAAATGGGCAAATATTATTAGATATCTGTATGCAATTTCGTAGACACTAAAGTAACATCATATATTATTTTACTTTACATTCCTATAAATTGAGACTGAAATTTGGCGTTCCAGTTCGAGAAAAAGACCGGTTCACAAATTGCGAAAATACAGATCAATCTTTAAAATACAATAAAAATGGAGTTAGTTACACAGAAAATAGATTATTACGTTATCAGCCACCCTGTGTTAAAAAAATTTTTTTGACAGCAATTTTGCCCCCTTTTATGGCTCAAATTTCAGAATAAGAACTATCATATAATGAGTCTTGGACCTTAAGAAATCTGCATACCGAATTTCATCAAAATCGACTCAGTGGTTTATGTGCGAAAAAGTAACAAACAGACAGAGTATTAAGTTAAATGCTTGAAAATAATTTTCAAAAGTTTCCAAGTCTACAGATAAAATGTCTGCAGCTAGGAACAAACTCAATTGAATTTAACTTTTGTTTAAAAATTTTAGCAATTGAACAAAAATGCTACAATTTCCCCACAGTGTACAATATAGACAGACGTCTCTTTAACAAAATTCTCAATCAGCTGATTGGGGTATTTTTTAGAAGCCACTTTTAGTACCAACCATCATCATTATTTTATGTGGATATAAATTATGCTGCCGAATATTGGTCTCCTTGCAATACCCGTTTAATAATAATTCTAATCCTTAAAAACTACACTTGTTTGAGATAATTATATTAATTATGTATATATCGTAAACATATGATGTGAAAGTATTGTACTCGTATATGCAAGAAATTTGTAGAGCCCCAGGGTTAAAAACAAACATTAACATTTTGGTGATGATGATGGTTTCGCAAAAAAATGTTTATTTTAAAATAAGAAATCAAGTATTTTAAGAGCAAGGTTATAATAAAAAAAGACTAATTTCAAACTGAATTGTTAACTGATTAAATCATGCGGCAGCTGAAATGGCATAAGTTTACTTATATATGTATGTATGTATTATATTAAATAAAATAACTAGAAATTAATTACAATACAACATTTTGTAAATGGTGTCCAAATTTAATGTTTCTGCAACATAATTAAATTGAAATAATTAATTAGAGCTTTCTTTTCCAAGTATAAGAATTCATTACGCAAACTTTAAGACAACATTTTTTTAAATGGCGGCCATTTTGTCAGCTGTTAAGTGATTTATGTTCAATGTGAATGGACTGGGTGTTGCAAATTGCCCGGCACAATAACTGATTAGCAAATAACTTTATCGTTTGTGGACAAATTTTTCAACAAATCTTTTTCCATATTTTTTCTGATATTGGCTGATGGTGAAAGGAGGGGGGGGGGGGGGGGGGGGGGGGAGGAAGGAAGGTTTCACAAATTTTCTGCTTTAATAATTGATTATTAGATAGCTTCATCATGTTTAGTTTAATTTTAAAAGCTCTCTGCCAAACCTTTAATAAAATTGCTTTTAAACTGTTTCCTTTAGAAGATATTTTCAAAAAAAATTTTCTAGGACTTGTATGGAAACCTAAAGTTTGAAGTGCATTTTTCTCGAGACAAGCTTTTTTTTAGTTATGACTATGTTGCAATAAAGAAGCGATATGCTGGACCCGAGTGCTCAAGTAGCTTCGCCATTTGTGCATTAATTTTCAAAATAATTTTAGCATAAGAACACAAAACTCTTTTTTGAAAATTGTGAGAGAGAGAGAGTGGATGTTGCAATTTGCTTGCTCCAATAATTATAAAATAATTTCATCATTTCCGTATAAAATTTTTAATTTCATTAGGGGGACATACTAATTGCCTGGGAAGAAAAGTAAATAACAAATAACTTTTATGTTCGTTTATGCTCCATTTGGAGAAACTCCTAGAGGGTTACAATAGTCTATATACATATATATATATATATATATATATATATATATATATATATATATATATATATATATATATATATATATATATATATATATATATATATATATATATATATATATATATATATATATATATATATATATATATATATATATATATATATATATATATATATATATATATATATTACATGATGGTTTTATTCTGGATAAAGCTCAAATCCGGCTTTCGGCAAGAACGATTTTTTAATTTTTATTATAACAATAATTGCCGCGATCAATAACTCTTGATAAAGCAAAGCAGAAAAAAAGGAATTGAGTACACTAATCTGGGGGACAATTAGCTGTTTATTGATCGCTACACTACTCATCAGCACTCACTAGGATTCGAAGTCGGTATCATGTCAACATATCGTTGTCAACTTGGTGCGTTTTGTACCGTTTTTGGTGCTTTTTAAAATTTTTTCTGCGAAAATGTCTTTAGCCGGTGCAGGGTGCGTTTTTTTTTTATATCTTCGGTGCGATTTGTAAATTTCGGTGGCACCAAATCATATTAAACTCAATTTTTTGTTTTAATGTAAGAAATAAGTTTATTTAAGTGACCAAAATTTTTTAAATCGTTTTGTGGATCACAATCTGAACTCGGAGAAATAAAGCGGAAAACGTACCATATCATACGCACAAAGTAAGACAATCTTGCTGTTGTATATTAAACCTATTCTCTGAAGATAGAGACAATTCGTTTTATAGAATTTTCTGTTTTTACAGAGTGTTTCTCAAATATTACAATAAATGCAGACACTGAATACTTAAGTCTATATTTATGATGACGTGTAAATTAGTTACTGCT
Organism: Thecocarcelia acutangulata; assembly: GCA_914767995.1. Classification (NCBI taxonomy): domain Eukaryota; kingdom Metazoa; phylum Arthropoda; class Insecta; order Diptera; family Tachinidae; genus Thecocarcelia; species Thecocarcelia acutangulata. The sequence continues at coordinate 39,096,833 of OU612095.1, read as the reverse complement.
TTGTTAGTTGAGACATCATCAAATAATTAGTAATAAAATTATTAAATTGTTTCACAATCTTCTCCCTCAAATTACAGAAATCTTCAGCTTTTGTTTGTTACAATTCTGGCAAATTTTCGTATATTTCAATAAATTCTTTACAAGACGCCCACTCTAGCCAACTGATTTTCTTTGTTCGCTTACGAAAACAGATATGAAATTTACACTATGTTCGATAGAATTGCTATTAATAGACTAACTATTAATGACCCCATAATCGTACATTTTATCGACATATTTCATCCAGCAATGTTTGTATGTTCCTGCAATATAATTTTAACGACGAATAAATAAATAGGCAATTATAATTAAATAATGCAGCGATTATAATTAAATAATGGCGCTGAATAACAAATTTAATAAAATATCGTTATAATTATAGTAAAGTTACTATTGTCTTAATAAAAGTTTCAGAATCGCACTAGAGGCCAAGTTTGATAAGCACGAGTTCTAGTTATTGAATGAATTTGATAGCATACCATCAGCCTGTGCTATCAGACTCAGTTTGATATTCTAACAGCCTCTTAAAAAACTGTTTTATTATCGTGTTTTTAATATATAATATTATACTTTTTATAATGAAAAAGGGTTTTTTAAAAATGAATTTAAAAATTCTTAACTTGGTGCGTTTTTGTTAAAATAACGCGCTTTTTTCCCCCATTTTGGTGTGTTTTGAAATTTCAAAGTTGACAACGCTGTGTAAACATGATGTATATTAATACGTCGTCTTCCTGCTCATGTTTTCGGTATTTGTATATTTTTCATTCTTAAGTCCACGAGCTGCGTGCGCTATTTTACAATATATTTGGTGTCACTGAACAAATTTTCATTAAATAATGTGAGAGTAACAGCTTCACCGCTAAATTACCAAATATGTCCAAAGAATCTATCGAGTGGTTAAATTTTAAGGGCCGATGTTGAATGTGAATTACACCGCATCAAATTTTTTTCTGCATTTCATTTGACATTTCTCAATTTCAGACTAACTCAATTTGAACCACGGAAAGAAACACGATCAGGCAGCGCGATAAAGTTATTCGGGCTTTCGAGTATAATAACAATGGGCGTTCAAAACAAATTGCATATCATGTACTAAATATGAAAAAACATGGAAAGATACATAATGGAGGAACGCGTTAAACTTATTCAGGCTTATTATGAGAGTGGTCGTTCAAATCAAAATGCATATCGTGCAGTTCGTGATTTTTTCGGCTAATTTAATCTGCCAAATGTGCGTAAAATAGGAAAAATAGCCAAACATTTCAGCAAACTGGGCCTGCAGGAGATGTGAAAACTCCAGTGCATGCTCGTACAGCTTGTTGTGCAGAAAATGATGCTGCTGTTCGTGAAAGTGTGACTGCAGACCGTCCAGCTCAACTCGTCGTAGTGTCTAACAATTGAAGAACATTATGCTTAAAGACTTGCATTTACAGGTGCAATTGACTCAATAACTAAAGCCTCTTGACTATTCCAAGCATCGTCAATGATCAGAATAGTGGCAAGAAGTGTGCCTCAGTAATGAGGCACATTTTCACCTCAGTAGATTCGTCAGTAAGTGACATTGCCGCATTTGGGCATATTATTATCCAAGAGTGATTGTCGAAAAACCAATGCAGCCACAAAGAGTGACTATTTGGTGTGGTTTATGGGCTGGTGGCATCATCGAGCCGTATTTTATTTTTCCAAAATGAGGCCGGTCAGGCAGTTACTGTGAATGATGTTTTCTATCGTGAGATGGTAACAGAATTTTTATGGCCCGAATTGGAAGATATGGATGTGGGCGAAATGTGGTTTCAACAGAACAGTGGCACTTGCTACACAGCTAACGAGACAATGACTCTTTTGTGCGACAAATTCACCACCAAAGTAATAATTGTAGCGACAAAAGTTGTACAATGTAAACTGGGACTTGGTCTAGTTTGAAGAAACAGTTTGATGTGTGGCCATGCCGCTAAGATTGAAATTTATTGCTACAAAAGCAGAACGAAGACATAAAGAAAGTAATACCAAGTTAGTTCTTAACCTTATCTTTGCTAACTCTTGTAAAAATAGGCAAATATTCATGTACATGTATATGTTTCATCTTATATCCATATTAACATGACTATTTAGTATATTTTTATATGTTTCCTGAGTTCTGAGTTTCATGAGTCCTCTCAGTGCTAGCATTTTCAGTGGGGTTTTTCAAAAACCCCATAATATTCTGCTTACCCTTTTTAAATTATGTCATTTTTATTCTATCCTATCACGAGTGTGAGTAACTGAGTGTCTGCCTGTTCAAGGGCGTTGCAGTCAATCACACAAGTCTTAAGATTTTTCTCGGATTTTGCGAGACGGAAATCTAACAAAATTTGACTCTTAAAAGATTATATGCATACGCAAAGAAAAAGTAGGTTGAAATATGGTTGCAGCAATAATAGTATACTCGTTACTCTATAACGTTATATATTGTTCGTAGAAACAATTATAGCATGTTCCCTCGTAAATATGTTCTTTTTGGTATTTCCATAATTCTATTGTTATCATCTATCAATTTCATGACATGGTTGCATACAATACTAGCATTTATGAAAACTTTTTTTAAACAACAATGGTTTTCATCACGCTCAATACCTAAAAATTTATTTTTATCATATATATAAGGAACTAATTCTCATGCAACAAATCTAAGTTTACAGAATACATTTACTATTGCCATCATTAACATTTTTATTCTAGTCGTTGATATCTAATATTCTACCGATTATAGTTTTGGAAGTAAAAATATGTAAAAAAAATATACATATATATTTATATGTATATGTGTTGACTTAAGCAAAAAATATTAAAATTTAACAAAAATAAATAAATACGTATTCAGCAAACGCGGACATAAGCAGATAAATTAATAGACTAAAATGTAAAAATATATGAGCGGGTGGTAGCTAACAATATTATGATGTCGCCAACAATACAATATATGAGACCATATTATGGTTATACCTTATCTTACTATTGTAACATATGCTAAAAATTCTTAGGTTAAATGATACTATTGTTGTGCTGCTGTTACATAGTATGATTGAATACAATGTAACATCTAATCATGTTTATATGGTTATGTATGATATTTTAAATTGCAATCACAGATTAAATGATTTTGTTTTGTAGCAGCTAGATACGTTCAGATCAAAGAGAAAATTGTTGCCTTAATTCTAATCAGACGAGTGCAATCCATATTATTTTATTCGAAATATTATTAATTATTTTATAATATGTCATACTCTATCTCTTTATTTTAATAATTTTAGTATTGTCGTATTACAATACAGCTATTTGTGGTGGTATTATTAGTGCTCAATGATTATTTATGAAAAAGTAAGGTTGGTTGGTATGATAATATGGTTGGGTATAACAGTAATATTGTAACTTCAATTTGTGCTATGGTTACTTACTATTGCAATAATGTTGAAACAGAATATAGTATAATTATATATAAAATTTTTTTATCAAAACTATAGCCAGCCATGTCAATTGCGTTTTGAATATAACAATATAATATTGTTGGCAACAATCATATAATTCAACAATAGTTTATTTTTTAACTATTATTTTATTTATTGATTCTACATAAGAAATGTAATGACAATAAGTATTCAAGTCTTAATACTAAAAAAAAATTGAGATTAAAGTCCTGCCAGTGCTGGACAAAAATTTATTTTTATGCGAATATTATTTCAGAATTCAGTCATCTGTTTAGAGCTCGAATGGTAGCCAAAGTATCCCTCCTTCTCAGACGGGTATGACCAATAAAGTTAAGAATATTAACTGCAAGAGGATTTGGATGGAATTCAAGTTTGTTAATATATCTTGTCGCGTACTTTACAAATTCAGATTTCACAAAAGGTACGTTCAGATCTGCGTGGATTCGTGAGTTTTTAACGTACCATGGAGCGTCCGTAATTCTACAGAGAATTCTATTTTGACTTCTTTGAAATTTTTCAATGTTGGATGCCGAGGCTGTGCCCCATAATTGAATCCCATAGCACCATATTGGCTTTAGAATCGAGTTGTACAGCAAAAGTTTACAATCAAGCTTCAAGGTCGAATTTCTGCCTAGTAGCCAGTTAATTTGCACTGCTTTCAATTTCATCTGCGTTACTTTTGCCTCGATGTGCGACTTCTATGTTAGTCTACGGTCAAGATGAATACCGAGGTATTTGACTTCACTGTGTTGATTTATTACTTTATTATTAATAGTAATGGGTGAGCATGTTCCTAGACGCAGTGCGAATGTAACATGGGCACACTTTTGTTCATTAACCTTGATTTTCCAAAGCCATTTCTCTAGTTTGTCGATATGTTCCTGTAAATTTATTGATGCTTGCTGTTGGTTACTATGTATGCTAAGGAATGCTGTATCATCTGCAAATGTTGGTGCTTGTCGGCATGTCAGATGCGTAGATCAGATATAAGATGGGCCCTAATATGCTGCCTTGGGGAACTCCAGCTTCAATAGACTGGGCGGGGCTTATGAAATCGCCTTTTTTTATTATAAATTGGCGACAATATAAATAGCTTTCCAAAAGCTTATGTATGTTTGCAGGTAAGTTAAACTTTATTTTATGCATTAAGCCATCGTGCCATACTTTATCAAAAGCTTGTGAGACGTCGATGAATAAGGCAGAGCAAATGCCTTTCTTATGACGTTAACTAACCTGTGTGTTTGCTCAATGGTGCCATGTTTCGCTATAAAACCAAATTCGTGACTAGGAATACATTCCACCTTATTAAGCATTGGATCCAACTTCGCCTTTAGCAATTTTTCGAAAAGGTTTGAAACAGTTGTCAGTAGACTTATTGGACGGTATGATTCTACTTTCGTGTGATCCTTCCCTGGCTTAGGAACCATTGTTATCATGGACACCTTCCACTCTGCAGGGTAATACTGAAGTCGTAAAATAGCATTAAAAATAAAAAGAACAATTCTTTTAGCTACACAAGGCAGCTCTACGAGCATTTTGTTGCTGATGTTATCCATACCTGGAGCTTTTTTAAGGTTTAGATTACCAATAGCATTTTCAACTTCTTAAAAATTGAATCTTAAAGGCACCGGAGGTCTACTAACAATAGGTGGAAACTCATTTGCATTATCAGACCTATTTGTGGTAAAAACGTTTTTCAAATGGTTAACAAATAAATTACGCTTTTCCGAGTCATTTCTAGCCCAGTCAACAGACGGTTCTCGCTCTTAAAATATTGTCGTGTCATTCATATATTTTTTTCCACGTGCACCATTACATTTTATTTTCACATCATCACACAATTTGTGTAGAAAATAAACAACTTAATTTGCCAATTTGTTCGACGTCTGATATTCATATATTTCTTTATTTGCTTTTGCAAAACATGCAACCCTGATCAAATGAAAAATCTTATTTGCTAAACCAACTTCCAAAAATGATGATGTCTCGTGGGAAGTCAAATGTCTTATCGTATTATTTGTCACTTGCATCGACTTTACATGCACACCATCGCATATGCATGTATTATTTGAACTTTTGACAAGTCTTAATACAATGTGTGATAATCTGAAATACCCTTTAGGAAACCTAATCATTTTCTTTAAAACTTTAATTTTACAAACATTAAATTATGTACAGTTCATTGAAGTTGCCGGTCTGTTGGGGGCAGTACAGCGGCAGCACACAACTATTTCCAAGAAAATTATATTATCCACTGCCTGGATGAATGTTAAAAGTTTTGTAAAATTTATAATATCAGGACCCTAGTAGATCCTTGTTCAGATAAAAGTTTAGTTTCTGGAAAAATACAAAAATGATTAAAACTGCAATCTCAGTCAAAGCTGTAGGAGCACCTTAAAATCTAACTCATGGTAATACACACTTTTAAGTCTTTAAAATGCTATGAGTGAGATTTTGCAGATTCTAAGTTTTCAATAAGTTTCTCAATTATTCGTAAAGGTGCTAAACATAATTTTTTTTGTCTCTTGTAGCTCAAGAAATAAATGGGTATTTTTATAAAGATATAAAGCTTTGATATAAAATAAAACAAAGATACATTTTTTAAAGTGACATGAAGGTTATTTTATTCACAATAATTTAAACATGAATTCTGGCATACGAGTATGATCGCCATGTCTGGCTCGTACGTAGTCCAATCTGGAGGTCCAATTTTTGATAATTATCTCTGTATATCGACACTAATGTGAAGAATGATATGTGCCAAATAATCAGTCGGTTTGGGCACATCGGCATATACTAGCAAATTAGAAAATCGTTTAGTGACATTGAATTTCAGGGTATTGGAGACAAATTCACGGGTTTGAAACGGGAAACTATGCATTTACCCAAAATTTTTCTTCAATAAATTAATTGTGACACGATTGGTGTGATATGTTGTGCCATTTTGTTGAAACCACAGCTTTTGCACACCAGGGTTATTCAACTGATGTATGAAAAATTCTGTAATCTTGGCTCTATAGCACTCACCATTGACTATAATGTTCTGAATATCATAATTTTTAAAACAGTATGATGCCATGATTCCACCAATCAACAAACAGTAAATTTTTCTTGACATATGTAACGGTGTCTCAACATTCACTTGAGGAATGAACAAAACTATGTTCCCAAATAAATTTTACACCTACATACATATATCTTTGTTCCTATTAGCCGGTACAACGAAGCTAGCCTGCCACTGGTAAAATCATACGTTGTTTCCGACGCAAGAAGCTTTCAGTCTGACGATCTGTGCTCCCACCTGAACTAATCCGTCGCTACATTTCGTCATTTCATGCTACAGATCTAAATGCTATAGCTTTCCGGAACGATTCTACCGGGTTTTGCACAATTTGTAGTCTGGATGCTCTAGAAAATACGTTTCATTTTATTGGTAGTTGTCTAACTTTCAATGATTACAAATTGAAGTACTTTGACAAACCGCAACTTGCTTTAATTGATGCTTTAAGCATCGGCCAGGCTTACAGCTAAAGCTTACATCAAAGCTCTAACAAAATATATTGAAACTTGCTGCAAATACAGAAGACTCATAATAAATGAATTTTCTTAGTTCTAATTTGAGATCTTAGTTCTAATTTGAGGTCTGATAAAAAAATAACCGTCATTTTCAAATTTCCTCGGTTACGTATGTTAGGTTTTCGCATTTTTTCTGTTTTGGTGATACAATTGTCTGTTATATATGTTGGCAATATCAGCCATTTCGGATTGTCAGTTTGTTTTTGACAGATAAAAAGGTAAGTCGTGTTTTGGTGTGCTCTTCAATTTTTTACTATTCGAAAAAATTGATCAAAGTTTGAGTATTAAGTTTGTGTATATGATGAAATTAAATGCGCAAAGACATTTGGAATGTAGACTGTGGCGTTTGGCCACAGTTCAGTTGTGGTATAACCGGTTTAAGGAATGCCAAGAGGAAGTCAATGACGATATTCGCCCTGGTCTCCCGAGCACGTCAACAGCCGATGAAAACATTGAAGCAGTGAAGAAAATGATTTTGGATAATTGCCGAATCACTATCAGAGAGGTTGCTGATGATGTTGGCATATCGTTCGGTTCGTACCAAGCAGTTTTTACGGATGTTTTAGGCATGAAACATGCGGCAAAGAAAATTGTTCCAAAATTGCAAAATTTTGAGCAAAAACAACGTCAGATGGACATCCCTCAGGAGCTGTTGAACATCGTCAACGACGATCCAGATTTCCTCAGAAAGGTCATAAGTGGTGACGAATCATGTGTGTATGGATGTGACATTGAAACGAAAGCCCAATCAGTCCAAAAATCACGGCAAGTTCGATCAAATGTGAAGGTTTTGCTCACTGTTTTCTTCGACTGCAATGGCGTGGTGTATCATATCTTGAAGTTATGCGCCGTTTACGCGAAGCAATTCGTAATTTTCGGAAAGAATTGTAGAAAAAGCATTCATGGATTTTGCTTCATGATAACGCACCACAGGTCACCCATCCATGCTTGTACGTGACTTTTTGGTCAAAAACAAAACCATGCTCATGTTCCAACCACCGTATTTACCAGAATTGCCCCCGCTGACTTTTACCGCTTCCCAAAACTAAGAACTGAAGAAAGGTCAACGATTTGCTACGATGGAGAAGATAAAAGAATAATCAAAACAGGAGCAGTTGGCGGTTCCAAAAAGTGCGTTTCAGAAGTATTTCGAGGATTGGAAAAAACGCTGGCATAAGTGTATTATATCTCAGGGGGACTACTTTGAAGGGGACAAGATAGTTATTGATGAATGAATAAATACTTTTTGAAAAAATCTAAAATAACTTAAAAATTTTTTTTAAACAGACTTGATCAAATCGCGTGCGAGCAAACTGTGGCAGAAGATTATTTTTATTTAGTGCCAGTTCACGGTCAATGATGTTGTTTTTCGTTCGTATAAGTAAATTTAAAACAATAGCAACATTTTTTAATATTGGTTTTGTTTTAAATATAATTGTGCGAACAAACAAACAGCTTCGATATCAGTTACGTTCTTTTCAAAAAAGTAAAGTTTTCGTAGAAAAAAGGCCGGTTTTTTACAATTTTCCCCATACTGTAGAAGAGCAAGTTCGAATAAGCGTCACAGCGCAGTATCACTCATGTTTGTATATAGTAAAAATATTATTTTGCCATGAGTTTACAGCGAAGACTCTTTCAGGCAGGCATGTATCGGGTGGTTAAATTTTAAGGGGCGATGTAGAATGTGAACTACGCTTAAACGTCAAGCTTTTCTGCATTTCATTTCACATATTTCAATTTCAGACTAGCAACGAGCAACGCTTTGAAGTTATTCATGCTTATTGTGAAAATGGGTGTTCGAATCAAAGCGCTTATTGTGCACTTCGTGATTTTTTCGGTCAATTTAATCGTCCAAATGTGCGTAAAGTCGGTTAAATCGTGCAAGAATTTGAGCATACGGGATCTATCGGAGATGTGAAAATACCAATGCATGCTCGTACTGCTCGTTCTGTAGAAAATATTGCTACTGTTCGTCATAGTATGGCTGAGGAACCGTTAACCTCAACTTGTCGTCGTGCCCGACAATTGCAGCCTTCATAACATAAAGACTTGTGTTTCCACGCTTACAATGTGCAATTGGCTCAAGAACGAAGGGAGTAGTCTTTGTGGATGTTTGATTTAAACTTTACAACGTTATACGTAAAACGAATGACGTCCGCAGACAACAACGACTTCTCCATGTAATGCGTTGTGCGATTCAATGAGAACTTGACAACAAATGGATGAGCTCTTGACAACAAAGGCGTGCTAGGTAAAAATGTGCGATTTTCGGGAACAAGATCCCTAATCTCGTCAGAGCAACATTCATTGTAAATAGTAACGATAGAACAGAGTAACGCACCCTACACTGCTTCGTTGTTCCAGTGAATCAATAGAGTTGGATATCTTACTGTCAGTGATGAGCTTCTTCGCCCTCTACTGCACATGGTCGAGTAACTCCAAAATAGACATTGAGGTGGTATAAATAGTAAGGAGGCCAGATGGAGTGAAGTACACCTTACACCGTTTCAAAAACGCGAGGCACTTGAATGCCTTTTTAGAGACATAAACAATACACTGTATCATCACTCCACGAACAGCCAGAGCACCAGATTCCTCAATATATACACCATCCACGAGTACAGATGAATCAGCATTTGCGATCGTTTGTTTGTGCGTTAATAAGCAATATTGGGTCTTACGAGCATTAAAGGCGACCCTGTTTTTACGACCCCATTCGGAGATTAATAGAAGATCACTATTCAGTGAATCATTCATAATTAGCCTCTTGGCAGTGATCTATAATAGGCTGGGCCTATAACTAAAAAAGTACAAGTGGCAAATGCTGCTGTCATCCGCAAAAGGGTGGATAGGTTTGGAAGTTAGATATTGAAGGCCGTTGAGGTAAATAAGAAATAGGGTAGGAGAGAGAATGGAGGCTCGCGGTACCCTTGAACTTAGTATGAAAATTGCAGCTGCGTATTGCTTCTGGGAAAGTGGGGGACTTTGACGTTTCCTGAAGCCGACTTTTGGAATTCCCGAAAACTAGGAACCACTTTGCTAACCGAATCGGAACCGGGCTTTCATATTCCGTGCGCGTTTTGGCCGTAGAAGCTGCATCTGAACTATTAACGGTCATTCGATTTAATGCGATAATGGAACTTGGAATATTGTTTCAGGGGAAGTGGTTAATTTTGGCGACTCCTGAAGCCGATTTTAGACATTCCAAAAAAGAACTTGGAACGCTTTAATGGATAGTTAAAGAAAAAGCTTAAACATTAGTGGATGAAAATTTTGCAATTTGTTATCCAGACTTGTTTTTGTAGTTTTTAACTATATTTATATATAAAAAATTTTTACATTTTAATATGAATATTATTATTTTTCCTTTTTTTATTTCGGTAAAATCTAGAGTTTATTACAAGCTAACATGTAAATTTTATTGTTTTCTTTTTAGAGATGGTTAAAAAGAACCTTACATCTATAATATTAATATTACATCATAAATTTTTTTTATAAAGCTTTCTGTAAAATTTTAATTTAAAAAGGAGAAGGAAATTGTATATGAAAAATCTTCATTATAGTTTAGACAACTGTGAAAATGATTTACATGAGTACCTGCCTTGACGGGCTAACCTGATGGTGGACCAATTCCACGGAGTGAATTTTTCACGATTCACCACCGCCCCCGTGTGGCTTGCTAGGCTCACACAGGTAGCAATTCTTGTCATATGATTGCGGTCATATGAACAACTTCTTGTTGAGGAGTTCGGGCTTTCTAATCCCTCATGTATGCAATTTCCCAACAATCAATGGAGGACAAGGCTTAATGAGTTGGTAGGCCGAAGCCCACTCAGAGCATCAGCCCTTAAACCAACTCACCCGTCAACCATCACCACTGGTTCCTTACAGTACACGTATCTGTTGTATAGGCAACAGATCCTCGAAAGAGGGGAAGGGGTCACGGGTGACCCCTTCCCCTCTTTTCCCCGAAAAACAGAGCGCCTAAGTTAGGAATACGCCAAGGCAAAACCTGTTCCCCGGGGGGTATAGTTTAGACATAAAGTTTTGCATAAAATTGTAAACTTAATGAATATTATTCTTAAAAATTGATGCCGCCCGCTGCCGCATGTTTTCTTGCCTTGGCCGCCTAATAAAATGTCACTAATAAAGTTTTTTTTTTTTGCATATATTTATTTATTGAATCTTTAAAATAATATTCAAGGAAAACATAAGACAATTAAATAAGTCCAGCGCAAATAATATGGGCAAAATCACCTATATAAAAATCTGATTGTGGCAAGAGTATCCCTTCTTCTCAACCGAGAAGTTGTTAAAATAAAGTTCTTAAAATATATTTTAAATGCAATATACACTTATGTACATATTTCGCATACGAGTTAGATACTCGTATGTATATATGAACTGCTTTTTTTGAAAATGGTACAAGTCCACTTTAAAAAAAAATAATTTATCGGTAGTTTTAATGAGCTACAGGCACCTTCTCTCTATAGTAATAATCACAGTTTCAATACGGTTCTTTTTTGAAATAAAATGAACAAAAACAGTTTTGCTGTACAATGGTATCGCAAACAGATTTCTTTTGAAAGTCGAATAAGTCCATTCCTAATACATAAGTATATAACTAAAACAACTTTTTTATTGCAATTATTATCGATTATTGCACGCATCGTATTGTTAACAAAATAAAGGCATTATTGTTCTGATGAAATTATGAGAAGTTTTGTATAGTTATCCTTTGATTCTTATGCAAATAGTTGTAACGAATTGATCGTTACGTTATATATTTTTACCCTTGCACAACACTCTACGAATTCAGTGGGGCGTAATCTGTCTGCGTAATCGGACAGCTTGTGCATGTATGTAACAGCATCGCTAGCAGCCGTGCGCGCATACGGACAAGCCTTGCTCGTAATGCACAGGGTTACTACTGGTCTTAACAGCCATAGTGCCCAGGCATCTTAGTGGTAGTGCAGAGGGATTAACTAGTATTAACAGCCATTATTCCCAGGCATCTTAGTAGTAGTGCAGAGGGATTAACTGGTATTAACAGCTATTATTCCCAGGCATAGCGGTACTAAACTACACTAACACTCTCCTTAAGAAAAATCAGATTCTGGCGACAACTGCAGGGCATGATACACGTATATTCCACGACGTCTGGTTTGGCAAGTAGCGTTTTTTTATTTAAATAAAGAGGATTGTTAAACAAATTTAAACGAGGCCTGGGTTTTATTTTCTTACAAAAGGAACGCTTTGGGTAACCTCGGCCTGACTAAGCTACTCTGACAGGAAAGAAACATTCTTATATAGTATTATTTAAACATAATTGCTGTTAAACTAGAAAATTAAACGTTTAAATAAGTCATATTAGTTGTTACAATAAATTCATATACTTGTGAAAAATACGACAATCCGTCAATTTGGTCTGAAAGTGATGTTGGTGTAAGTAAGCGCCAGAAAGCTCTTAATGATTTTTATAATAATTGAAATAAACTCTTACTAAGCTTGGTTATTCGTATATTTATATCTCTTCATATCAACTATTACTTTTTACATAAAAATCCAATTCAGTAAAGCATTTATGTCTGCAAATATATAGACTTATTACGCTACTATTTTTATGTCTTGCAATATGTTCTTTTTGAAAGTGGCATAAGTCCATGTGGAGTTAAGAAAATCGTTTAGTTTTTCAAATAATTTTAGTCATTTTTATTTCACAACAAAATTTAAAAGGTTTATAGTGTAAATAACATCACTCGAACTGATTAAAGTTGGCCAATATTTTTAACTTGATTCAAACGCAAACCCTTAAATATCTCAATATATGAAAAATGGACTTATACCACTTTAAAAAAAACCAGTTCATATGTGTAGACTATAATATTTGAAAAATAACCAATTAACATCTTTTTCTTCTACTCCTTGTGCCGCACTTGATATGATACTATAAAATATACTTTGATAGTTAATGTATTGTAGCTGATGTAAAGAAATAGTTTATTGAAAAAATCAATAACCACAACTTTACAAAGTTTTAACTAACTTTGTCTAGAGGTACTCAAAGCCATTTTATCTTTCATAAATTCTAACTCTGTTGTCGGGCAAGAGGTATTATCTGTTGTGTGTGTGGCTTTTTTTTTACCGAAGAAAAACCTCAATTGAAATATCTACACCTTATTAGAAACTCAGAAAAACACGTTTTTTTTTTGCTTTTATTTTTAGTTTACTGAATTGGAGACTTGTTACTCTTGTGATAGTCTTTTTTTTTTTTTAGGAAAAACTAGCTTGAACTACTTTTCATAGTGGCATCATCTCCCTTATCAGGTTTATTTAATCTTTTCATTATAAGCATTCATCCTATTTTCCTTTAGGGGTTCGTTCAGCTGTTGTTTATTGTTATGCTTTGTCTTCCTTTTTTTTCGTTTTTGTATTTCTTACCTTTTGTTCCTTTGACACTTTAGTGTCTGGTTACTTTAAATACATTTCAATAAATTTTTTTCTCTAGCATTTTCATTTTGCAAACCCATATTTTTTTATGAAAATTCTTTAAGAATTGAATGTGGCTTTATTAATATTTAAGTGAAATAAATTTCGGATTGTAGTTTAAGAAAAAAAGGGATGTGGTTGCCAAGAAGGATTTGGCAATAAACCATATTTTCGTTTTTTTTTTTAGTTAAAAAAGAAAAAATTAATAGAGTTTTCTTTTTTTCAATTAATAAAAAATCTTGTTTGCTTAGAGATAAAAAAAATACAATTCATGTATGTACATAAGTATGTATGTATATAATTTGAATACAATCAGATTGTAATAGTTGTTATGCTTATGAATGTAATTTAAAATCTGACATTGACAAAGATAAATGTAGTTTAGATCATTTTATGTTATAATGAAAAGCCAAACAAAAAGAATAGGTTTATTTGGAACTATTTTCGTCAACAGACCAACCCCAAAACAAACAAAAAAAAAACGTACAAGGCAACATAATTTAGCGTCTTGCTTTTGCGTTGCAGTAAGTAACTTAAAGAAGAGTTCAGACGTTGTGTCATTTACAGCAATGTTTACTAATACAGGGTGTCTGCCGGTAAGGTATACTAGTTTGTTTTGCCACCATTTTGATAAACATTAGTCTTAACAGTTCATATTTGGCAATCGTGAAGTAGACACGTGGCAAATTTATTATGCAAAAATATTCGATAAGACAGCGTGTTTAAATCGTTAAAACATTTTAACGATTTAAAACGAACACTACTCCCTCTTTCCTCATCATCATACCCTATTTTCCCAGTTCCAGTACAATGCGCTGCATATGTAGGGGTTATCCCCTGAGTACTGGTCCCAGATAAAAAAAAATCAAAACCAATCATCGATTTTCATGACAAAATCATAATGAGTGACGGGGCATATTTTCAGTTCAATGAATATGTGAATAAACAGAATAGTCGGTTCAGTCACCTTTGTATAGTTTAAAAGTGACAGTGTGGTATACAATTTGATCAGGAGGAAACATTATCTTACTTTCTTGAAAACGAAAACGCTGTTAAACGGTAAAGCTTTAAACACATAGACGACAGCAAGCAACAATCTGTCAAAAATAAAATATATATGTTTATATTAAAACGATTATTTTAACAGCACCGCAGAAGCACGACTTCGTAACAGAATTTGCTGGCGCTTGCCAACTTAGACTAATTTCTATTTTCGTAAACATCAAAAAGTAAATGCAGTGCTGCCACGTTCTATATAATTAATATGCAAACACGTTTTTTAAAATCCCTTTCGTAGTAATAATATTCCACCGATTTATAAGTATTATATATCGTTTTAAAGTTATTTCTGCACAGAAGTGAACGTGCTTAATTCCATTTTTGATCGGCTCAGTATTTTAGGAGTAATATTAAAGGCCCTGATGCACTATCCTACACGATCGTACGATTCATTCACAGGAAACTGTTTCAAAAGTCTGGCCGACTTGAGAAAATCGTTTCAAAATGGCGTTGTAGGCCACACTATTGTACAAGTATGATTGAAATAATTTATATACACAATAAAATAACTAAAAACTTTTATTAACATAATAATTTTACATTACTTAAATGTTTTTCTCGAGGCACCAACAATATTTTTCACAATATATACCACACTGATCGCACAGAAACCATAATGTTTTGAAAAGTTTCATAAGTGGAATTTTTAGTACTTTTTCAGCACAAATGCTTTATTTAGTAGATCGCACGATTGTGTATGATAGTGTAGCAAGGCCTTAATTTGTTACTACCACTAACAAACAAAATATGTATGTGTGAGGTAAATACAAGTAAAACAATAACAGTATGACCAAATATGAGTAAAGAACATATTTGTGGATTTTAACAGTTTTATTGGTTTCAACATTGAATTTTATATGAGAATGCATTATTTAAGAGCGGTAAAAAGAATGCGCTCGACTCCATCGACCGCAAGTGCGATTATTTATGGAATTTTAAAAAAAGATCTGAAGTTCCACCCTTTTAAAATTGAAATCGTTCAAGAACTGAAAGAAAGTGACTTAGATTTATGCCCATTTTAGGAGCGACGAGGCCACGTCAACAAGCAAAACTGCCGTTACTAGTCTCCAAGAACCCGCCAAGGTGCATTAACGTATACACGGTGGCAGCACTAGAGCAAAATTACAACAATACAACAAAAACACGCATGTGGTAAGCTATGTTTGACAAAAATATTTTTAACTATTTTCACAATTATAAACTGTGAATGTACCTTTCCATAATTATAAATTATTTTTATTTGAATTAATTTTATGTTCACAAAATAATTTGTCTATGTTTAATTCAGAATAAAACACTAAATTCACTTTCAAAAATGTAAACAATACATTTGACGTAAATAGCTTACTATATTGCCAGTAGCAAAAAATTGTCACATGCCGTAGTGCTACCACCGTGTATACGTTAATGCACCTTGAGTAATATTTGTCGAAAGACATTAAGAGGCAAGTACTGTACGTTTATCCATAATAAAAATTTTATTTTAAACAGTAGTAACATATCATACGATAAACCATATAAAAAAATACTTATATATAAATTTATAAAAAAATTGTTATAGTAGAGAGTGTCTCGTAGCAGATTTATATTTTCAAACTTTAATGGAAAATGTTATAATTGACACAAAGTTTTATTAAAAGCATTGAGCGATAGAATGAAAATGCCGATTTTATTGTTTAAAGAGTATGGCATCCACATGTCTTCCGTCGAGTTAAAGATATTTTTCAAAATCGAGCAATGTGCCACATGCTGTAGTAAACTTATTTTTTTTTTCTTTAATCCTTAAGAGATTGAGGATTGTCATTATAAACCTTCTCTCTGAGGTAGCCGCCTAAAGAAAATCCATAGAAGTCAGATCAGGCAACTTTGCTTGGTTCGAAAATTCTTAAGGCTAGGCTATGAATGTCAGCGGTGAAAGTTATCAACGCATAATTGCGTAATTCTTTTTGCCAAACCTGCGCGCTCATCCTTCGTACTCTTCAGAAATGTGTTATCAGCAGCGCACCATCCTGCTGCACTGCACACTTAGCCACAGCTTCGATGAATTTGCTTCGGGAATATTTTCCACAAAAGTCGCTTTGCGGGCGTCCTATGGCCAGCAAAGTTGCCTGATCTGACTTCTATGGATTTTCTTTAGGCGGCTACCTCAGAGAGAAGGTTTATAATGACAATCCTCAATCTCTTAAGGATTAAAGAAAAAAAAAATAAGTTTACTACAGCATGTGGCACATTGCTCGATTTTGAAAAATATCTTTACCTCGACGGAAGATATGTGGATGCCATACTCTTTAAACAATAAAATCGGCATTTTCATTCTATCGCTCAATGCTTTTAATAAAACTTTGTGTCAATTATAACATTTTCCATTAAAGTTTGAAAATATAAATCTGCTACGAGACACTCTCTACTATAACAATTTTTTTATAAATTTATATATAAGTATTTTTTTATATGGTTTATCGTATGATATGTTACTACTGTTTAAAATAAAATTTTTATTATGGATAAACGTACAGTACTTGCCTCTTAATGTCTTTCGACAAATATTACTCAAGGTGCATTAAGGGATACACGGTGACAGCACTACGGCAATTGACAATTTTTTGCTACTGGCAATATAGTAAGCTATTTACGTCAAATGTATTGTTTACATTTTTGAAAGTGAATTTAGTATTTTATTCTGAATTGAACATATACAAGTTATTTTGTGAACATATAAATAATTAAAATAAATATAATTTATAATTATGAAAAGGTACATTCATAGTTTATAATTGTGAAAATGTTTTTGTTGTATTGTTGTAATTTTGCTCTAGTGCTACCACCGTGTATACGTTAATGCACCTTGATATTACTGGTATAATTTGCAGAGTGACCAGACTGTTGGTGGCGCTGGCATGCTGGTGCAATGATTCAACAAAATTTTACCAACATTTTTAAAATATAGATTTTAAAATGTACAGATTATAATAATTTATAATTAATGCAAAAACTATTGGCGTTGAATTGCAGAAAATTTATTTATTTCAATAAAATTGTTCAGATTTGGAAAATTATCATTTTATTTCAATTTTTTTCGCAAAGGGCCAACTAAATTTTTTGTTTTATAGTATCAACGAAATTTGATCCTGTGTTACTTCGTTCGTTAGTGTTTACTTTCAATTGCTGTTCTGCTCATAAAAGTTGTTTTATTTGAAAAGAAAAACAACTAATTCACAATTTGAAAATCGCGACCAAACAGGGCTGTTCTTTCTAACAATCTGCAGAATATATTCCACTTTTTACAAAAATATAATCCACCAAAATAATATTCTTTCGACCATCTATAGTTGCTTAATTGAGTAATATGAATTAATTTTAAAAAATTTACAGATTTTTTTTTAATTAATTAATTTTTTCATATATGCAAAAAGGAAAACATACGTGCATGTCTGGCTGTCATTTAACGCTGAATTTTTTTTACAACAGATTAAGGCAGCTTTAATAGGAAACTGGTATAATCACAGTTGTCTTTCGTTTCTTTTGCGTAAAGTTGTCAAAATTTTGTATAAAAGATACACAATTCTTAAAAAAAAAAAAACACACAGCCATACTTGAACAAAAGCGGGAAGCAGTGAATTTCATACCGCCTGCCGCTTATAGTAAAGTGGAATGCCTAAATAAGAGCGGCAGTTTGAGATCGAAATTCAAGAGCTAGAACTAATATCCAGAAGAAACGGGAGGAAGACTGATTGGGAAATGAAGGGTAGAATGCTCTGAGATCTTCTTCCAGATCCTCTGACCACATCGGGCTTTGAATGCGTCATTCGAAATAGTTATCTCAGGTTCATATAGGCCTGATCGGTGTGGGGTAAAAGTAAGGAGTCTCGCAAATTTTTTAATGAGGCGGTAAGACTGGATAATTTGTCACAGTGTCGGTGAAGACATTTAAAAACTTGATAAGGAATGCAAAGCGAAGCTCATAGAGGTCCTTCTGCAGTGGTGTGGAAGGAGCTAGAAGGTTTCGCAAAATCTTATCTAGCACCCAGCCTATGCCAAGTTTTTTTTAATTATGATTAATAACACAGTTATGAACTAGTTCAAGGTACGTTTTTTATTATCCTCGCGTAAATGAACCAAGCGGGCAAATAGAACAGTTTCTTTTTAAATTCTCATTATTTTATTTAAAATAATGGGATATAATCAAATGTTTGAAAATATTGCCAGGTCTACTGATTATTAGGGTAACTCCAATGAATGTCGACATATAGACAGCTGGAAAACATAAAAACAAGCTGCTCATAATTGTTTTTGATTGGTATATATATTTTTAGTTAAACTTTAGCCAACGGTTGAACTTTACTCTTATTAATCTTATCTTATTAAACGAGCAATTCTTGTTTATATATTTATATATATATATATATATATATATATATATATATATATATATATATATATATATATATATATATATATATATATATATATATATATATATATATATATATATATATATATATATATATATATATATATATATATATATATATATATATATATATATATATATATATATATATATATATATATATATATATATATATATATATATATATATATATATATGTATATATATATATCAGTTTCTAGTAGGGTTTTAAGGTAAAAAAAGTGATCTAGAGTGCCCCGGGTCTAAGAAAACCATCCCGGTTTTTAAAAATTTGGAATACTTTTTCTGGTTCTCGAAAACGGCTCTAACGATTTTAATGAAAATGAGTATATAGAGGTTTTAAATGTCAAAAAAGTAATCTAGATAATTTCCGGTCCAGGGAAAATCCATTTTGTCCCGGTCTTACCCATATGTAATACTTTTATTGGTTCTCGTAAACGGCTCTAACGTTTTTAATGAAAATCAGTATCTAGGAGTTTTTAAGGTCAAAAAAGCGATCTAGAGTATTGCCGGTCCAGGAAAAACCCATTTTATCCCGGTTTTTACCCATTTGTTATACTTTTATTGGTTCTCGAAAACAGCTCTAATGCTTTGAACGAAAATTAGTAACTATTGTGTTTAAAGGTAAAAAAACCGATCTAATGATTTTGATAAAAGTCGGCATCTAGCAGTTTTAAGATCGAAAAAGCGAGTAGGTCTCGAAAACGACTAAACCGAGTTTGATTATTTTAGCGATCACGTTTTCCTCACAATTTTTTACGGGCCTTACTAACATTCGACGTTATGGCATATGAAAGGTTTTCGAAAATGATTTCAAAGAGTCAGTATCTGGAAGTTTTTGGAAACAAAAATCTATATTCGTTAGTCCCGTTTCTAAAATTTATTTTCTTGCGCGGTTTTCACATACATAGGTATATGGTGAAATTTTGATATGGACATCAAGCTACGAATTTTTAATGAGAACACAGAGGTGGATTTTTTTGTTGAGAAACGGAATAATAAATAAGCGAATTGCTATATTGGCCCTCACTCCACAAAATATTTAAGAAAAATTCAAAAAGGTAGTCAAAGCACAATTTTAACGTGACTTTTATAAACAGCGTAAAAATGGAAAAATCTTATGACTTAAGTTTTATTAAACTAAATATATTTCAGTATGCACACTGCTCCGTGTAACGCTCGGTGCCCCAGGTACTACTTAGTTATATAAAGAAATTACAAAATTACACATAAGTCTAAAAAAAAAAAAAATAATATGTTATAATAATAACTTTCAAACACAAAAAACAACCTTTAAATACGTTTTTTTAGCTAGGAAGCATAAAAAGCAACTTGATGGAACTTTTTGTTTGATAAAGTATAAACTCAATTAATATAATATTATATAGATTAAATATAAAAGCTCTTTTATTTAATAAACTATATAAAATTCTAAACCATTTTTTGACAGATTTTGTTTGTTTTATACAAAAACCTTGCAAATAAAAAAAAGAGACCTGTGGAGATTTTAAAATTCTATTTAACTCAAGCTACAGAGGTTTACGAATTACATATTAGTGGTTGCATGATGTAAGAAGAAATGTATATACTCGTAAGAGAGTTCATTTTAAGTCCTTTTCAATACAACAAAAATTAAATGATTTGTCCTACTTAAACAAATTTCCATTTTCAATCGTTTTTAATAATAACAATAATAATAATAAAGCAGATTAAAACTTCTTGTCGTTTTATTTCAATTTCGTGGGAGAGCTTTTTTATTTTCTTTAAGTTAAAAGTTGTTTTAAGAAACCCCCTTCTTTAGAAAATGTTATTGTTTACATGCCCGTTGTTTTTTTTTTTGCTTTCGATTTAATTCGAGTCTTTAAGTTTGTAGTGCATCCTTTTTTTTCTTCACAAAACATCTGTTTCGTTTCTTTCATATGATTTCTTGGTATGTGCTTCGAAAAGCTTTCCTTGTTTCAATACTACAATTCCACTTTTGTTTACATATTCTTAACAACAGCAACAACAACTACAACTCGTTTAAACCAAAATAGCTTTCACATGTTTGCCTGTCGTTTTTCGTGCCTTACGTTCAGCATTCACTCAAAAGTGATTTAATTTGTTAGATGGTAGCAGCAAAAACATGTTAGACAGGTCAAAGTTGAACAAAATTGAAAAAAAAGATATAAAAATAGTTAAAACTTAACGAAACTTTATGTAGACTTTTTTACTGTTATTGTTCGATAGTCCTTGTCATTTTTGTTTTATCCAAAAGCGCTTGAGCAGAGAGATAGAGAGAGCCAGAGAAGTAGAGAATGGTAGCCAGAGAGCGTTGTTAAATGAGTGAACTTTTTGATGGACAGAAGGTGGGTGTGCTGAACCTTCAAACAAACAATAACACAAGACATTAAAAGGAGGGAAATTTAGTTCTAACACGGCTTCCATAGCGTAAACATGTTTGTCTTTTGATGTCAAGACTGCAACGCTGCGTGAAATTTTTGTAAAAGTGTGTCGTCGTGTTCATGTGAATGGAAAATCGTAAACAAAATATTTTTAATAAGTGTTGGTGACATACATATCTTAATAAGTGTATCTTGTATGTATGGCATGAAAATGGCTTAGTGGAACAGGTGTTAAAGCTAATAAATTTAAATTGCAAGATTTTGCTGCTTTGCGTGGTTGGCATTGTAGCTATTAAAATGTTGATGGAATTTGTGTTTGAAAGGTGCACCGTTCAATTACCAACTCTACACAAAAAAGGGCTAACTATCACCTGCGATTATACACACACACATAAATTTTGAATCAAAAAAATATATATTAAAACAAAAACGATTTATTAGAGCAAAAATAAAAAATTAATGTATGTATATATGAGTGTAAGATGTGTGATAAAAAAATGTCCATTACTTAAAAAAAAATATAGTTTTTGTCCAAGATATTATGTAAAATATCAATTAACGCATCATTAAAAAGGTTTAACAGCACAAAATTGAATCTGTATTAAAATATATATCTAAGAGTTAAGTGTGTTTTCTTTAATATAACAGCGACTCGTGTCAAACCTATAAATTATTGTTGTTATTTATTCAGAAATTAAAAATTGTGTTGACGTAAAAAGTTATAAGAAAACATAATTGAAATTCTGTGCGAAAGTAAAAAGTAAATACAAAAAAAGGACGAGCAACAAACAGAGCAAATGAAAGATATTAAATAAGTGGTCACCTCCAAAAATAAAAACTTAGTAACAGAAAAAAAGAAAAAAAAGTGAATACGATGTTTATAAATTGAAAAAAGTTGGACAGCAGATTAGAAATAGAAATATACAAATTTTTGTTGTGAGTTTTATTGTTCCATAAAGAGTTTACATATCATAAAAAAAAAAAATATATACAAGAAATGTAAAGTGAATATTTACTCGGTAGCAAAGTATATGCTAAATTCTGAAAAAAAAATAATTAAGTTATAAATCTTTAATTAAAATTCAGAAAAGTAAGTGTTTCTTGTTGCAGAAGTACTTGCAGCGTGCTTGGATGACGTTGCAACACTGTAATAATAAAAGCCTGAAACTATCTGAAACGGAATACGCGAATTAAAGGTGTCAATGTTTTTAATGGTATGTAACAACTTTATTTGAACTATCACATTTTCTATCTTCATACAACACACACACACACAGATGTCCTCGTTTGCACACAAAAATATGTATTTTGATTTTTGGAAGTTTTGTTAAAGTTTGTATGTTGGTAAGAGGAACCACTGAACCGATCTTAAAAATGTTTTTAACAAAATGTAGAACAAAACACCTTACGGATATAGGCTATAGAAAAATCCATTAAAGTGCTTAAAGCAGGGTTGAGAGGCCTTCAAACTCAGCAAATCTTTCTTATTGTTTCAGAAGAAATCTTTTAAAACAATTAGCTATACTCGTAGCATTGCCCGTCCTGTGAAGATAGAATTAAACTTTTAAGTTGTATTTTTCAATGATGAATCGTGATTAAACATAAATAAAAATTTTTGTCAAATATATTAAAAAGAAAAAATACAGGGTGGCCGCGATGAAGGTACACTTCTGGCAGTAATCCTACTGTAATCATGTTTTTTTTACAAGTACTCAGGGGACAGCCCTGAGTACATTGTACTGGAATTAGTAAAATAAATTATTAGAAGGAGGAAATTATTAGAAGAAACTTGACACACGGAAAGATCAAAGCAAACGCTATTACAGCATCTAGGGTGTTGGAATAAAATGATTTAAAACTGATCAGTGCCATGTACCTTCGACACTGCTCAGGGTAACAAAAATTAGTCCAATACCCCGCATACTGCAAGAAATATAGGTTATTTACGACCTACAATATATTTTATTCCAATTTACTCGGAATTTCAACTATTGTAACTTATTTAACTAAAATAAAATAAAGAAATTTCTTCATTTCTACAGGTATTTATTCAATAATACATACCTCTAGTTCAACGAAAAAATTTTATTCAGGTTCAAAAAAATAAATTAATTGAATATAGAAAAAATTTATTCAAATCTACAGGGTGGGTTTTGTTGGCAAAATTTTGTCAAATAAACGAATTTTTTATTCAAAATAACTTTGTTTCAGGATGTACACGGGAAAATTTATGTGTGTTTTTGCCTTAATTACTACTGTTTTAACTAAAACTCAACAAAATTTTGACTACATTTTTAAAAAATCTTTTTTGAAATGTACAAATTTATATTTTTAACAAAAGCCATTGGAGTTGTATCAAATAATATTTGTGCGTTACTCTGTTTTATCGTTACTATGGATTTTGTTTTGACCAGAGTGGGATCTTGTTCCCGAAACTCGCTTATTTTTGCGTAGTACGCGTTCATCGTCCAAAGCTCATCCATTTGTGGTCGATTGCCCAGGGAAGCGTACGTTTTTCAGCCGTACGCTTCGTCTGTGGAATACGTTGCCTGCAGACGTGTTTCCTGTCTGTTATAACGTTGGAAAGTCAAAGTCAAATATTCACAAACACTACTTCCTCTTTCCTCCTCCTCACAACCTATTTTCTTTGTTCTGGTACAATGCTCTGCATAAGTAGGGGTACTGGTCCAAGATTCAAAAAAATATTTGTCTATTTGAATATATTTTGTTTCAATTTAAAAAATAGTTTTTTGATTTGAATATTTATTTTTCGTGAAGGGCTTACTAAATATTTTGCTAATAATACCGAGGAAATTTTGTTCAGTGTAGGAGCAATAATAAAAAAAAATTGGTAATTAACACAAAGATAACACGTACGCCAGTAAAATAAAAAGCACGTGTACACATGATGGAAAATGAAACTCTACTTATTCCTGTTTGCTACCTATTCCAGTAAAATTGAGATTTTTATGAATTAATAAGGAAAGTTTATGTATAGAAAACAAGAACGACATTGAAAAACACGTGTTCGCAGAATGGAAGGCAAAACACTACTCCATTTCATAGGAGCTTGCCTAATCATCAGTAGATTAGAATACGTTAGAAAAATAATAAGATCAAGGAAATAATGAGAACTGGAAAGAAACATATTTAAAAAATACTTTTCAAGCACAAAAAACCGCTTAAATATTATTAAAACATTTCGTCAACATCTTGAAGGTAATTGTATGCGATATAACACCATCTAGTGACACCACATATTAATCAAACCCTTTATATGTTAATTATTAATTTATTTGAAAAATTATAAACAGCTTGTGTTTTATATTTCCTAGCTGTCTATATGTCGACATTTCATATGAGCTACCCTCATCATCAGGATACATAAAAAACGAGCTGTTTATATTTTTTTAGTTTCATGCATGTTCTGAGAAACGCAAATCGCTTAAACTTAGCGTTTTCGCTTTGAAAACGCCAAATAGGTGTTCTGAGAAACGTATAACGCAAGAAACGTATAACGCGGTTTGAAATCGCCAAATAGGTGTGCTGGAAAAGGCATATCGCTTAAAATTGGCGACTTCAACTCGCATGTATATATTGAAGTGAACTGATAGAATTTGCTAAAACTGAACTTGCAAAAGGCAATAAAATTATTCACTATCAAAATTTAATATGTTTTCTTTTTAATTCAATAAAAAGTTCAAAGAATTTTACACATTTTCATTAAGAAAATTAAATTGAAAAATTTTTCTATTTGTTGTCAAACTTTTTTTTCGTTGTATATTACTACTACATACATATACATGTGTGTAAAACACATGTTGTATTTTTTCGGAAAAAACTCCTAAACGCCAGTAAAACTCAGAACACCTAA
This sequence comes from Thecocarcelia acutangulata, assembly GCA_914767995.1. Lineage (NCBI taxonomy): Eukaryota > Metazoa > Arthropoda > Insecta > Diptera > Tachinidae > Thecocarcelia > Thecocarcelia acutangulata. The sequence goes on along the minus strand of OU612095.1, from coordinate 39,071,516 downwards.
AAATCAATTAAGCGTTTTTCAAACCGCATTGCGGTTTCAGAACGCGCGTTCTCGGAACATGGCTGTTTATATCAATTTTAAATGCTAGTACAGTGAATAGATAGATAGATGAAAATGTTCATGTATAATGATTTACATGTATAATTCCGAAAAAATATTATCTTTGTATAAATCAATAACAAAAAAATGTTGTGTTGGCAATTTACAACTATAATACATAAGAATGTTACCACACATTCAAAAGTTTCAAAAGTGACGCAAAAAAGAAAAAAGAACATTAAATATATAAATACATTTGAAAGAAATATTACATTATACAAAGTTATCTGTATTCAGTTATAATAAGTTCTCTATAATTCAAGCAAAATTTCAAAAATTTATATAAACGCATATAATTTTCACCGTTCAATACTTCATGCACCTCTTCAAGTGATGGGCATCTTCTTCCAAAAATACTTAAACGGATATTGGAAAAGATAGAGCATTTGCCAATAAAGTGGTACGTACTCTCATTTTCATTTCAGTTACACAATGTACATAAGTTTGTAGAATTGTTTTGAAATGAGCGGGCGTTCAAACTGAGTAACCCACCTCTGGCTTTCATAACTAGACACACAAGGTGAGCTGAGTAATTGTCACAGAAATAAGGTTGTATGTCATATTTCAAAAATGTATATAAATCGTGAAAACGCGAGTTTCTGGCACTAGTGAAAAAAATTACCGCGTTCAATATTTTTTAATGAATCAAAAATGCTATTGTGTTGTGAATATTAATTGATTCTCCAGGTCTCAATACCTATTTTAGTATACAAAGAACTCCAGTACGATACCCAGAACGTATTGTGTTCAAGTGTCTGTTCTGCTAAAATTCCCGATAGTCTATTTCTCGGTAAATCGAATATCTTCCTCAAATCTAAGTTTAAAGTTTCTACATAAAGAGGTGATATACTAGTTTCTATATGGAGTATATAATTTGGCGTGTTACGTGGAAGAAAAAGTAATTTTTTTTTTAATATCTCAAAAGCTTCTCAACTTTTTCAAATCGAATAAAACCCCATACCTGGGCACCAGTTAGTACAGTGAAGAATTAACTCACTTGTTTGAATTTTTGTTCACTGCTTTTTGATATTTTCAAAAAAACAAATCATAGCATAGAAGGTTTTTCATTTGTTCCAAAGTTGTAAAGAAAAGTGGAGAGGTAAAAAAACTTTTTTTTTGCATTTTGACGGGCATGGTTAAAGCATTTGGCTTTTTAAATTCCCAATAATGTATTAAGATTATTATCATAATAAATAAAGTTGAATATTTGAAAATATCTTTTAAAAGTCTACTAATGATAAGAGGAGCTCCTATGAAATGTCGACATATAGACAGCTATGAAACATAAAAAAACAATTGATTAATTTGTATCAATTTTAGATGCTAGAATAGTGAATAATAAACTCAGTTGTATTAATGTATTTTTTATGTTCCTGTTATGCAATTCATTACTTTGCAGTGTGCACCTCGTGGAATTAATTTTTGTTACTCTGATCAGTGTCGAAGGTATTTACACTGGGCGCTGATAAGTTTTTAATAATTTAATGCCAACACGTTATATGCTGTGACGAAATTTGTTTTGGTCTTTTCGTGTGTTAAGTCATACGTCCACAAACATTACCGCCCCTTTCCTCCTTCTCATAATCTATTTGACTAGTTCCAGTGCAATACCCTGCATATGTAGGGGATATCTCTTGCGTGAGGTTGTGGCGTCAATCATATCACGACATCGCTCCCCATTCACAGTTACCATTACGCCGTTTTAATTTTCAAAGAAGAAAGATCCAATGATTCCTCCTGAGCAAATTACATACCAGACTGTCACTTTTAATGGATGCAAAGGTGACTGATGAATAATTTGAGGGTTCCCATTTGTAGCGAATGATGCACGGTGTTACAATTGCAATTGCAACCTGCCGCTAACACCACGTTTGGCCCCCCGTTGGGCGCCTTTTTATTGTATAGTAGCGTAGTCGCGTTGTTGTGCGGTTGTTGTTATATTACTTCGAAATGAAGGAAGTATTATTTTGTTAGAGAGTGCTGGCTGTGCTGGCATGCTGGCGGATAACGCAGGTGGCTGTCAATTAGTGGTGTCATCCATTCGGTTTTTTCACCGCCTGCGTTGCCAACACACGGGCACGCCACACATTGCCCAGAAATGAATATTCAGTTTATTCACATATTCATTCAACTGAAAATATGCCTCGTCACTCATTATGATATTTTCATGAGAGTCAATGATTGATTTTGATAAAATGTTTTAACGATTCAAATAATTTGTTTTATCGAATAGTTTTCCGTAATAAATTTGCAACGTGTCTACTTCACGACTGCCAAATATGAACTGTCAAGGCTAATGTCAATGGCAGCAAAACAAAAGAGTATACCTTTTCGCCGAAATTTAGAAATATGGAAAGTAGATGTTGGCCGAACTCGAACCAGCTTTTTTGGAGCAGTTTGGTAACAAGCAGCGCGACACGAAAATTTTATATATTAGATAATTTTAGGAAAAAAAATTGATTAAACAACGCACGCATCTATTCGCATGTCCGTTCTCTAATCAAATGCGCAAATATCTGTGCGTTTATTACGCTCTATCACCCAAACGTCTAAACTATTATTGATGCAATTTGAAACATATAATAGTTGTACAACTTTGCTTCAGTCATTTTTTTTTTTTCGAAATTTAAGGCTTTATTGTAAAAAAAAACTAGCTATAAATTTATGATTCGTTATATTCATTATACATTTATGATTCATTATACATTTATGATTTAAAATATTCTTAAGTTTGACATAAGTCTTGATCACGTAATGTCTCTAATTCTGCATCTTCAAAAAGCCTCTCATTTCAACTGCCATGCTGATCTTCGAAAAAAATCACCTTTCTTGAAGCGATGAAACCTTCCCGGTACGGTCTCTCACTAAAAACGGTCTCACCATAGGTATTTGAGAGCATTCGATGAGCCGCAGCCACATATTTCTTCATATTAAAGCAGCAAATTGAAACTTTCCGCAAGTGACGCGAGTTCGGCTCGTGGCGCAATTTTTACAATTACCTAAGGTTATTGTATGATCTGCGAGCTATTTATTTTTACTAACACTTAACGCTATAATCATCTTTGCAAAACGGCGGAAGCAAAGTTGTACACCTAATAGATAAATTTGCATAGAAAAGAAAAAAAAACTATGAGAATTGTTTCGTCTGCAAAAAAGATATAATTGAGTTTATTTTTTGAAGTCAGGACAAGGGAAGATAGTTTCTGCTTCTCCTGAACTGTCCAATCGAGCATAGCTTAGATAGATATACAAAATTATGTGTAAAAGAACGTAATTTTCCAAAATTAGTTTCGGCTAGATGGTAGAAGCACATTTTTCTCCAATACTATCGAACCGATTTTGATAAAACTTAAAAGTTTGATTGATCTATGTCTAAAACAACACAAATATATTTCAAAGCACATGCCACGAACGATATTTATTTTCAATATGTTTGATAATTTTGATGACTTTTTCAAACTGAAAACGTCTTTTGATCTATGTACTATTGAATTTAAAAACTTCGATAATTATAAGAAACACAATTTGTGCAAGTCTAATATCACCAATTAGGTTAGGTTTAACAGGCTGCCAGCTATTGAAAAGCAAACGGGCTTGGGTTCAATCTGGTTCCGTGTTGTTGCCTGGGTGTGATATGTATCTCAACAGATTTACATCACACTGGCTTAGAGCCAACCGAAGAATAAAGGAGTCCAAACCACTTTCATGGATAGATGCAAGAATGAGCTGGCCAGCGACAGCGGAAAAGCTCAACTCTCTACTTTCTCCTTGACCTTGCAACTTCTAGTGAATTCTCATTATATGGAAGATTTAACCTCCTGCGCTTTCCAAAGGAATGGAAAGTATGGTAAACTATAAGGTATCTTGAGCTGTATAAATTACTTTGTGACATATCTCTCAAAGAAATGTTGCCACTCAATCCATCATTTCGGTGAAAGTAAGGTGGTGGATCTGGATATTTCCAAAGCATTTGACAGAGTGTGGCGTGGTGCACTACTGGCAAAACTTACTGCTTTTGGTGTCGGTGATGACTTCTCTCGGTTTGTATCGAGCTTTCTCAGAGACCGCACTATATGAGTTGTTATAGATGGGGTCTCATCAAACGAGTTCAAGATTAGTTCAGGGGTACCGAAAGGCTCTGCTCTTTCTCCTATCCTATTTCTTACTTTCCTCAACGATCTTCACTATCAAACTTCCAACCCTATCCACTCTTTCGCGGATGACAGCAGAATTTTCCACTCGTACTCTCTTAGTTATAGGCCTAGTCTATCAGAGATCGCTACCAAGAGGCTATATATGAACGATTCACTTCTATTAATCTCCCAATGGGGTCGTAAAAACAGGGTCGCCGTCAACGCTTGTAAGACCCAATGCTGTTTATTAATACACAAACAAATGACCTCAAATGCTTCTTCATCTGTACTCATGGATGGTATAAATATTGAGGAATCGGATGCTCTGGATGTTCTTGGAATAAAGGTACAGTGTGATGTTCGCTGGAACGAACACATTTTTCATGTCTCTAAATAAGCACTCAAGTGCCACGGTTTTTTGAAACGGTGTAAGATGTACTTCACTCCATCTGACCTCCTTACTATTTATACTACCTACATCCGACTGAAAATGGAATACAACTCCCATGTTTGGGCTAGTGCCTCAAAGTCTATTTTGGGGTTTCTCGGCCGTGTGCAAGAGAGCGCGAATAAGCTTATCGGTGACTTTACGGCATCCAACTCTATTGACTCACTGGAGCATTGACGCAGTGTGGGGTGCGTTACTCTGTTCTATCGCTACTACAATGGATTTTGCTCTGATGAGATTAGAGATCTTGTTCCCGAAACTCGCACATTTGTACGTAGCATGCGTTCACTATCAGATCTCATCCATTTGTGGTCCATTGATGTCCAAAAAAAAAAAAAAAATCCAAAGAAATCTTTAAAAATTACCTCTGGATTCTATTTGCTTTGACTTTTATTTAATTTAATATTTGCAATAAATTTCTTCCGTTTTTTTTGGGATAACCTAACAAGCCGGTATAAGCTTGTCTCTTTATTTTCCATTTTATACTAATAAATTATTACCAACACAATTCGTGAAACACGCACTTAAAGTTGACCAATTGCTACCGTACTCACAAAGACAATTATACAAAATGTGTCATCAATGGGCTTTGATGCACATATGTACTCTGTATTTTGTTAGCACAAACAAAAACACGTTTTTTTTATTTTGAAGCACTTCCAATTAAAAAGAGGAAAAAGAACGAAAACATCAAACTCCGCTTTCGTTCTTATTACAGCAAAAGCCGGTAATTTGACCTAAAGTGGAGTGGTGACACGAAAATGTATTTTTTTTTTATTTTAAACGTACTAATTACATATTTGGTATTTGCTTTTTTTAAGGATCGTTTTGTTTGTCGTGTGTGTATATTGTTATGTCCCAACAAATACAAAATGAAACAAAGCACTTTGATGTATTGATTTCAAACATTATTTGTAATTTACTTGAAATCCTTAAGAAGCTTTTTTATACAAAATGCTGTTGTGTTGTTGTATGTCAAGTTCCTTTTGAAAAAAATTTAATTCGTGACATTTCAGAGCTTTTCTGAATTACTCCAGCTACCTGTTTACGCTATAAAATAAGTAAAAATTTTAATTTGAAATAAAAATGTCTGAAAAGAACTTAGAAATAGTTTGAGAAAAAATGCTTTTCTCAGTTGTAAAGAAAGGGAAAAGCTCAAAGAAAACGAAGTAAATATTTTTAACAACAACTGTTTGAACTTTTTTACTGTTTCTTTAATACTTGATTTTTTTTAAGACTGTTTGCACGAATAAAATATTCACAATTAGGCCGTCAAACATTTTAAATTTGTTTTCTTCTTTTTTGTTCTTTTATATTGGACCAGTACTCAGGGGATGCCTCTACATATGCAGTGCATTGTACCAGAACTAGGAAAATAGGTTGTGAGGAGGGAAAAGAGGGAGTAGTGTTTGTGAATATTTGACTTGAATCTTCCAACGTTATAATAGACAAGAAACACGTCTGCAGGCAACTTATTCCATAGGCGGAACGTACGGCTGAAAAACGATTTCTCTCTGTAATGCGTAGTACGATTCCCCGGGCAATCGACCACGAATGGTTGAGCTCTAGACGATGAACGCGTGCTACTTAAAAATGTGCGCGTTTCGGGAACAAGATCCCTAATCTCGTCAGTGCAAAATTCATTGTAGTAACGATATAACAGAGTAACGCAGCTCACACTGCGTCGATTCTCCAATGAGTCAATAGAGTTGGATACCCTACTGTCACCGATGAGCTTCTTTGCCCTATTCTGCACACGGCCGAGTAACCCCAAAATAGACTTTGGGGCATCGGCCCAAACATGAGAGTTGTATTTTATTTTCGGTCGGATGTACGTGGTATAAATATTTCTTATATTATATGATGGGTTGTTATCATTCGTCTGGCTCAAGTTCAATCCTGGCTAAAGCCGAGAAATATTTTTATTTTTAATTATGACAATAATTTCCGCGATCAATAACTCTTGATCGGAGGTGGTAGGATGGAGTGACGTATATCTTACACCGTTTCAAAAATCCGAGGCCTTTGAATGCTTCTTTAGAGGCATGAAAAATGTGATTATTCCAACGAACATCTCACTGTATTTTCATTCCAAGAACATCAAGAGCATCTGATTCATCAATATTTATACCATTCATGAGTACAGCATTTGCGGTCGTTTGTTTATGTGTTAATAAGCAAAATTGCGTCTTACGACCGTTAACGGCCACCCTGTTTTTGCGACCCCATTCGGAGATTAATAAAAGATCATTCATATTTAGCCCCTTGGTAGCGATCTGTGATAGACTGGGCCTATAACTAAGAGAGCACGAGCGGCAAACTCTGCTTTCATCCGCGAAAGAGTGGATAGGGTTGGAAGTTTGATAGAAAAGGTCGTTGAGGAGAATAAGAAATAGAGTAGGAGAAAAAATGGAGCCTTACGGTACCCCTGAAATAATCTTGAATTCGTTTGTTGGGACCCCATCCATAACAACTCGTACAATGCGGTCTCTAAGAAAGCTCGATATGAACTGTAAAAGCAGTAAGTTTTGCCAGTAGTGCACCATGCCACACTCTGTCAAACGCTTTTGAAATCTCTAGAGCTACCACAGCCAGTTCGTCGATGTCGTAAGAATAACTTCTTTCACATTCTAGGCGAAAGGGAATTCTTTTTGGTTCATCTGACTTTATTCTATGCGAAAGACGTGTCAAAATTCAATGAAAATACATCGTAAGTACATGCGAACGAATAATAGTGACATAGATAAACCCATATTGATTCGAATGTGAGTGACTAGTTTACTTTTCGCATACATTATTCGATATAGGCGAACTGGTGTGATTATATTAGGTAGCTTCAAGAAGTGGATGCAAGACATTAGGTAGCGAGTTGCTTGATTTCTAGTTAAATCGAGTTTTTCGATCTCGCCAGTTATCGTTTGCTTGAAGATACTTGAACTTAAAAAGTTTGCTTGAAGTCAACTGATAAAGAGTATTCCAAAACTAACAAAAAATTCGACATTGTTGCCATTTGTGCAGTAAAGAAATATTACCAGTTTAATGTCAGTAAAAATAAAAGATTAAACGATACAACAGCGTGTCTTAGTTATTGCACAATATTTCCAAAAGAATGGCATCTTTGCGGCCTTAATTCGAAAATTTCATACAAAATATGGCCGGCACTGTATTTTAACTTCAACTGTGAACAGACTAATTGCAAAATTCTGTCCAACTGAATGCGCTGAAAATTCTGGAGTCTTAATTCAATGTTAAGAAGCTCTCTACAGCGTATACTTATTAAAGATTTATGTCTCCGTGCTTACACAACAGCCGAAGCTTAGTGCTCAAGCGCAGTGACGAGTGTACGTTGATTGGCTTGTGGAACATAACAAAAAGATGCTGATGTTGCGAGCCAAATCATCCTAAGCGAAACTCATTTTTACCTTTGTTAATCGCCAATACGAGTATTGCGGCCTTTGGGGTTCAGAGAACCCACATTCGATTGGCGAACAATACTTGCATCTGCAATATATCACTGCATGGATTTGAATCACAATATTTGAAAATGTGGCTGGCTAAATAGTAATTGTAATTCTTGATACAAGGACATAATAATACAGGTTTTTTCCGCCGGACGGATAACAAAGCAAAGTCCTCAATGAAAAAAACATTGATTTTAAGTTTATGCGGTTCCGCTCGGCATATAAATTATCGTTACATTGTGTCAAGACTCTAACAGAATTCTGTTAACTGAAAAGTTTGACTTTGCTAAAAATTTGTGGTTTTTGTCTTTGATTTAAAATTTAAATTGGTTTTCACTCAAATTTTAATTTTATTTAGATTTTAAAACGCTTTTTTAGCAGAACTTTTTTCAAACAAGTTAATTCATTTTCCGTTAGGCTTTAAGCCGAATGCTGGGTAACAGTATCTAAACGAGGAATTTCAAAAAACTATATCAAAACATTACTATCCGCCTATAAACATATTTTCTTTCCAAAGGAAAGAAAGTATTTTGCTCGTGTGTAAAACTGCATATATTTAAATACTTTTTTCTAGAGCACTATAAACTTTTCTTTATTGTTTACAATAATAAAATAATACAAATAATAAATATGCAGCTCTAATTTACATTTTCCTAGAAGAGTAAACTTGTTCTCAGTTCTCTAAAATATAGAAAACTATAGATGCTATTTGTATTATTTATCACAAATAAAAAATAATATACATATGTATTTTTTCAGTGTTGTGTCATATAAAAACATTTTGTCACCATCACTGTGGTGGCATATGTTTAAGTAGCTTAATAAATTTAAGCAGTCGACTTTCCAATTTTTCATATTTAAATTACCACGCAAAAGCCTGCTAAATTTGAATAAAAAAATAAAAATCTTTTTTGCCCCCTTTTTTTAAATTTGTTTTCTACCAGGCCAGGCGCCCAATGTGTGCCACTACGCTAAAACACTTTGTTTTGTTTGTTTGCTGGAGTAAAATATTATTTATGTATCTGCTAGCATTAAGACAAAATAGTCAATATATGAACAAAATTTAATTTTATTGAATGAAAAAACAAAATGTATATATTTTTTTAAATTAAGTGGGCCACGATTCGGGACAATTTTGTATGGGCTTAGTGTACACTGAGTGGCATATATTTTTTCCAATGGAGTCAGTTTGGTGCGTATCGTTTGGATGACTTCAAGGTCTACAGCAGAGAACAACTTGGAGCTCAACAACATGAAAACCATTTCATTTCGTTCAAATATGATTTTGTATTCAGCCGCACAAATGCGCAGTTGATTTTTAATCAGTAAACACAATCAGCGACAACTTCGCGTGAAATCATTGTTAAGGTTCGTGCTTGAATATAAATGAATGCGCATATAGTTCGGCATTGATTTCTGGTGTTTGAATTTTCGTTTTGGAAGAAAAAAAACAAAAAAAAAAAAATAAACCAAAATCATTGCAGTGATGTATTTAACAGTTTTTTTTAAGCTTCTGTTCCCCCCGGGGAATAGGTTTTGACTTAGCGTATTCATAAATTGGCCACACTGTTTTTTGGTTATAGGGGGAAGGGGTCCACCGTTTGTTGGCTTCCGTAACCCTTACCAGGGGTACAAATTGACAGAACAGAAACCAGAATGGCCCCCGGATGGTTCTGCTTGCAGTTCAACTCGGGCTGATCATGGTTGAGGTGCCTACCTTGGCTGAAACGTTCTGGCTGTGGATGAAACCTAAAACGCAGGAAGGGATTGTTAGTATCATTGATAATTGTTTGGTGTGTGGCTTTTTTCGGGGACTAACAATCTCCCGAGGATCTGTTGCCTATACAACAGATACCTGTGCTGTGAGGAACATGTGGAGATGGTTGACGGGTGAGTCGGTTTAAGGGCTGATGTTGCTAGTGGGTTTTGGCCTACCAACTCATTAAGCCTTTTTCAATTGATTGCCGGGAAATTGCATTCAAGAGGGATTAGAAGGCTCGAACCCCTCAACAAGAAGTTGATCATATGGCTGCAAATATATGGCGTAAATTGCTACCTGTGTGAGCCTATCAAGCCACACGGGGGCGCTGGTGAATCGTGAATAATTCACTCCCTGGAACTGGTCCATCATCAGATAACGCCGCAAGGCAGGTGCTGATGTAAATCTTTTTCACATCTGTATGCTTCTGTTGAAAAAAATCAATAAAATATACATACATAGAAAGAAAAAGGTTTCATAAAAAAAAAACAAATATGCATATATACTTATGTATGAATTTATTTTTGAAAATTTGTAAAAAATGGTATACATATAACAAAAACAAAAAATAAATATGTATGCAAATATGTTTGCAAATATGTTTCAAATTTGTTTACACAACACACAATCGTTTAGCCGATTTTATCTAATACTAAAACGAACGCGCAATATTTACAAGGCGAAATGATTTTACTCAGCATTGAGCTTTGAGCTAGATTTTAGGTGATCAAAAATTCAGATTTTTTACAAGGCGAGTTGTTTTCACTCAACGTTGAACTTTGTTGCTTGATTTTTGCTGATTACAAATTTAGAAGGTTTACAAGACGAGTTGATTTTACTCAGCATTACATTGTTGCCTGATTTTTGTTGATTACAAATTTTAGTGAATGAGTTAATCAAGCAAAAACATGATTTTTGGTGACCACTGGTCTATAGCATACATATATAAGCTTAAACATTGAAGTGAAGTATAGCTTAAAATATATGTTCTAGAGAAGCCAATTTTAGACTAAAAGCAGCTTTTTAGAATTTTAATCTGTTGGTTTGATTTTTTGAATGAACCCCATGATTCGTGAAAATCAGTCCCGATTGGCATCCCTTATAATTACACAGGCCTGCGAAATTTTACCTTTATTTTTCCCTTCCAATAAATATGTTATTTTTTTAACTATCCAGGTGTGTTTAATATAATTGCAATAGAATAGAAGAATTGCATTGTATGACAAACGTTTGCAATCCCACTTCAAGGTAGAGTTTCTGCCCATGAGGCAATTTAGTTGCGTTGACTTCCACGTTAGCCTACGTTCTAAGTGAATACCAAGGTACTTGAATTCATAATGCTGCGGAATAGGTGAGTTGTTTATTTGAATAGGCGCACATGTTTGTTTACACAGTGTGAATGTGTTTTGAGTACATTTTTTTCATTAACTTTGAATTTCCAATGACTTATGACATTTCTCTAATATTGAAATATACTCCTGCAAATTTCGCGAAGCTAATTGATGCCTTTCATGGACGCATGACATCTGCAAAAGTTGAAGTGGGAATAGCAGATTTGGTTGGCATGTCAGAGGTATAAACCAAATATAAAATAGGTCCCAATATGCTGCCTGGGGAACTCCTGCCTCGATTGGCTGAGTTGGACGTATAAAATCGCTATTTCTGATAACAAATTTTCGGCCGCATAAGTGACTTTCGAGAAGCTTGTGAGAATTTGCAGGCAAGTTTAGCTTTATTTTGTTCATCAAGCTGTCGTGCCACACTTTATCAAAAGCTTGAGAAATGTCAATGAATAGTACTGAGCAATACTTCTTGTCTTCAAAAGTCTTTCTTATGACGTTTACTCGTCTGTGTGTTTGTTCTATGGTGCTGCGTTTAAACTGAAAGCCGGGTTGAAAATTAAGGATACATCCTACATCATTCAATATCGGAGTCAGCTTCGCCATTAACAATTATTAGAATAGTTTTGAAATTGTTGACAGTAGACTTATTGGTCTATGTGACTCTATTTTAGTGTGATCCTTCTCTGGCTTGCGTATCATAGTAATTATAGACACTTTCTACTCTTCAGGATAATACTCTAGACGTAAAATAGTGTTAAAAATAAAGAGAATAATTCTTCTAGCCATAAGAGACAACTGCACAAGCATTCTGCCAGCAATTTCATCAATATCTGGGGATTTCCTGGAGTTTATTTTATTTATGGCGTTTTCGACACCTTGAAAACTAAGTCTCAAATTCACAGGCGGCCTAATAGCATATGGCTAAAATTCAGCTGCTGCATCCGCTGTATCATTTATAATAAAAAAGTTTTTCAAATGGTTAATATACACCATCCCCTTTCAAGAATCGGTTCTTGGCCAGTCGCCAGTTGAAATACGCTAACTAATGTTATTTTATTAATTATTAAATGGTTTCACCACATTCGATAGTTAACGTTGAATGAATTTTTAGTAAAATAAATTTAAATAAAACTAAAATCAGACATTTTTTGGAAACAAAAACAGTTGAAGGAATTTTGTTTGCAAGGGATTATTTGAAAATGAATTCTTCAGATTGTTTCAGTGCAAATATAACAAAAAGTTTATTAACAAACCAGCGAGTAGATGGCTTGTACGAGTCTTATAGAACGAACAGTGTTAGTAAAAAAAATATGTCCATAAAACATCATTATTAATGTTATCTATATATGTATGCTTATACATAGATTTATGTATGTGTATTTTTCTTAAATTTATAAATTATTTCTGATTGTAATCCCAAATTAAATTGCTTTTTTTTGGTTTTCATACATTTGTAAATTGTTTAATTTGAATAAATGGTTTGTTTGAATAAAAACTGTTGAGTTGCTTTTTGTACATTAAAAAAACTTTTTATTTTTTAATATATTAAACTTGCCTCTTATTTGTGAAGTTTTATTATTTTGTTTAGTGTTCGTGACTATTTTAACGAATTTTGCTCAAAATTTTGACGATTTTTAAAGAAAAAAAAAAAAAATAAAGCTTAACAGTCGTGATTATTATAGATTAATCTATGAGAACAATGTGTAAAAGAAAATAACGGTCAAATCCTCGTTATGGCTATAATGTCATACCTGTATCCTATTTTATATATTTTCATTGATTCTGAGCAATAATTAAGTTCGTTAATATGCCAAATTATGTCATCTTTTAGCTATAGTATTGTTGTAGGTCTTTTAAAGTACACTTTTCCTTTTAAGTATTTCCAAAGAAAGAAGTCCAATGATATAAAATCACTTCATCGTGGCGGCCAATTAACATCGCCACGATATGAAGTAACACGGTCAATGAAATTTGCAAGTGGCCAACATCCTTTGGAAACCATATATCGTCCAAGTTCATATCCTCAATTTTTGGCTACAAGAAATCCGTTTTTATCTGGTGATAGGAAACACCATTCACGGTAATTGCTTGGTTAACGTTATTTTCGAAGAAGTTACAGTTACTGTTTGTGGATGCACACAATGCCTCGCGGATTCTCATTTGTCTAAATGAGACAATTCTACTTGTTAACGAATTCACTGTGGTGTCTGAAAAAATACCGCAGTGCACGGAATTCATTTTGATCCTAACGACCGTTTTCCCAAAGGGCTTCAATAATATTAACACGCTACTAAATCATGAAGTGGGCAAACATTGAAAGAAAGAAATGTCAAACTAGGTTAGGCAGAAAAATTGACGTTAAGACGTGACTTACAACTATGAGGCAGGTCAATAACTCCGTGCCTTTTGAAATGAAACATAAATTTTTACATAAAATTTTATGATGTTATTTGTCTGGTTATGAGCTCAAATGCAGAGATCTGCACCAGTGCACCGAAACCATAAATACACCGGTTGCTTACCCAATTATTCTCACATTCGAGTATTTTAAACACTCTTAAACAAAAATTTATTATTCGTTTGCGAAATCTTGATACATCAAAAATGTATCCAATCACTTTCGTATCTTGTGTTGTTTTTAAGAGTAAAAGAAATGACCACAAAAGAGGGTATTGTTGTTGCTCGCACTCAGTAAGACCAAGATTTTGAGTATTTTCTATTTTCGTTTTTAATCGTTTTCTTAATAACACATACATGAGGTAGTTACACAATCAATTTGTTATCACAACACTATAAAAAATTCTCTTGTTGTATATATGCGTTATCTTTTAATTATCGTTCCGTGAAATCGCGAATGCCAGTTTTAATGATTTACAACCATTCTGAGGATTTTGAAAGTAGCATACTAAATGATAATTTTAAGATAGTGTTTACTAAAAAACTCTGAATCAAAAATGCAATTCAAACAAATTTCTTACACAATTAGATACACTCGTATATATGTATATGTAACTATGCATATATTGTGGTTATGGGTTAAAACCAAGAAATAAAAATTCTTCTAATTGAAGAACCATAAAATAAACGCAATTTGATGAAAATGTGCTTCATAAAAATATCTATTTTTTTTAACGTAAAAGTTATTGTTTTTACCGATTTTGTACTGAAAATGTTCAAATGAAATATGTATACAAATTTTTTTTCAAAACGTTTAAACATTATCTTTTTCAAAACCTTCTGGCAACGCCATCCTTAGTACGAATACATTTACCGAGTGTGAGCGAGTAAATACATAAAACTGAACATACAAACAAAAGTGAATACGTGACTGCAAATACTTACACACAAATATTATTTTCATTGTTTAAAAGAAGTGCAAGTAAAATTGCCGAATGTGGAAAAAATTATTGAGAAACCAAATCAAGCATCCACCGCATACGTACTTGATTGGGTATATTATATACTCTAGTTTATAGACGAAAGCTCTAACGAGTAGAAAACATACTTGTGCAAACAATATGCAGTAGCCAATCGCACCACAACTCGATTTAAGACGGGTGTACTTAGATAATTAAAAAAGGAAGGTTGCAGATCTCTGGTCAAACTCACGTTTAGTCAGGAAAGTTTTTTTTATTGTTATTATTACGCAATTAAAGAACACAGATCTAGCAGAAAGTGGATATGAACTCACAACCTGACAAAAAACATCATGCAGTAAAAAAAGATCATCTATTTATTATTAAAAAATAAAAAATAAAATAAATTAAAGAAGTTTGTTACACAATATGAATTCGCCAAAGGCAAAAAACGCCTATAGTTTTCGGCTTTCGGAAACTGCTCTCTTTCACTCCATTCTTTTTTGTTTTTTTTGTTAATTAATTAGAGTTGCCAAGACTATAATTTTCATATAAGTTTATTGGGCAATAGTTGAACAAAATTATCATTGAAAATTTTCAAAAATATTATTTTTGTCTTATACTTATATACTACTTATATTAATTACTACTTATATTATATACATTATATACTACTTATATTAAAAAAAATATAAAAATTTTCACAAATATACATAATGTGTTAAATCTATAATAATTATTTTAATACAATACTGTAGTTTTGTACATGCCTTTGTAGGTGGCAACAGTTTACTTCCAGATAACATAAAAAAATTTGTCCTTACTGCTAAGAGAAACCTGAGAATGATTTAAAATCAAACTTTTTCTAAAACGACAAACGTTTGATATTGATTTGAATTCAAATTGAAAAACATAGTTTTGTCAACAAAAACGCGAAATTATTTTCAAGTTGAGAAATACATTTATTCTCCACTTGGTTTCAAATGTAATTCTCAAATTTTTTTCAAATGTGGATTGTGATGTGGAATACATATAAACACTACGTTTTGCTTATAAAATCATATATTTTTTGATTTATTTGCGATTTTTATTTATAATTTTCTATTATTATTATATATTTTATTATTATTATTATTTTTATTAGTCTCGCTTTAAAGGACTCGCGCTTAAATCAGACAGTATCATTAATTCATATTATTTAAATTTTTGCTGCTGTTCTTCATAATTTTTTACTTGTTAAAACTTTTTTTAATGCTCACATTTAATTGCATAGTGCTTACAAAAAAATTACATCTATTAAATTTTTCCAGAGTTATTCAAATCTTGATGTATTTGTTTTATGATTGTTAGTTAGACTCAAAATCAAATTGATAAAACATTGAGTACCAAATATATATAAACAATATTCAAATGATTCCTTATTTAAGTTCGAATGTAAAGTAAAGTATAGGATGCACAGCATGGGCGGAGTAACGTAGACCTTATGCTTACGATGGTATTAACAATATTTTTTGCGGCGCTGTGTTTAACTGTATGCCTTCGCATAGGAAGTTGCCGCGTGGTTAACGAAAGACCTAAAAAAAAAAAAAAAAAAAAAAACAAAAAATGTAAATAATAAAGTTAATTGAGGTAGACAGTTAACCAATGAGAGAGAGAGGGAGAGAGCAGCGAAATTCTCGAAGGTCAAACAACAACAACAAGCCTGACCGCACTTAAGAAATAATTACGATGACGCGAGAGCTGTTCTGCAGCCCAGAGCTGCTTTACGATTGTGAGTTCAAATGTTAAAATCAAACCATTGGAAAAGGTTTGAAAGTTACGTTTGATATCAAGTGATAATGTCGTTTTATATCAAATGTTTGATTTCGGAAGTAAAAAAGTGTGTATTTGAAAAGGTGTGAGTTTATTGTGACTTTCAGGCATTTACCCAGGCGAGGTTATATTTTCTAGGTTTAACTAGAAGAACAGATGCTCGCTTTTTATATTTCAGACTTGTTGAACATTGGGTGTCAAAAGTTGTTCCAGACTTATTTACATACACGCATTCATGCCAGTAAAATGCGTATGTATGTGTGTATACATGTACATACTCTATAATTTTTTGTGACATGAATCACTTTTGTAATTGCAGTTTCTTCTAGTAGAAATGAATTCGCTTAAGAATTTTTTTTAATGTCCTAGGGCAGTGAAATAACTATACTAAAAAAATATATATTTTACCAAAAAGATCTATATAAACGCTTTAATTTAATTCTATGAATAAATTTGGTATTTTTACCAACTTCAAAATTAACAACGAACTCTATTTTCAATGCGAGCAATAATCAAGATTCTGTTGTATTATGATTAAATTTAGCCATATGAATTAATTACAATATTCAATACTTTTTTCATAAAAATTTTGCAGTACAGAAAACAAAAACGAATAAATTTTGCTTACACAAACAATCTGAACTCAGAAAATGTGTTGTTGCTTTGATGTGTTCTCAGTAATAAATCTTTAATTAATTAAAAAAATGATAATAAATTGACATTACTAATGCATACAACATTAAAATTGTGTGTTATCAATAAATAATAAAATTCCACGTATATTTTGCATAGCCGCTGAAATATCCGCAAAACAGGTAAAACAAAAAAAAAAATTGTGTTGCATTCAATTTTATGCACTGGGTATACTCGTATAGCGTAAATCATTGCAAACGGAGATTTAAAATAATACTGATAGGTTATATGTGTGTATTGCACATTTGAATTCATTGTATGTGCATGTACATATACTAGCACTCCGTATTATTCATTATATATATATATATGTATGTTGCTTTATGTGTCAAATGTTATTTTTCAAATTTGTTGGCAACTGAACATCTGTGCATATTACTTATGGCTTAAGGTGTTCTTTTTGAGCTAATGGAGAAATATAAAACAAATTGCAAAAACATATGTGTTGTTTTTGCTGCCTGAATAAAAGCAAATCACTCACACCAGTGATGCCATTATTGAGGCATGAGGCGCTTTCTGCCAAATATTTCGTATATCAGGCGCCCGACGCTTTTTTCAGTGTTTTTTGTTCACTATTGCAAAAACGTATCAATATTTTCGTTTAATTTATTATTAATTTTAAAATTATGTCTTACTTCTTAGTTCGATATGAAAGCGAACTTTTTAAATTGTTTTAAATATATATATTTTTTACTTTTTGGTTTGATGTGATATGGAGGCGTATGAGCATGCGTATGAGTGGTAATATTCTTATTTCTAGTTACCTATAAATAATCACTCATACGACCGTGTTTGCGTTAGTTACAAATATATAAACGTACGTTACACTTTAGCGCATGTTTAGTACCTGCCGTGTACTAAACATGCGCTAGAGTGTAACGGGAAGTATTGCGAAAACAGAAACGGGCAATGTCCAGTGATGACTGCTACAGTGAGTGTCAATTGAGATCTGCAGCCGTATTCTGTAACTCGCTTAGCTAAAGCTAAAACTCGATCGCTAAAATGCTTAAAAAATTAGGGCAAATATTTTAGCGATGTCGCTAACTCTGTATTCTGTAAGCTAAATTGCTTAGCTAAATTTTTATATTTTCGCCGCAGCTAATTTGCTAACTGTATACAATTTCTTTCTTTCTACTTTGATGAACTTCTGTTAAAAAGAGATAAACATAATGTAATAATTTTTGGTAATTCATTCAATTCAATTACCTTACTTTATATAGTGCTTCCCGTAAATATTTTTAAAACTTCTCTTCAATAACGTTTTAAAATATGTTTTGAAATATAGATTTTAATTAGTTACTGTAAAAGATGTATTCAAAATTCATTTTGTTTTTGACAAATATTACTTAAACAGCACTTAAGTCGGTAAATTATGAGCAGTATTTTTTCATGATACAACCAAATTTGGAATTTATGGGAAAACTTTCAAATTATGGCATCACAAAAAATATTTGTTTATTTGCATTTTAAATAAACAAAGAAACGTTCATAAGGTTTACAAAAAATTTTCTTCATTTTATAATAATAAATATTTAAAAAAGTGAAAATGAGCAGTTTTTATCGGCGTCGTAATATTTTTTTTTTTATTGGACCAGTACTCAGGGGATGACCATCACATATGCAGTGCATTGTACCAGAACTAGGAAAATAGGTTGTGAGGAAGTGGAAAGAGGGAGTAGTGTTTGTGGACATTTGACTTGAACTTTCCAACGTTATAACAAACAGGAAACATGTCTGCTGGCAACTTGTTCCACAGACGAAGCGTACGGCTGAAAAACGAAATTCTCTCTGTAATACGTAGTACGATTCACCGGGCAATCAAGCACAAATGGATGAGCTCTGGACGATGAACACGTGTTACGTAAAAAAGTGCGAGTTTCGGGAACAAGATCCCTAATCTCGTCAGAGCAATGCAGAATGAGTGCATTAATTGTGAACTGGAAACTTTTAAGGAATTGACAAATCTTAAAAAAAAGAATTTTTGCGTTTTGCTTCACTTTAAGTTGAAATTAATTTTTTACCTGTCATGGGCAAGTCCTTCAAGTACTTAATAAGCATATATTTTTACTCCTATGCAATTATTTTTGTTGTTTCTTCCATTTTACAATAATAATTTTTTTTTAACAAGAAACAATAGAAAAAAGGAAACATTTGTAATTTACTTACATTTTAGCGCTTACAAATTTCCGTTACTAAAATTTTAGCATTTTAGATAACAACAACTACTTATTTAGCGTTAGAGAATACAAAATTTAAACATTTTAGCTATGTCACTAATCGCTAAAATTGCGGCGAATTCAATTTTTATGTCATTGCGAAATTTAGCTATGCACGTTACAGAATTGCATTTGTGGCCAAGAATCGCTAAATAATCTTTGCAGATTTTTAGCGATGGAGATTTAGCTTTAGCGAGTTACGGAATACGGCTGCTGGGCAGGTTTAAGAGCTCCTTTATTCTCTTAAAGTTAATGTACGGTCACAGGTTCCTTGATATAAAGCATGTGGACCATGTGAACCAGCTTTCCTGGGTTTATTCCAGTGCATGGAGCTTTATTCTTTTCCATCACGCTTTATTCTTTTCCATCACGCATTGTTCGCAAAAGATATCTATATCCTAATACTCGAGGGTTGTCTTTTTTTTGCTAATTTGTCAGCGATGTTGTTGCCATTATTAAACCCGTATCCACGCACCCATTTTCGGGGTTAGTTTGAATGTCTCACCATCTTGTTTAAAAATATTCGACATTCCTAGACTAGACTAGAATTGGACTTGCCGTCCGTTATTATCATGATATCTCTGCCAAAAATCTTATTAAGTGCTTTATTTATAGCCGATATTTCAGTTTGAAGACCACTACATCTGTTCGGTAGTCCGAAAGGATATTTTAGTGTTGAATTCTTCTAGGTAACCCCCAACCCTTTCTTCCCTTCTAGATCCGTCCTTATAAACATAAAAGTATCCAGATTCCGAGGGAAACTTCTCGTTTTGGTAGTCAAAGCTTTTTGAGAGGAATGATTTTGCTATGCAGTCGTCAATCAGATCGGGGACTAGGTCCTTTTCAGTCTCAACTAGCTCCTGTGGTTGGTATTGCCATTATTCGATTGACTTTCTCAATTTGCAGCCTGTCGGTTGCGGGTAATTTCTACTACTCTGATATTATATAGAAAATTATCTGTTTTCTGACCATTTCATAACCCCACACAACTCCTTTTTGTTGCGTGCCCCAAGTTGAGCCTATTGCTTTTTTACATAGATAGATAGATGGCTGTTGCAATATTCACATCAATCTCGTTTGAGGGCTACCGCAATGCTCGGTTGTTTCTCGTACCGTATTTCATATTTCTCCTATTGACCAACTATGTCAGATCTGTTCACTCTTTTGCAGATAACAGCAGCATTTGCCATTCATATTCACTTAGTTATAGGCCCAGGCTATGCAAAATCGGTGACAAGAGACAAAATATGAGTGACTTGCTGGATAATGATATTCTTTTAATCTTCTAATGGGGTCGTTCAAACATGGATCGTCTTCAACGCCCGTAAGACCCAGCGTTGTTTATCAACACAAAACTCATGACTGTGAATGCTGCTTTATCTGTATTAACGGCTGATACAATTATTTATGTTCTTGGAATGAAAGCTTAGTGTGATGTCCGCTGGCTTTTTTTTAAATATGTAGATGTAAATATTTATTAATAATTCAGAGTACAAAATGTACAAAATAAAATATTTCGTTTAATAACAACTCCAGCACCTTAGAGGCATTACTGGAGCAAGTCAGCAGTCTTATTAGCTTGGATGTAAAAAATGATTCGACTGAAATTTTATGTAATTGGATAAGATTAAAAAAGTTTATACAAATAAAAATAAAATCGAAGTTTTTTTCGATAAAAGTTTACACAATATATTAAGTTTGCAGAATTGTTTCTATTTTATTTGTTACCTGGGGATAAATTGAAATTTTATTTATTAACAACAAGTTAGCAGGTAAATGATTGAATTTCATACTACCCGTAAAATCCAAATGTTTTTTTAATTTTTTCTAGTCTACATAATGGAGTTCGTAAATAGTTTGTATTTCTTGTATCAAATTGTGATTGATTTTGCAAAAATTATATAGTTACATGACCGATATTATGTAAAGATTCACACACATATTTCAAAACCTGTTATTCGTGAAACCCATCGATTTTGCCAATCGATGTTTTACAAACATTTTTTTATAAACAAGTCGTGGGATATAAAATTGGTAAATTATAAACTATTTTTAGAGTTTTATTTTGAGAGCGCTGATGTGATTTCTAGATTGCACTGTTTTTATTGTATACATACTCGTGTATAGATGCCATATATCTGAGATGCGAGTGTATCAGCGATTGATACATCATCAATTTACTTTTTACGCTAAGTACAGTTTTGAACTTGTATAAAACACGATTACCTGGAGCAATCTTCTTTTTTATATCTGTTATGTTTAAGTAAGTAATTCCTAGGTACTCAACTGAACTTATTTCCTCTAACATTTTGTTGCAAATTTGTACCGAGAAGTTAATCGAGCTTGAAGACATTTTTTATATCTGCAATAAGTATACAAGTGTCTCGGGTTTTTGAAGTATGATATGTATTTTACAATACAAAATATCTTTCTAGATGGGTAATTTTACAAAACTGATTTTATTCTTTACAGAGTTGCCATACTTATTCTAATACATATTTCAATGTTGTTGATCTAGTAATATAAACATGCTTCAGACTTAAGGTACTAGGATACTTCCTTCCCCTAGTACCTCAATTTTTTCACCTGTTAACACCTGCAGAGGAGGAATAGTTACAACGTGCAGTTTAAAACTATTAAAATAACCCTTTAATCAAAATTAGAAATTACTGCTACAGCCGCACCGCTCTCAATCGCCATCTTTAACTTCTTTCCATTCCAGTATAGCTTTCACAAAGGGTTATCCAGCACATGTTATCCAACTTAACAATCCTAACTAATAGTATAATTTGTTTAAGTTAAAATCTTTACCTTTGTGATTTTTTTTACGTTGGCCATTTGATTTTATATTTTGTCGTAAATAAGAAGCCTTAACTGAATGTTATATTTTTCCAAAATTAAAGCAGGATAAATTTTTCGAGAGACATATATTGGCTGCATGTTTTTTTGTGCACACAACGCATTTCGGCAGAGTTTTATGAGATTTTTGATATATTTTATTTATTACGCTGGATGCATATTTTTCTGCTCTCTGTCAAATAACTGAGACAGTGCATACGCTAAATCCCATGTAAGCTTTGCCGTTGATAGTAATTTTGTTTGTAGACGGCTGATTTTTACCCCACATACGAGACGATCTCGTAGTGATTCAGGGAAATATGTAGAAAATTCACATGGCGCTGCCAAGAGTTACGAATGAGCACAACTATAAAACTTAAATCGCTCCGCAATCACATTTTTAGTGGCTTTAAAATGTGGCAGGATTAGCACCACCAACTCCTTGAACACTTCGTCAGTCGGCTTCTCTGATAGTACAATTGACTTTATCCATTTATAAGCATCTGGGCCAACTAAAGTTAAAAAAAGCGACACCTTATTGGTCTCTTCTACCGCATTAATTTTGAATAATTACTCCACTCTCTCCAAATACACCTCAAAATCGTCTCCAAACACAATTTGTTCTATTGAGCCAATGAAGGCCATAACTGCTTTTCCTCTGCTTTGAGTATCTGAAGTCAATTTATCAGCCATGTCACAGAATTCGATTCCATACGGAAACGGAATTGAGTCCGTTTTGTTGATTATTCAGCAACCGAAAATTTAAAAATTTTTTCGGAATAAAATCACTTCTACGAAACAATACTAATTTCAATATTGATATTAGAAATGATTTCATTCCGAAAATGTTGTTAATTTTTCGCTTTCTGAAGAACCAAAAAATGAATTCAATTCCGTTTTCAAATGGAATTGAGCTCAATGACATGGCAGCATGTCTTCTTTTCTGTTTTTGTTTTTATTCTACGATAAAATATCATAGGTTTACCGCCTTTTTTATTTTTAACCGAATCTGCACACTGGTTTATTCAAGGTTTTCCTCGTCACCAAATATGATATGTATTTTGCAATACAAAATGAAACATGTGTCTTTCTAGGTGGTTAATTTTACAAGACTGCTTTTATTATTAACAGAGTTGTCATACTTATTCTAATACATATTTCAATGTTGTTAATCTAAGTTTAAAGTGCTTCACTCCATCCGATATCTTCACTATTTATACAGGTGGTATATCCAACCGAAAATGGAAGATAACTCTTATGTTTGGGCCGGTATTTCAAAGTCTATTTGAGGATTTACTCGACCGTGTGCAACAGAGAGAGAGAAGAAGCTCATCGGGGACAATAGGATATCCTATGAACTCTATTGGTTAACTAGATTCGCCACACTGTGGAGTGCGTTTTTTCTGTTTTATCGCTACTACAATAAACTTTGCTCTGACTATATTAGGGATATTGTTCATATTAACTAGATTCGCCACACTGTGGAGTGCGATTTTTTCTGTTTTATTGGTACTACAATGGATTTTGCTCTGACGATGTTAGCGATATTGCTCCTGAAAACCACTATCTTCTTACACAACAATCGCTCATTGTCCAGAAGTCATTAATTTGCGGTCAATTGTTCAGCGAATCGCACTCCATATCATTGTGTAGTGTTCAAGGTAAATACACTGGACACGGATCAGTTTTAACTAATTTAATTCCAACATTTTAAATGCTGTACTAGACGTCGTTTTGGTTTCGTGTTGTTATTTTTTAAGTTAAACCTCCATAAACGCTGCTCACTTTTTTCTCCTTTTCATAACCTATTTTCCTAGTTCCAGTACAACGCACTATATATGTAGAAGTCACCCCATGAGTCTGGTCCAAGATAAAAAATAAAAAATAGAGAGATTTTTTTTCAGCCGTACGGTTCGTCTATGAAGCAAGTTGCCTGCAGACGTTTTTATTGTCACATATAACTTTGGAAGGTTCAAGTGAAGCGTCCACAAAACAATTATCCCTCTTTAATTTTCCCTATAATCTATTTTCCTAGTTCCAGCGCAATGCACCGACTATGTGATTACTTAGGATGATTTAAATTAAATGGCAAAACTCCATTCCAACTAATATTATGGATACAAATTTCAAAGTCGTGGGTATAACTAGCTTTAGTAACTTTAACATTTATATGTACAAATATTTGTTTCTATTATATAGTTATGATGCAAGTTTCGATTGTTTGTGCTCTTTTCATACATTATTCAATTATAATATTAATTTTGTAAAATTTATTTGCATAACTTTGTAATTACATACGTACATATTTATAATGAGCAGCAAAACAAAACAAAAATAAAAGAATAAAACTCAACTAAAGTATAGAGGTTGTGAAGGCTGACTAGTTTTGACTCATTAATCATGTTTTTTGCTCACTGTAGATTGTATCTTAATTTTTTATTTAATTGCTTAAAGGGGTAACTACAAAACAACTACCACCAAACGTCTATGAAGCAAGTTAGATTTGTGAAGAATGAAGAAAGGAAGTATCATTAAAGGTGATTTCACATGGTAATACAATGTGTTTAGATTTTGTAGAAACGAAATATCCCAAAATTCTTTCCATACTTGAAAAGCATTTTTTATGTTTATATTATAAAATATCGTAAGTAAAATTAAAGTATAATATAGAAGTGTACTGGAACTATTGATAGTTACACATCTATAACGTTTACAGTAACAGATATAATACTCTTGAATTATAATATTTTGGTTTGGCCTTTAACGGATATATAAAACGTTGCCATTGTAACCTTAAATATACAACTCCGGTGTGGCAAGAGTCCAGAGTTTACTGAAAGAGTTTAGAATGTGACAGTAGACCCATCGCTAGTCAAATTTTTGTTTCAAATTGCTCTCCCGCTGAATTGCTTTAACACTTTACATTTTTTTCTTTCTACACAAATTTTTGAAACACCATGTAAACATATCTTAACAAACTGTTATTTAAAACAAAAAGATATTAACAACACTTATAAAATTCCTTGTCGTCAGCATTCGCTGTTTTTATTCAAGAAGCAGGGTTGTTTGAAGAAATTGCATTATTTGCTCTAGAGCGTGAAGCTATTTATCAAGTTAAAAGTTGACATCACAAAGTAAACGGAAATAAAATAATACAAAAAAATGTGAAATTATATTTATATTTTTCCTTTTTTCTCTCCTTGCTTCGCGCTTTTACTCGCAAACAAATCAATTTGTTACCTCAAATTTCTTGAACATTTTAAGAAATTTCTAAGTTTTGAGACAGAGGGCGTGCTCTACGACTGGATTGGAAAAGCCTAAGACTACTGACAGGAACTTTTACAGGTCATTACATGTATAGATTTTGCAGTGAGGGGGAGGAATTAATGGCGCACTTGATCACCTACAATGCGGCGTTGGCACACAGAAGATACAGTTTGCTATAAGCTAATACGTTGATTGAACAAGACGTATTAACACTGCCATTAAAGGACTTAATCCGGTTTGCTCACGTGCCTAGTCCGCGTTGGAGTGAGGGAAAGAGCAAGTGATGAGCAATGGGCGTAGTGAAAGGGTTCACGTCCCACTCTAATAACACTAACTTCAAAAGGCATACGTAAGTAAAGGGTGGTTAAAGGGCTGACTCTGATTTTGCATAATACACAAATACTCGTACTCAGCGGCACACCTCCATCCGATTGCCTAATTTTTGGATAACGCTTAATTAAGGTTCTATGCCATTAATATGCTGAATTATCTTATCTTTTAGGTCTTGTATTACTGACACGCTGATAAAATACGAGTTTTTGATGTACGTAACATCGGTAAAATCACTTGTTTAAAGCTCTAATGGTGGCAAGGGTATCCCTTCAACCGAGTGTGGCCGCCAAAATTAAGTATGTTGCGTGCAAGAGGATTTGGGTGAAGTTCCAGTTTACTGATATACCTTGTGGCATACTTAGAGAACTCGTCAGTTACCAGCGGAACACACAGATCGTTGTGAATTCGTGAGTTTCTTACGTACCATGGAGCTGCAGTAATCGTACGAAGAATTTGGTTTTGTCGTCTTTGAATTTTTTCAATGTTAGATGTTGAGGCGGTTCCCCATAATTGAACTCCATAGCACCATATAGGCTTTAAAATTGCGTTATATAACAAAAGTTTGCAGTCCAACTTCAATGTCGAATTTCTGCCCATAAGCCAATTCAGTTGAGCTGCTTTTAACTTTAACTGAGTAACTTTCGCATCTATGTGAGACTTCCACGTTAACCTACGGTCCAGGTGAATACCAAGGTACTTCACTTCATTTTGTTGCGGAATAGGTGAATTGTTGATTTGGATGGCTGAACATGTTTGTTTACGCAGCGTGAATGTAACGTGAGTACACTATTGTTCATTAACTTTAATTTTCCAAAGTTTTAACCACATCTCTAATATTGAAATATACTCCTGCAAATTTCGCGAAGCTACTTAATGGCTTTCATGTACGCTGCAGAATGCTGTATCGTCTGCAAAAGTTGAAGTGTGGATTCCGGGTGTCGTTGGCATGTCAGAGGCGTAAATCAAATATAAAGTAGGCCCCAGTATGCTGCCTTGGGGAACTCCTGCCTCGATTGGCTGAGTTGGGCTTATAAAGTCGCCTTCTCTGATAACAAACTTCCGCCCACATAAGTAGCTTTCCAGAAGCTTGTGTGTATTTGCAGGCAAGTTCAACTTTATTTTGTGTATTAAGCCCTCGTGCCACACTTTATCAAAAGCTTGAGAAATGTCAATGAATAGAGCTGAGCAATACTTCTTCTCCTCAAAGGTCTGTCTTATGACATTGACTAGTCTGTGCGTTTGTACTGTCTAAGATAATGGAAAATATTATGAACAATCAAATTGTTAAATATATTGATGCAAGGAATTTCTTAAATGAATGAAAGTTTGGTTTCCGAAAGGGTCGTAATACTGGGCTTCTCTTAACTGAGTTAATCGAATAAATAAGGAAAACTATTAACACTCGTAAGACATGTGTAGTTGTGTCAATCGACCTTTGTAAGGCTTTTGACCAGGTTAAACACTCATTGCTTATAGCTAAACTTTGTAGAGTATATGGTTTCTCAGGGATCTGTTATCGGTCCTCTCCTTTTCATACTGTTCATCAATGACTTGTTTGACCATGTGCAATTTTGTAAACCGTTTGCTTTTGCTGATGATATTTAGTTGTTTTGGACAAGTGAAGTTCAGTTCTCAGATGCTCTGGAAGCAAAAATCAATGATGATTTGTGTGCCCTAAATAGTTGGATGAATTTGGATAGTCTACATGTAAATCCCAGTAAAACTAAAGTATCGTATTTAGATCCAATAGAAATGATATAATTAATTTTGATTTAAAAATATGTAATTCTAGTATTGATATTGTAAGCCATTTGAAATGTCTGGGTGTTTTAATTGATGAAAAATTATCTTTTGAAAATCACATCCATAGCGTTTGCTCGAAAATCAGTTTTATTTTGAGACGACTGTATCATAGCAATTTGTACTTACCATTGCACATAAAGAAGTCTATTGGCCACACTCTTCTAATATCACAACTCAATTATTGCTTTGAAATTTTTTCGGGCTGCAATTCTGGTAATATTAGAAGGATCAAATCTATTGTTCATAAAGTTGTTAGATTTGTATATGGACTTAGAGCAAGAGCGCATGTTTCCAGTCATTTGGTAAATTTTTTGAAGTTGTCCTTTGATGATTATCTCAAATATCGTTTACTAATATATCTTTATAAAATTGTAAAATTTCAAAGGCCGGTCCATTAGAAACCCGCAGATTTTTATTCCGCGAATATATATCAGTACTTTCGAACATTCATTTGTGGTTCGGTCAGCGCGTCTGTGGCATTTTTTGCCAATAAATTTGAGATCTTTTTCAATATCATTGATTACTTTTAGGCGTCATCTTTTACAATATCTGACCAGCAATGGTCACTAATTATTTAAGGATCTCCTAAGTTTTGTCTTCTTTTTTTTCCTCTCTTTCAATATTGGTTGCGTGTGGTAATTGAGTGATGCTAGGATGGTACGGAAATGTTATTTTTAGGATCTCTTTTTATCGACTTTTTTCTTCCTTTTTATATGTATCTATAAGTCTATACAAATGAATTTCGCTCTATTTTATACAAATTCTGTATTGGCCAATCGGCCACTTGTATTAAAATGGCATAAATAAATAAATAAAATAAATAAGGGTAATGACGCCAAGCGCAAGTCTAATAATGTTAAGCTGTGGCTGCTATACAATTATCCACATGTGCTAGGAATGCCTGCTCATCCTTTTGAGTATCTGTGGAATCACCTTGAAGAGGAAATAAAACTACATCCATAGATTTCCAAAAATGCTTAGTTAGAAGGTGTTATAAAAGAAGAATGCAGTAAAACTGAGGACTCGTTCTGTTTAAACCTAGTAAAATCCATTCCGTGAAGAGTATTAGGGCAAGCTCCTAAGGACGATAGTCCTCCTGTTTAGTTTAGGCCATGTCAGCCTTGATATTAGACAGGTATCCTCACTAGACCATCTGTCATGAGTGGTCTGAAAAAGTTGACGCTGTACTTCAACTTTTAAACAAAAGACTACCTGCAAAGTATTAAACTTCAATCTCGAATGGTTTTACATGCAGAAAATAAAATCAATAATAGTTGTGGTTCTTCTTTGTCCTAGTTTTATTTTGAGATTGACATTTTTTTAAATTCACTAATTGTGATAAAATATTTAAATTAGTTTTTGTTTTGTTTTTAAATCTTGGTAAATAAAGCTTTAAAAACTAAAATTTATTTAATATAAAAAGTTTAAGTGCTTTTAGTTTTTTTTAAGTTAGAAAATATTTACTATAGTGTCCCAGTTTTATTTTGATTCACTGTAAGCACTTTTATTCCAAAACTTCTCTTATTTACATATTGTGTGTATGTATGTATCTATGTGCATATTGTACGCACACTGCAGACTCAGTAGTTAATATATGATATCTAATTTTTTATCAAACACATATCAAACTATCGATTTCAACCTTTGTTGTCATAGGAGTCCAACTAGTTTATTTGCATATACATACTAATTAGAAAACTATTTTTTGTTAAGCTAGTTTGTTTATATGAAACTTTTTGTTGTTTCCGTAATAAATAATTTGCTTTTTATTTAATTTTCTTCTTCTCATAAAGATAAGAAATGACATGAAATTTCAGGAGAACTTCTAAGTTTTTTGCTTTTTATTGACCAGTACAATTCTGTCAAAAATTGTTATACAATCTCATTGCAGCGAGTAATATGACTGTCCTAACGTGTAACAACGCATGCAGTTATAAATTTAGCTGCAAGCCAGTTAAAATGTATACATTCGTGCCTATATTCATTTGTATGCGTATGTTTTAGAGTATTGGAAAACTGAATTTTTGCTGTTTCGTGCAAAGCCTAAAGTTTTTATGTACCGTCGATTACAACACTCAAACAAATGATTGAAACCAATCAGTTCGAGTGTTAGTCAAATGTTAGCTTTGCGGCTTAGGCTTCGCTGTTTTGCGGCGTTTGTTTTGGCTCCACTTTATAGCTGCTTTGTTGGAGATAGTATTTTTCAGAAATCCCCTTTTTTCCTATTTTCTCAAAATAATCAACAGCAATGCTGTATTAAGTGTGAAAAACATGTTGTTTGTTGAGACACTTTTAGTTGGTAACGCAATAATAAAAGTGTTTAAACGTGTCAAAAATTAAAATGCAGCAAATATTACCATATACTCGTAAAAGCAATATGTATTCAGTGGGAGAGAAAGCCGAATACAAAGTTTGACAAGCGGTGGGTAAATTAAAATTTTCTAAGCTATTTCAGAAAACTTTGTATTCTCATTACACTAGATTGTATCAACTGAAGGTGGTGCAACATTCACAAAACCCAAAAATAACAATTAAAAAAATTTTACATGTCGGCTTTGTAAATATTGATGATAAATACCATGAGTCATATTGTTACGAATTTGTATAATTTTTAAACCATTGTGCAGCTGTTGATTTGTTTGCTATAATTTTACATGAACCTTCACACAAACAACATAAAATTAAAAACAAAATACACAAGCACACATATGTGATTTAAAGAACGCAAAATTTCAGAAAAATCAATCACGACAGATTTTATTGTTATTGTTGCATTCTTGGTATTGCGTTTATTACTGTTTGTTATTGTTACGTTTGTGTTGTTTAAGAAGTAGGTATGTATGCGTGAGAATTGTATTTGTACATTTGATTCTTCACTTATCAATAACTATACTGTTCATGATAATTGTAGAAAGTAATAAAGAAGTATAAATAGTAGACAGATGTTAGGCAGAGACCCAGTATAAATTTAAATTTTGTGCTAGATGGTGATAAGTCTGAGAAAAGCAAGTCTAATATGTTAATACATTCGGTTCGGTCTGGATATAGAGACCTGAAGTGGGCATCGAGAACATTCGCACGGCCACATTGAAATTCAGTAAACCTCTTCTTTAATACAGGGTGGCTGATAAATTTTGCTACATTAAGAAACTCAAATAACTTTTTGTAAAGTTTATGTACACAGAAAAAATTTTTTTTTCGTGTTTAATAACGAAATTCGTTGAATCAATTAATAAATAGTTTGTATGCGGACCTGTAAAGGAATTCGTGGATTCAAACAAAAGTTTAGTACAAATAATTATTGATCGAAAACCACAATTTTTTTAAACAACAACAAAATACGATTCCAAGGTCATTTTTCTGATATTTGTGTATATGCACACAAATAATTTTTTCAGGAAAAACTTTTATTGATTTTAATTTTACTATAATTTTTTTCTGTGTAATATATTTTTTAGAAATTCATTTGAAAAATAATACGCTTTTATTAAAGTAATTCATTAACTTTTGAGAATAATTGAATGCAAATGGTCTTCACCCTCGTTGACACATTTATGACATCTTATCAAAAAGTTATTCATTATTACTCATACCTGGAGTGTTGCAGCGGGAGTTTTCTCTATTACCGTTCAAATTAATTGCTTTGAATCATCCATCCATTTATTTGGTTTCTCTTGTAAACTTCTTATTTATAATAACCCCACAAAAAGAATCAGGTACAGTAACGTCAGGAGACCTGGGAGGCCAACGGAATGTGCAGTTTCTTGAAATCAGTTTACTGGGAAGCTTTTGCCTCAATTCTGTCATAATAGGTGACAAGTTGCGCGATCTTGTTAAAACCAAACAGTGTTACAAACGATTCTCTTTCGGCGTAATTCTGGAAAGAAAAACTTTTTCAACATCTTTAAGTAACGGCCTCCATTGACCGTAACAGTAAGACCGTTTTCTTGGAAAAATTAAGGCCCGACAATAAACCTTGAAGAAACTACACACCACACTATGATGCGAAGTGGATCTGATGGAGTATCTGTGGGTTAGAATTCCATATTCGACAATTTTGTCAGTTAACATTGCTGTTTAAATCAAAATGTTCCTCGACAGGCATAACAATGCAGTTCAAGATGTTTTCATCCTCTGACACCATTTGAATGTCACAAAATTTCAAGTGCACTGGGAAGTTTCTAGGGCAGAGCCCTAGAATCTTATATGGAAATATGTTTAAATCTTGGTGCAAAATTGTCTACACTGGCTGTCTGCTGACACCCATTTGAGCAGATAAGCTCCTTTTCGAAACTCTAGGATTGGATTGTATGGCAGCATCAACAGCAGCGAGAGTTTTCTGCATCGTAATTGAGGGATCTCGATGATAAGGCCTTTTTGCGATTGTACCACACTAACAAAATTCTTTACTCCATCCGAATTACACCACGCACATCCCAAAATACCGAGGCCATAACCTTTCCAGCCGATTGTTGCGCTTTCGGGCGCTTTGGACGAGGTTCATCAGTAGCTGTCACTCAGATGACGATCGGTTTGATTCCGGAGTGAAGTGATGGATCCATGTTTCATTCATTGTCACATATCGGCGCAAAAATTGCAATTTTTTTAGTTTTAAACATGGCCAAACACTGCTCAGAATCATCAATACGTTCTCGTTTTTGGTAAACAGTCAGCAAACGCGGCACCCACTTTGAACACAGCTTTCTCATAGTCAAATGCTCATGCACTATAAAGCCAACATGTTCGCTTGATATCTTTACGATGTCAGCTAACTCATGCAAGTTTCGATCATTCAACACGATTTTGTGAATTTTTTTAAGTTTTCTGGGAAGTACACTGCGTTCTTCATCATTGGTGTCTCTACGACCTCATTTGGAGTCAGCAAACCAACGTTTTATAGTTGTTTCTAATGGAGCGGAGTCCCCATAATACTTTTAAAGCTATTGATGCGCTTGAACGGTATTTGTTCCCATCAAGAAGCAGTGTAAAGTTAAAACGCGAAATTATTTTTGATCCATTGTTTTGCAAATAACAAAAGTAGTCAATAACAATAAGTCGCAAATCATGAAATTTTAAGAGCTGTCTTTTGAGGGTCTGTATTAATTGAAAGAAAGGTGACTATGATATAACTAGCGCCATCTATGTGTTAGGCCCGGGACTTTTCAGCCCATGTAGTATTAACATTAGCCCCATAGTGTTACTTTGAGGTAGTTGGTCATTCATTTTATATCCTTTCAGTAAAAGGTTCTCATTTACCGTTGAGACATTGAACAGAAAACTGCTAAAAAAAATATGGGTTGACATATTTTACTTTTAATAAAACTCGTAGTGTGGCCCAAATGATTTGTTGGTATAAGATTCGTAGATTTTTTTAAATCGAACAGCCGGGTTAATTAGTTATGGTTAATCAAAAACATGTGTGCAAAACGTTAACTCGTTATATGACAACCCAACACTGTGCGACATGGGCATTCCATAACTTGAACTTTGCTATAGAAATAACAAAAAATTGGCTGCCATGTGAAATATACAATACGTAAAATCAATATTGATATGCCCTATAACATCGCTTGCTCTTGAATAATAAAAAAACTGAACTCTCATTAAACTTTACTCATAATATTCGGGTCAATAACTTACTGTATGTATGTGTGTATATATTTCTACCAAATGCAGCTCAAAAATCCTACAAAGCGAATTCGTTAGTTCACTGTATAAAACAAACAGATGAACAAAAGTTTTGCCAATTATTACTGATTAAAAATGAACAGGTGAACAACTGAATACGAATAACAAATGTGTTTATTTTTTTTTTTTAAATAAATATGAACAATCGCCATATCGAATGCGTGTTATGGCTGTCGAAACATCAAGGAAACCGTAGACAAAGCCTTTACTCGTAAAATTCATTTCCCAGGTACTGACGTGAACACACACGACTTTTCCAGCTTTATTCCAAAAATAATTTTAATTAGAGCGAAAATTATTTTTAAAATATATTATTGAAATAAGAAATAATAAAAATTGTTGACAAAATCACACAAAAAAGAAATTACAAAAATTGAACATAAGTTTCGAGTGATGTTTAATCAATAAAAATAAATAAAACAATCGTTGCTGGAATAATATTTGTTTTGCATAAAAAAGTTGTGTAAACAAGACTCTTGTTGATTGTTCAATGGTTTTCGCTTGCCTTCAGTTGAATTTTCTTCTTTTTCAGCAAATAAGATATTTTTTAAAAGTGGTTATTGAATATTAATTTACCGGATTGCTGCATAAGCTGGTAAACTATTGAAATTTTTCATAAATACATAAGAGAAAGTAAATGTTGGCACTTTTTCGTCACAAAAATTACCTAAAAATTTATTAGCTCGTCAGGTGTTAACAAATATGCGTTCTACCAAAGAGTTATTAGGCCGCTAATATGTGCTGAAAGGCAATGGCCAAGTTTATTTTATCAATGCAGTCGCTATATTTTATAACAGCTTTTTAGAGCTTTAAAGCTAAAAATTTAAGGTAAAACTAATTTTAAATTTGTAAGTCTTTTTTAACCACTTGTAGAATCAATCATGAATCAAGTCGCTTTAGGGATAACTCTGGCAATGGTATTGAGAGTGCGAAAAACCTAAGGGGACTTGGGTACCAATTAAATAAACACTAGGGGAACTTCCCCCAACTTCAAAACAAAGTACTTTACATTTGTGCCTTCGAAAAGGCATTTAAAATGAAACAACACAGAAAATACTATAATAAAAATCAAATCAACAAAATTTTTGTCTGAAAAAATAATTTGTATGCGTAGACAAAAATATCAAAAAAATAACCTTGGATGTCGTATTTTGTTGCTGTTTAAAAAAATTTTTGTTTTAGATTCTTTTTACTAAACTTTTGTTGAATCCACGAATTCCTTTACTGGTCCGCATTCAAACAATTTATTAATTGATTAAGCAAATTTCGTTATTGAACACGAAATAAATTATTTTCTGTGAATGAGACTAACACTTGTTTGTTATACAGTTCTTAAATAATTCAAAACTTTGTTAACAATCAACACCACTGTGCATTAAAACACTAAACTTGCTGATAATTATGACTTATGACTGCCTTACACAAATTTTAAAATTAAATCGTCCTTCTGCTGAAGATCTCCCTACCCATTTGTACTTCTTTATTGCCTTCTACATTTATCATGAAGTTCCTAGTTATTGATATTTCCAGAATCAAATGTACAAATATAACTCCTGATCATATATACATTCACACAAATATAAAACACAATACTAAAAATGCAACAATAACATTAAAACCTCACTGTTTAAACCGCCTGAAACCTACGCCACAGACAGAGATGATAAAAAAATGTTAACAACGCTCTAATATCGATGTATTCAGCATAGTGCAGTACAGAGATTTTCGTGAGCTTGTGATATGTATTGATGCTCGCTGGGTTTTCACGGACCACACTCCAAAACAAAATTCAAAATAATGCTATGTTAGTTTTAGCATAAACATTTTATTTGTTAGATTTCTATACTAACGAAACTATCAGTAGTTTTAAAATATACTATCGAAACTATCGAATGGG
The DNA here is from genome assembly GCA_914767995.1 of Thecocarcelia acutangulata. NCBI lineage: Eukaryota > Metazoa > Arthropoda > Insecta > Diptera > Tachinidae > Thecocarcelia > Thecocarcelia acutangulata. The sequence continues at coordinate 39,036,370 of OU612095.1, read as the reverse complement.
CCAACTGTCGATAACTTTGCAGCTCTACTGCACTGTGGGTACGAAGCGATTTTTTAAAGTTTATGATTAGAATTTGACGTGGTAGTGAAAAATTTTTAAAGACAAAAATATAGGGGGTGCCTAACATAACTATTATTTATTTATATATTTTTTTGTATGGAAGATGCCCACCGGGGAGCAGATTTTTTGCCTTAGCGTATTCTAGCAGAGAAGGGAAGGAGTTCCTCGTTTGTTGTAGCATATAAAACTCTAGGAAGCCGCATGACTTATATTGTGTTGGCTTCCGAAACCCTTACCAAGGATATAAATTGGCAGAACGGGGATCAGCATGGCCCCCGGGTGGTTCTGCTTGCAGTTCAACCCGGACTGATCATGGTTGAGGTGCCTACCTTCGCTAGAATATTTTGGCTGTAGTTTAAACCCTAAAACGCAGGAAGGGGGTGTTAGTATCCTTGATAATTGCTTTGCGTGTCTTTTTTCTCCCGAGGGTCTGTTGCCTTTACAACAGGTACCTGTACTGTGAGGAACCAGTGGTGATGGTTGACGGGTGAGTTGGTTTAAGGGCTGATGCTGCTAGTGAGCTACGGCCTACCAACTCCATTGATTGCTGGGAAATTGCATACAGGAGAAATTGCATAGTCGATTTGTGTCTGCATCGTAAAGTTAATATCGTTTAAATATGTCAGCTTACGGCTAAATTCTCGCTAGTAGTGAGAGGTTTTAGTTTTCTACTTTAATATGAACAAATCTGTGACTAAGGATCATCGATTGTACACAAATGCTTATGATGGGGCCGCTATCAGTGAAACAGAGTACCGAGAGTGGTTTTCACGTTTCAAGAATGGTGATTTTGACCTCGCAGACCAGCATAGCGGTGAAAAAGATACGGTTTTCTGAGAATTGGAGACGGTAGTATTTTTTATCTTGGACTAGTACTTAGGGAATGACCCCTAAATATGCAGTGCATTGTACTGGAACTAGGAAAATAGGTTATGATGAGGAGGAAACTCCCTCTTTCTTGTGGAGGTTTGACTTTAACAATAACAACACGAAACAATAAAACCAAACTCTCTAATAAGGCATTTAAAATTTTGATCAAGACCATTGTCAAACGCAACAAGAATTGGCAGGATCATTGGGAATGACGCAATAAGCCATTTCAAAACGCCTGGAAGTATTGGGAACGATTCAGAAACAAGGAAACTGGGTACCGTACGAGTTGAAGCCGAGGTATGTTCAACGTAGTATTTTTGCATGTGAACAGCTGCTTGCAAGGCAAAGACGGAATTCACCGCATTGTGGCTTGGAGACGGAAAATCGTTTCACTACGTTAATTCCAAGCACAGAAGGTCATGGGAATATCCCGGCCAATGACGATACCAAGGTTAGCATTTGGTGGGACCAGCTTGGCGTATTGTATTATGAGTTCTTAAAACCGATCGAAACAGTCACAGGCGGTCGCTATCAAACGCAAATAATGCTTTTGAGCCGGGCATTGAAAGACAAACGGCCGCAATACAACGGGAGACATGATGAAGTGATTTTACAGCAAGACCTCATGTGGTGAAATTGGTCAAGAGATACCTGGAAATGTTGAAAACGGAAGTCCTACCCCACCTGACGTATTTTCCAGACATTTCTCTTTTGGACTGTCACTTGTTTCGATCAATGGCACACGGCCTGGCTGATGAGCAGTTCTGGCCTTATGAAGAAGTAACAAATTTGACCGATTCTTGGATTGCTTTAAAATATGGCCAGCTTTGGCTTTATTTTCGGCGCTGTCCGAAAGATAGAAAAAAGTAGAGGCCAGCGATGGGCAATACTAATATATAAATATTTAATTAATTCAGATAATTCTCTTAAACAAGTTTGTTTTATTTACAACTAGCTTTTACCCGCAACGTGGTCAGCCGAGAATAGAGATTTTATTGGCTGCATTTTTATATAAGTACATCTGATACTTTTAGTGTTTATACTTGTGCTTTATTTATTGCCTTCGAGAATGCTACTTTCATGGGAAACTGGAACCTTTTGAACTGGAATGGCAAATCGGTTGCAATTGTGGTAATACGGAGAATTAATAAATTTTCCTCCTTCTTACTATTTCAGCCATAATAATTGCTCTCACAATACTCTATTCCAAATATATAATTTACAACTGTTTAACAGTAGAGCGTCTTGGTTCAATAATAGTTCTCAGCAATAATTCTGAAAATTCATGTAAATCTAAAGAGCAGAGTACGATGTCACTTGTTTAGTATCAATGACGTTGTCTACTAACAGATACTCGACAGCCTCTCCATCCATGTCTGATAATATTTTCGCCTTAAATTTCGTTAGTCGGTACTAAAACAGTTTTTACATATATCCATTCTGTGGTGTTCTTAAATTTTTTTAGGTCGGGGTAAGTATTGCTTTGGCAACTATTTAGGTGTTGGACAATATTACACAATTCACTATTCAAACTAATTATACCATTATTGCCTGTTGGTGTACGATCTTTCCGATTTGTTGAATGACCTAAATATGCATCACGATCCAGTTGCATTTATATGCTTGTGACCAAAGATAATTTTTTTTGCATACATTCACAGCAAAGGCACTTGAAAGCATGCATTTAATTTTTCTCTCAGTGTATTTGAAGCAATAACTGGTAGAGCCTGTCTGAAATCACCAACTACAAAGACTACTATCTCTCCCATAATACTTTAATAGTCCAATTAAAAGCTTCAACTGCTCTTTTATGGGACTTCGTGCAACCAAAGCTAATAACTTACATCGTTGTGTCATTCGCCCACGCTTACTATTCGTGGATATATTAAAGGTCTTTATTTGTATACATATTGTTACGTTTTTGCCTCTAAAAAGGATTTTGCGGACTCTTAAATTGTAAATTCATTATATAGTACTTAAATATAGTACTTAAATAATTTACAACTTTATTTACACGTGACACCACTGTGTACCAAAACACTAGACTTGCTTACTTTGACTTATGACTGTCTTGCACAAAGCTTAAAAATAAACTGACTCGTTCTCGCCAACCTGCCTGCTATTTATACTTCATTATCATCTTCTACAATAACTAAGATCATTACAGCCATTCATAATTCTAGACTCCAATATACAAATATAATTCTTACGCATATACACATTCATACACATGCTTGAGAACAATAAGCAGGTCACAATAACAAACAATAATAAAACGAATACCAAGAATGCAAGAAAAACAACAACATCATTTGTAATTGATTTACTTGGAATTTTACGAACTTTAAATCAAGTATGTTTGTTTGTTTGTGTATTATGTTTTTAGTTTTATCTTGCTTGTATGGATGTGTTGTACATTTGTAATAAGCAGATCAATAGCTGCATACTGGGTTAGATGTGGCAAAAATTCTTAACAATATAAACAAAAAATTGAATCATTGTACATGCATGACTTTAGACTTTGAACCATCTGTCCGATTTCTAATAATTCTAATACAACTAATCTTTTACCACATTATTTTTAAAAGAATTGTGAAATTATTTAGTCCAATGTTTTTTTTTGTGGTTTCAAACCCGTTGATAAACCCTCACAAATGAAAAGCAAATTTATATATCAAACAGAAATTTTGCTCAAATATATTTAATGGAATTCAAATGCACAACATTTCAAACGGTAAAAGAATTTGGAAAATCGATTCATTAATTAAAAGTATAAAATAGATTTTTTATTCGATGCCCAAAATATATGGCTATTTCAAAAGAAAAAGGACTTATTAAAACCGGTTCATATATGAGAGAGGGATTAGAAGGCCCAAACTCTTAAAAAAAGTTTTCGTCTATAAGGCTACAAACTAATAGCGAAAAGCTGCGACCTGTGTGAGCTTTATAAGCTATATGGGAGCACTGGTGAATCGTGAATAACTCACTCCTTAGATTTGGTCTATCGTCAGATTAGCCCGTAGACAGGTGCTGATATAAATCGATTTCATAATTTTATTAAAGTTGAATAGGGTTTGTTTTTAATAGCCTATTTAAGCTATGGTGCATCATATTGTCCAGCAATAGTAAAAGAGTTATGGAAACACAAGCGTAAATGCTCGTGTATTAATACATGTCATTTAAAATGCTATTTTTATGTAAATAAAAAAGTAATTTATTAGAAATTGATGTAGTTAGACAGAATTCATATAAAACTAGGCACTGCTCACATTTTAGTAATTTTCCAACAATACAATAATCTGTAATTAAAAAATATAAAATAAACAACTTTATGATTTACTATTTAATTAACATTTTGTTAGCCTGTAAGGTTTTTTATTCCATAGTCATATTAGAAATAATAAAAAACATTCAATACTACTAAAACAACATTTAATTCATTATTTTCTTTTATTTAAAATGCATTAATTAAATTATTCAAATGATTAAAAACCCAGTTTACGAGTATAAAAAAGTCATCAGGTTAAATGGCCTAATTGCTCTTGTTGGTTTATTTAAAGCTTTGTATGCAATTATAAATAAAGCTTGGAGAGAGAGCTTGTTTCTCTTAAATAACCACTCATTACAATAGTGTATTTCAGTGTATGGTGCAAATGAAGTAACCCAACAAGTTTGCTTTTGCAACGTAGTTGCGGTTATGCATCGCTGACTAGCTGCTATATTTTTATTTTCTCATTAAAATATATGAGTATCCAGTGTCAATGGCAAATGCAATTAGTCCTAACTGGTAGCCCTATATACTGGGTACTCTAGTACCGGTATTTTTTTTTTTTTGCAATTTACTTCGTTTAATAAATATAGGGCCAGTTGCACGATTTCAAACCTTAACGTTCGCAAAAATTTAAACCCGCCAAGAAAAAAATATATGATATTTTTTAGCCTTTCAACTCAAAAGTGGATCAGAGTTAAGAGTTTTCGCCACTCAAACTGCTTACGAACGTTAAGATTCGAAATCTTGAAACATAGACTTAAAAACACGCTTCGATATCGAACTAAAAAGTAAGAAATAATTTTGTGAATAAGCTTAAACAGTAGTGAATTATTGTCTCATATCTTTTGTATGTCAAGTGCACGTTGTTCAATTCACAATAATACTAGCATTGTAAATCCACTATTATTTAAGCATATTCATAAAATTATTTCTTCCTCTATAGTTCGATTTCAAAACGTGGTTTTTAGTTTTTTATGTCTTTCAACCAATAACAATAAAATTTATTTAATTAATGAAGCCCAAAATGACCGTTAATAACTCTGATACACGTTCTACAGCCAAAAAGTGCAACGAATATGAACAACCGGTTCTGAACCGTTTAGCGAAGAGGATCCGAGTTTTTTTTTGCGAATTCCCAAAATTTACCTCAGGAATATCCAAAATCCCTTCACTTTTCCGGAAGCAATACGCCTACCTCAAATTTCGCACCAAAGCGACTGCGCGTTAATAGTCCAAGAACACGTTCCTCGACAGAAAAAAAGCACCGAATATGCAAAACCGTTTCCGAACCGGTTGGCAGAGCAGTTCCAGATTTTTTTTAATTCCCAAAATTGGCTTCAAAATTCGGCAAAATCGCCTCAGTTTCCGGAAGCAATACGACTACCTCAGTTTACGCACTAAAGCAAATGACCGTTAATAATTCAGATACACATGCCTCTGAAAAAAAACGCAACGAATATGAAAAGTCGGTTCCGAGCCAATTTGTGAAGCGGTTCCAAGGTTTTTGCGATTTCAAAAAAGCAGCTTTGGAGTCGGCAAAATCTTCTCAATTCCCCGGAAGCAATACGTCTACTTCAATTTTGCACTAAAGCGACAACACTGTATGTACAATTTCATTTACCTACGTAGGTATTAATCACTCATACGGCATGGGTTGCAGCATACAAACAAACACACAAGTGAAGCTAATACGACTATAAGAGTGTTAAAAATTTTATTACTCTATTTTGTATAATTCAGATAGAATAACACTTTCTTTCTTTTCAAAAAAATTTTAATTAATTACTCACGTTATTTTATATTAAAGCTTTTAAAGTAATTAATGTTGTTTTTTATTTAATTGAAGGTAAAAACGGTTGCTATGTGCAAAAACTCAACATTGGCAACGAAAAAAGCAAGTAAAGTATGATTTTTGTTTTTTCTTCTTTTAAATACTATAAATTTCAATATGTATAAAAACAATTAAGCATAAAATGTGGGTCAAAATTCTCTTAACCCATAAAAAGCGGACATTTGGCATGTGTTAAAACAAAGTTTCTGTTGCTGGCCCAAAATAAAGTTTGGCTCAAAGTTAGCACAAGATTTGAATTTGTCGCCATTTGTGCAGTAAAGTGTTGGCAACACAAAAACAATTAGACAGTTTGGGATTAAAAATGAGCATTATACAATAGATCGACATGTCTCCATTATTTAAAATTGCAAATTGTCCTTAACAATTAAACACATTTTTACCTTGGTGGTTTCTTAATAAAAAAATTACTGTTTTTGGGGTTCTTAGAATTCACATAAAAAACTAATAAAGCCACTATATGTCATTGTTTGGTGTAGGTTTTAGGCTGGAGGCATAACTCAACCATGTTTTTTGAAAATGAGGATAAAATAGGTGTTACCAGTGCTCGATAGCGGAACCTGAAAACACGGTTCTCTCTACGCAAATTGATATGGTTTCAGCATTGGCAAAATAGCCCTTGAAAGAACTCATTTACTGCACGTGATATTTTCAGATCGTGTACTGTTTCGCTTGCACGACCAGAATTGGATCCCTAGATCGTGTGCTTTAACACATTTAGATTTCATTTGTTCATTTTGTATTTATTAAGATGATTTGCTTTTGGTATTGTTTTACGTAAATATTTCAGACAAATATACAGTATGGGCGGCAATGACCTGAAGGTGAAAATTGCTAATTTCTATAACTCAGCAGCGGCTGTGCGGCGGCGGATTGATATTGAAGCTACCTAAATAGGAAAAAACTTTTTGTTTTCAAGAACCATCTATTTCTCATCATAGTCTCCTTTTAGCTCAATACATTTAGTAAGACGATATTTAAACTTTATTATACCATCTGAATATACAATTTTGGGAAATAAGCGTTATTTTCGGTATTCACTTCATCGTTTGAGATGAATCTTATTTACGATTAACATACTCATCTTTTGCTCATGGAAAAATCAGCTAGTGTAACAGTCACTCCTAGTCCGGTGGTCTACCACGATTCAAAAATGAGCTCGCTGATAGTCAAGAACACTTTTCATGAGATTCCCGGGAGAGTCTTCTACGACTGAAAATATATGTATAATATGTACAAATGCAAATACGTAAATATTAAATTAAGTAAATAAATTAGATACTTAAAACAAGCTTGTGATTATATATTTAATTTCGTGTATAAATGTCAGATGAAATTAAGTTTAGGAAATCTGCAAATACGAGTAATAGTGCGTGAAACAGCAGAATATTCTACACCTTAGGTAGTTTTTGGTAGACAAAGCCTGCCAACGATGCAGATATCTGAATTCTGCATATTTACCAGGTGATGAATGTGGTAAAACCATACTTTAAAAAACGCTTTGCGGATTCTTCAATTGCAAATAAAATAATGACTTTAACATACTTTCGTTACACAGTACTTAAATAACTCACGACCTTAACACCACTGTGTGTTAAAGCGCTAGTCTTGCTTATTATTCTTATGACTGTGTTGCACAAAGTTTAAAATTTTACTACCTTTCTCCCGAACCAGATGTTCGGGAGAACATCTGGTTCGGGACTGCTATTTATACTTCTTTATTGACTTCATGAAAATTCTATTTATTGATGTACAAATATAATTCTTACGCATATACACACTCACATACACGCTTGCCAAGCAACACGAATGCAACAATAAGAAGCAAAAAGAAACGCAATACAAAGAACTCAACAACAATAAAACCATTTGTGTCTGATATACTTGAAATTATGTTTGTGTATTATGTTTTTAATGTTTATATTATATTGTATGGATGTGTGTATAAAATAATAATAAACAGATCAACGGTTTATACATTGGGTTAGATGTGATAAAAATTCGTAACGATATATTTAAAAAACTTAAGAGTTGACTGCCCTACAAAAACAGTGACGGTCAACTGACCAGTCATTTGACCAACATTGTTGACCGAAACATAGGTCACAACTTTCTATCAAGTTATTAAGGGAAATATGAAGAAAATGACCGAAAGTTTCATGTACGTGTGATGTTTCTTCTACCACATTCTCAAAAATGTTATATACGTATAACATTTTTGTGAATGAAATAAAATTTGAGTGTATTAGGTTTGCTCATCTATTTCTTGTAGGGTGGTTTTATTTCAGATATACCAATTTTTTACGATGATTTAGAGCCATGTATAAAAGAAATTTCCTTTTCTTTGTACTAAAAAACTTGTCACAACGAAAAAATTTATTTTTCTGTTTTTCCTGGTTTTTTTTTTTAAATCTCAAAAATTTCTTACAAAATTTTAATAAAATTCATTTCAAATACGTTTTAATTTTTCTTATTTTCACTCGATACTAGCAAGAATATAAAAACAGCCAAATAATTTCCTAACGACAACAAATAAAAAAAAATTCATGACTTAAAAAGCATCGTAAAAATTTAACAGCATTGTTATTTTTAGCGGAAGTTATGTTTTGCCTTCCATCCTCTGTACATGTATGTTTTTGTTTTTACTGTCGTTTGTGTTTTTTTTTCATATGTTCATTATTAATTTTTTGTTGTTGTTATGTAATTTATTACCTTGTAGTGAGGGAGGTGTTGGACTCATTTTTGTTAGTCTGAATTTTATACACAAGGCGCTGATTAATTTTAACTAATTTAATTCCAAAACTTTAAATGATGTGATAACGAATGTATTGTTCTTTCCGTATTGTTATTGTCAGCAAACTCTACTTCCTCTCTCCTTCTCCTTGTAATACATTTTTTCAGTTTCTGTACAATGCAATGCATGTATAAGAAAAAAAAAAACAATTTTGGTAGCAACCTTAAAACAACGTTGTAACGAATTTGTATCACTTCTAACCCATTGTGCGAGACGTTGATCTGCTTGTTATAAATATAAACGCACATATAACATAAAGCTAAAACATGATACACAAGCAAGCAAATAAATATACATGATCTAAAGAACGCAAACTTCCAATTAAATCAATCACCAATGATTTTATTGTTGTTGTTGCGTTTTTATTGTTTTGCGGGCATGAATGCATTTGTGTATGTGCAAACAATTTTAAAACGCACCAAATTGACAACGCCATTAGCGAACCACTAGAAATTTCATGGTTATTATAGAAAGTAATAAAGAAGAATAGTATAGGTGTTCGGCAGAAGTCACAAAAGTAAGCAAGGCTAGTGTATTAATACTCAGTGGTATTACGTCTAAATAAACCAGTGGATTTCTTAAGTACTATGTACCAACAATTATCAGTGTTAGTGTTTCATTTGCAATTGACGCAAAAACGATTTTAAAGACAAAAATGTAATAATATAAGAAGTGATTTGGATTTAAGTGAACGTATAAATAAGGTCATGTTTTTTTCTGGAAGCTTGCAAAGCTACTTCAGTAAATTCTTTTAGCTCCCAGTTCAACAACAAAAAAAAAAAAGATATAATTTTTAAAAATTTCTGAATCAGCATTGATATAAAATTCGATTACGCGATGTCCATCTTTAAACCGTTGCAATACCGTTTCTGAGGAAACTATTGGACTTAGAAACTTTTTGCTTTCACTATTCTTTTATTACATCGATTTATGGGATTGGCATTGAAATTCAGTAAAATCGGTTCACATATAACTGAGATATATCCAAAATTCCGAAAAAAAATTTTTTGTTTTGCTTCAAACTTCATTCACATAATTATTAAACATGGCGATTAAAAGCCAAGAAAAAAATTTCCCATATATCGGTCCATATATACCCGAGATAACGAAAATTTCCCGTATTGGTCCATATATACCCGAATATATTCTTAACCGATTTTCCGTGAAAATGCCGCGTAAAGGAACTTAAACAATATTTTTTGCTTAAAAACAAATCTGGTTATAAAAGAAAATTACTAAAATACAAAATATGAAAATTTCCGATATCGGCCCATATATACCCGAGATATAGCCTAAACCGATTTCTTGCTTAAAAGTAGTTCCGGTAATATACGGATGTTGCCAAACACAGAAAATGAAAATTTTCGATATCGGTCCATATGTACCCGAGATATATATAGCCTGAACCGATTTTTTCATGAAAACATTTTTTTGACTAAAAGCAGTTCTAGTTATGAAAAACGGTTACCAAAATACAGAAAATGAAAAATTCCGATGCAGGTATATATATGTATATCCGAGATATAGTCTAAACCGATTCTTTCATGAGAATGTCGCATAAGCGATTTAAAACCACTTTGATTGATTAGGAGCAGTTGCGGTAATAACAAGAGGTTACTAAAATACAGAAATTCAAAATTTCCGATATCGGTCCATATATGTATGTATATTTAGTTGAAAGTTGTAATATATACTATATATTTACGTGACTATCGTGAAGGGCATTTTAGATTCGGCCCAGCCGAATATACCATACTCTTACTGGTTATGTATAACATATACCCAAAAACTTGCTGTGCTGAGAATATCAGCACTTAAAATATGTACAATGCGTTATATTTTCCAATTTCAACTATTTAAAGTAAAGTAAAAGAAAGTAACAATATAAGGAAAACGTCAAAAAATAATTTTAAAAACTGAGTTTTTGAGCCACAAATCTTCAATTAGTGTTTTTAAAGGAGAAAAATATGCAAAATGAAGATGGATTTGAATTTCTGACAACAGTGAATATGCCATAAGAACAGGCCGGCTATCAATAGTTTTGCCGTCGACTTTTCTGATCCGTTTTGCCATATTTTTATTTAAAATAGCACAATTTCTTGATACAGCTATTTCAGAGTCCACTAATTTTTCCTTAAAGCTCTTTTTGGCACTTTCAGTAATATCGAAATGTCAAGAAGAAATAAATATTTTGCAACCATCAGCTGTGAACTGGTGCTTCTGAATGCTTGTGAAAAAAAAAAACACCTCGACAGCAAATGTTTGCATTTGCATAGATTTGCAACTTCAAATGTAGTGGTGATAAGGAGTAGATGCACTCAAAATTAAGTGTAACTGAAATCAAATAATAAAAAGCCTCAATAAAAATATTCGATGGTATAAATTAAAATAAGTGTTTTTAATTTAATACAGTCCAATCAGATTTTTTTTTCGTTTTAAATAACGAAATTCGCTGAATCGACTAATGAATTGTTTGAATGCGAATTTGTTAAGGAACTCGTGGATATAAAAAACAAAAATATTTTAAAAAGAATTATTGAACGAAAGCTACGATTTTGTTCAACAACCATAGAGGTATAAATCTTTATATTGTCAACACTATTTTGCCTGGCAGCCATTTTGGAAGTAGTTAAGTGGTTTATGTTTGGTTTGAAAACAAGATTGCTATTCATCTCGATTTCCGTTAGTGAATTTTGAAGCTTACTTTTGGTCGACTGAATGAATATGTCACTAAACAAAGCTGCCTTATTTAGAGTGATGATAGTCGTCAAGAGAATGTTGAGACACTATTATATCCAGAAAAGCTGACTGTTTGGTGTGCTCTATGGCTTGATGGAATCATTGGTCTATACTTCTTTAAGAATGATGTTGGCCAGAACGTTATATTCTATGGCGAAAGCTATGAAACCATGATAACTGGCTTATTCTTTTATCAATGTCGTATTGGAGATGTGATTTCAACAGAACGGCGTAACATAACAAAACAAATTGCATATTATGCACTTTGTGATTTTTACGGTCAATTTAAACGTCTATATGGGCGGAAACCCCGTGCAAAAATTTGAGCAAGCCGGCTCTGTAGGAGATGTGAAAACACCGGTGCGTGCTCGTACAGTACGTTCTGCAGTAAAAATTACTGCTGTTCGCGATAGTGTGGGGGAAGAGCTGTCCACCTCAATGAACATTATGCATAAGGACTTGCATTTACACACTTACAAGGTGCAATTGACTCAAGCACCAAAGCCTCTTGTCCATTCCAAGAATTGTCAATGATCAGAATGGTGGCATGAAATTGCAGCAGTGGATGATAAATTTTCGAAGCAAATCATCTTTTTTTTATCTTGGACCAGTACTCAGGGGATAACCCCTACATATGCCGTGCATTGTACTGGAACTAGGAAAAAAGGCTATGAGAAGAAGGAAAGGGAGTGTAATGTTTGTGAACTTAACACACGGAACCACCAAAACAAACGTTATCACAACATTTAAAGTGTTGAAATTAAATTAGTTAAAACTGATCAGTGCCCAGTGTATATACCTTCGACACTGCTCAGAATAACAAAAATTAGTTCAACACCGCGCACACCATACTGTAATAATATACATAGGAGGAACATAAAAAAGATATTAATAATAACAAATAGACAAAAAACAAACAGCAGTAAAAACATAAAATAATAAAAAAAACACGTGCACACATGATGCAAAACAAAACTCTACCTATTCCGGTATAACTTCGTTTTTTTAGCAATTGATAATAAACACAAGTATACACTACTCTCAGAGACACATTTTCACCTTAGTGGACTCATCAATAAGCACAATTGTCACATTTCATATTGGATTATGATAATCCAAGAGTGATTATGATTATGGTTTATGTGCTGGTGACGTATTTTTTTTCAATATAAGACCGATCAGACAGTTACAGTGAATGGTGTTCGCTATCGTGAGGCAATAGTGAACTTTTTATGGCCCAAATTGGAAAATATTGATGTGATAGATGCGTGTTTTCAAGAGGACGGTGCCATTGCTACATAGCTAATGAAATATTGTCATTTTTGCGCGACATATTCATTGCCCGCCTTATCTCACGTGGTGGCAATGTCAATTGGCCGCCAAGATCATGTGATCTGCCAACGTTGATCTTTTTTTTTTGGGGTTTTGGAGGGTACGTCTATAAGACAGCAACAGTTCAAGAGCTTGAGGATGAGATAATTCGGCACATTAACGTCATAAAACCTTCATTATAACTCAGCATCCTCGAAAATTTTAGCCATCGGGTGGTGGTATAACTACTGAATAGTTTATGCTTTATTCAAAATCAACATCAGCCCTTAAAACTTAACTAGCCTTTATATAAACATTATATTAAAAAACAAGTGCAATCTTCTGAACATCAAGTTGCGCAGTCGTGATGCAGAGAGCGTATTAAGTGTTACATATTACTGCTTGAGTATGGTAGTAATATACAAAAATTTTAGTTTTGCAATAACTCTGGTTAAAATAAATACCATAAATAATTGTAAATTCCCCAACAACTTCGTACTTCAGACAAGCAAAGTCCCTTCGATGCTTTAGAATAATAACATATTCAATTCACAAGCTCGCTTTAATGCTTTAACTTTATGCGTTGTCTTATAATCTTATAATTACACATTGTTTTTGTTTCATTATACATTATTTTGTTGTTACATTATATTGTTTTACTCGTGCTGTTTAGTAATTTGTATGCGAATGTGGGCTTCGATTATACGGTTGTATTCTACATTCATACTCGTATGTATAAATTTTAAAAATTACTTCGTAAGTGATAACTAAAGCCGGGAACTGAAATCTTTTAAATTATTAAATTGCAAACAATTAAGTTTTTTATTCGCTATTTAAGCTTCTAACATTTATAACAGTAAAAAATTATAAATAGCTTGTTTTCTATGTTTCCCAGCTATCTATATGTCGACATTTCATAGGAACTACCCTAATCATCAGTAGACTTTGGAAATTTTTGAAAGATATTCTCAAACATTCAACTTTATATCCCAGCAATATAAATATATTGTTGAGAATTAAAAAGAAAAATGCTCTAATAATACCTGTCAAAACACAAAAAACAAGCTTTTTCATTTATACACGTCTCTATCATTTCTTTACACCTTTCAAACAAATGAACAACCGTTGGTTGCTACGATTTGCTTTTTGAAAGTATCGAAAAGCAGAGAACAAAAATTCAAACAATTAAGTTTTTTATTCGCTTTTTAAGCTCCTAACATTAAAAAATTATAAATAGCTTGTTTTCTATGTTTCCCAGCTATCTAATCATCAGTAGAGTGATAAAAATAGTGAAATTTTTTTTTATCAATATGTCATCTATTTTTTTCTGTGAAAGCACTAAAGCAAAAATTGTATTTTTTAAATAAATAATAAACTAAAATTATGAGTCGAACAACTATTTTAGCTAAAAAAACTTATAAAAATCTAATTATGAGCATATTCATAAAATCAGAAACATGAATTTAAAATTGCTTTTAATGTAGAAATTTCTTACAAAATTTTATTAAAATTCATTTCAAGTATTTTTTCATACCTCAGCGTCATCTTTTTGGACCATTGGACCATCAGACTGAGGTGTGCTACTGAAGTCATGGCGGCTGTTTGGCCAATAGTTTACTCCATACATATTTGAACCATAGCTGTATTATCAAAATAAAACGAAATGACAATAATTCCTAAATAGTTTGCGTTTTATTCAAAACAAACACAGGCACTTAAAATTTAATCACCCTTTATTTTATACAAAAAAGTAAGCTGCACAAATTTCCAGAAAGAGTTTTCATATTTTCAGCATCTGAAAAAACTAGCAAAAAATATAAATCTTATGATATGACAACACTCGTTATAAGTATCTCGTAGACGGAATATAATTGTTCCCAATCATCTTCATCAGTTTTACGCACTTAAATAAACTTTTTACGAACACAGCGTTCTTTTGTCATATAAATTTAATAACCTACCACTCAATTTAAATTATAACATAACGCGCCACTTGTTGTCATCAAAGATGGAAATAATTTCTGTCTTTCTACCACAAAATTTAATTCAAATTTGTTTGTGACAAGAATAAATCATTTTTACAAATTTTATAAAAAAACACGAATTTTATCATGAACAACTTTATGGAGAAAAAAATGTAATAAGGTTAAATAAAAGTCGAAAAACAAAATAATTCAGGCTTCTACTAAAATAGTTAAAAGCGTAAATAATTTGCTTTAAACTAACTGAAAAAATGATTTGTACTGGCAATGAAATAAAACCCAAAGCCAGGACCATAAGTTAAATACTCTTTTTGCTGATGCATTTTTTGTTTTTATTTTTGTTTGCAATATTCAAAAGTACGTACGAGTATATTTGATATGGAAAATCATGCAGTCAGTCATACACGTACGCGAGCAACTCTTCACACATACACACACTGATAAGCGAAATGAAGAGTAGCAACGTTGCCAATTTTTCAAAAATGCATCAAACTAAATATTGTAGATTTTTTTTGTCTCATGAAATTGTTGCCATCACATGTTATTTCGTATTTTCATCCAAGAATTGTGTAATAAAACTATGTAATTAAAACTCGATATAACGAAGCTGAAGAGAATGTAAAAATACATTGTTATACCTATTGACTTATTTTAAAGGGTGGTCCAACCAAAGCGCACGAAGTGAAATGTAAATTGATAAATCAAACCTTTTTCACAGAATTAACTTAATATTTTTCAGTATGATTGATTTATTTTAAAGGGTGGTCCAACCAAAGCGCATGAATTAATTGTAAATAGATTAATCAAAAAATTTTCACAGAATTAACTTATGATTTTTCAGTATGATAGAAAGATTTACAAAAATTATGTGCGAAAAAAAATTTCAGCCATATGCTCGCTACACATTTATTTGATTTTCTATATTCAAAGACTATGAGACATAATTGAGATTCAATATCGAATGTGCCTTATCTTTCAGCTCTTTTTTCTCCATGGCTTATTGACGAGAACTATTTCTTATAAGTATTAACAAATAAATCCAATCGTGCCATAGCACATAATTCTACGTACGATGGGAAATAACACAACATTAAATTCGCCACACAAAAGAGACATAGTTTTATAGGCTGTGTGGCAAGTGACACCATTCTATTTGAATCACATATCGTCCTCAATATCTGGCTACAAGAAGTCGCATCTCATGCGATAGCGAGCCTATTCACGGCAACTACTTGGTCGATTTCATTTTCGAAGAAGTACGGTGCGGCAAAGTCCATAAACCTCATGAAAAAGTCACTCTTAGTTGGTGTGTTGGCTTTTTTTTAATTCTTGGACCAGTACTCAGGGGATAGCCCCTACATATGCAGTGCATTGTACCAGAACTAGGAAAATAGGTTGTGAGGAGGGGTAAAGAAGGAGTAGTGTTTGTGAACATTTGACTTGAACTTTCCAACGTTATAACAGACTGGAAACACGTTTGCAGGCAACTTATTCCACAAGCGAAGTGAACGGCTGCAAAACGAATTCTCTCTGTAATGCCTCGGGCAATCGACCACAAATGGGTGAGCTCTGTACGATGAACGCGTGTTACATATAAATGTGCGAGTTTCGGGAACAAGATCCCTAGTTTCGTCAGAGCAAAATCCAATATAGTGGCGATAGAACAGAGTAACACACCCTACAATGCTCCAGTGAGTCAATGGAGTTGGTTACCCTACTGTTATCGATAAGCTTCTTTGCCCTCCCCTGCACACAGTCGAGTAACCCAAAAATAGACTTAGGGGCACCGGCCCAAACATGAGAGTGGTATTCTATTTTCGGTCGGATATGGGTGGTATAAATAGTAAGGAGATCGGATGGAGTGAAGTACATCTTACACCGTTTCAAAAAACCGAGGCACTTGAATGCTTCTTTAGAGACATGAAATATGTGTTTATTAATAGAAGAAGATTAATAGAAGATCACTGTTCAGTGAATCATTCATATTTTGCTATAATTGAAAGAGTACGAATGGCAAATGCTGCTGTCATCCGCGAAAGAGTGGATAGGTTTGGAAGTGTGTTAAAGAAGGTCGTTGAGCAAAATAAGAAAATGGGTAGGAGAAAGTACGGAGCCTAGCGGTATCGCTGAATTAATCTTGAACTCGTTTGTTGACACCCCATTGTATAGTGCGGTTTTTGAGAAATCTCGATATAAACCGAGAAAAGTCATCACTGATACCAAAAGCAGTAAGTTTTGGCTGTAGTGCACCATGCCACACTCCGTCAAACGCTTTGGAAATATCCAGAGCCACCACCTCACCTTCACCGAAATGATGGATGGAGTGGCACCACTTCTCTGAGAGATATACTAAAAGATCACCAGTAGAGCGACCCTTACGAAGTCCATATTGAAGATCACAAAGTAATATATGCGATTCCAGATACTTCACAAGATGGTAGTTAACCTTACTTTCCATTACTTTGGAAAGCGCAGAGCAAATTGCAATTGGGTGGCAATTTTCTGGGTTGTATGCCTCACCTTCACTAGTAAATTTTCATATGTCCAAATGCGCGAATTCTGTTTGTTAATGAATCTACTGTGGTGATGGTGCACCTCGTCGCTGAAGATGATTTTATTTGTTAAGTTTACATTAATTTCTGACTGTTCAACAGTCTGCCCTCCCCCTGAGCCGGGAGCAGAAAGCCGCATGACTTATGGTGTGTTGGACTTCCAAAACCCTCTTCAAGGGTTAATTGGCAAAACGGAGATCAGCAAGTGCACCGAGAGGTTCTGCTACATAAATCTTTTACCAAATACCTTTTATCAAAGATACGAGTAAATAGCAACACTTTAGACCAGTGGTGGCCAAATATGTATTTGTTGAAAACCTATGCAGTAAGATCTTATATCCGTAAAGCCTAAAGACAACTAATATTATGATCTTTGAGACCGAAGCCCTATGACTATGAGGAGCATCAGCCCTTAAAACAACTCAGCCGTCAACCATCACCACTGGTTCCTTACAGTACAGATATCTCTTGTAAAGTCAACAGACCCTCGTGAGGTTTTTAGTCCGAGAAAAAAGCCACACATCAAACAATTACCAGGGATACTAACACCCTCTTCCTGCGTTTTAGGCTTCAACCACAGCCAGAACGTTTCAGTCAAGTTAGGCACCTCAACCATGATTAGCCCGGGTTGAACTGCAAGCAGAACCACCTAGGAGACATCCTGATCCACGTTCTTCCAATTTAAAACTTTGGCAAGGCTTTCGGAAGTCAACGCAGCATAAGCTATGCGTCTTCCTAAGGATTTATTTGCTACAACAAACGAGGGACCCCTTCCCCTCTTTACCCGAAAAACAGAGTGCCCTGCTTAGAAACACGCCAAGGCAAAACCTTTTCCCCGGGGAAAGGGTGTCGCAGAAGCTGAATTTTACGTCTTATACTTGCGAGTATAGGAATTTAAAGTCTGGCAATTGCTGCTTTAGACGTTGAAATAAAAAGTTGAGCCGAAGAATTTTTGTTTCATTTTAAAAATTATACAATAATAACCTTTAACAACAATTAATAGCTGTAAAAGATTGAGTTTTGTGTGATTTATTGAATTTTATGTAAATTTCAGCGATTGATTGTGTAAAATTAACTTTCGACAACATTCAAATAGTTCATTTTGTTGTGTTTTTATTATGTAGTAATAGCAAATATGCTGCCTGTTTTTATTGCATTAAAGTATGAAAAATATTTAAATATACTGGTGTACATACGCACAATAGATCAACATTGGTCGCAGTGCAAATGGTCGATGAGGGCCATATCCTATCCAATAATAATAATACTGATGTACATACCTATATACACACACGTATATGTGCATACTTATAAATGTCTGAATAATGTTTTATGAATATGACACACGGATGTTTAAAAAGAAATCTCAAGTACTTGTGTACCTGGTGTTGCTCATGGTGGGCTGTACTGCATTAAACAATTAAAAATTTTAAAGCAACATTTACAAAACAAAACCAGTCATGCCTCACAATTTTTATGCTGCATGTCGCTGTATGTATGTGTTTAAGGAACACTTTTATTTTACATATTTCTTTTCTTCCAAATTTAAGATCTATGTTAAATATGATAACCTCGCAATATCTTTCGATAATTCAATGCTAGAAAAGACTATTTTTTATATAATAAAATTTCCCTTTTAAACGAGCTTTCTTTCTTTGCAAAACAGTTCAGAGCAAACAGTGAAGCACAGGTCGCCATCTACCATAAGTTTGTACCCATATGGACAAACCTGTTGTTGAAGAGTTTAGGCCTTCTAACTCTTTCTGTATACAATTTTAAATGCAATCAATACAAGACAAGGCTTAATGAATTGGTAGGCTGAAACCCATTAAGAGTAGCAGCCCTTAAACAACTCACTAATCAATCAATCTTCTGATTCCTTACAATACAGGTATCTGTTGCAAGACAACAGCACCTAGGGGGCTTCCCTGTGATGTAGCCCTAAGCTGCAGCCAGAATGCTTTAGTCAAGTTAGGCACATCCACCATGATCAGCATCGAGATGATCTGCAAGTATATGCTCCCAGGGGCCTTGCTAATCCCCCTTCTGCCAATTAAGCCTTGGTAAGGGTTTCAGAATTCCAACACAGCATAAGCCTTGCGGCTTCCTAGAGTTCCATTTGCTACTACAGACAAGGAACTCCTACACTGAACCAAATTTCGTCGGTATTATTATCTAAAAAATTTAGTAAACCCTTTACAAAAAATATATTCAAATCGAAAGATTATTTTTCAAATCGGAACAAAATTTATTCAAATAAACAAATATTATTTGATTCAACTCTAATCTGTTTTGTTAAAAATATAAATTTGTACATTTCAAAAAAGATTTGTTACAAATGTGGGCAACATTTTGTTGAAGTAGTAGCAGTTATGTTAAAACTGTAGAAACTAATCGTAAGGCAAAGCTATACACAGTTATTCAAACGAATGTCTTGAAAGAATATTAGTTTGAATATTTGACAAAATTTTGTTAATAAAATTCACCTAGTAGATTTGAATATTTTTTTTATACCCTTCATAAACATGTCAAGAGTATAGCGTTAGTCTCACGTAGAAAGGCCCTAAATCGCATTTTCCCTGAATTGAGCTCTTTTACGGATTCCACTACGTTTCACACAAGTACACATTGTTACAAAGATTTAATTATATAATTTCATACATATCACTCTTACAAGCAATTGAGCAAAAAAGTTACTTTTAGATATACCTATAGTTTAGTATAGTTAGGGCCTTTCTATATGAGAGCAACGATATACAAGTTTGTAATTCCGTTTACGATTTCAACAATTTTTATTTCCACCCTATAAAAAATACATATTCTGAACCAGCATTAATAAAAAATTCGATTAAGCGATGTCCGTCTGCCGTCCGTTGAAATACCATTTCTGAGAAAACCATAAGACTTAGAAAAATTGTTCTTTCACTATTTTATTAATTAATTGATTCACAGGATTGCTATTGAAATACAATAAAATCGGGTCATATACTCGTATAGCTGAGATATATCCAAAATTCAGAAAAAATATTTTTTTTTGCAATTTTGTATAAAAATTTAAAAAAAACTTGTTTTATTTAGAACTTGACAAAATTATTTGGCATGACAATCAAAAGGCAAAAAAAAAAAATGTATTTATCCAATATCGGTTCATATATACCCGAGATATAGCCTAAACTGACTTTTCCATGAAAATGTCACGTAACTGACCTTAAACAAAATTTTTGGATTAAAAGCAGTTCTAGTAATAAAAGAAGGTTATTTATATATAGAAAATGAAAATTTTCGATATCGGTCAATATACGAGGTCCGATCAAAAATAACAGTTATTTTAAAATTTCATGAATTACGTATGTTCGATTTTCGCATTTTTATACCCTTCACAAAAATGTTAAGGGTATATATAAGTTTGTGGTTCCGTTTGTAATTTCTACAGTTTTTTTTGCGACCCTATAAAGTATATATATTCTGATTCAGAGTTAATGGAAAAGTCGATTAAGCGATGTCCGTCTGTCCGTCTGTCCTTCTGTCGGTCGTTGAAATACCGTTTCTGAGAAAACCATTAGACATAGAAACTTTTTTCTTTCACCATTCTATTAGTCCATATTGCCATGTGTTTGCTATTGAAATTCAGTAATATCGGTCTACGTATAGCTGAGATATATTCAAAATTCCGAAAAAAGCCATGAATTTTTGAAATTTTGTATGGAAATTTTTGACAAAAAAAGTTGTTTGTTTTGCTTCAAACTTCACACACTCATTAAGCAAGGTGACTAAAAAACAAAAAAATTTTTTTTTCAGATATCGGTCCATATATACCCGAGATATAGCCCAAATCGGGTTTTTCATAAAAATGTCGCGTAAGCGAACTGAAACAACTTTTTTTACTTAAAAGTGGTTCTGGTAATAAAATGAGGTTATATAAATATCGAAAATGAAAATTTCCGATATCGGTCCATATATACCCGAGATATAGCCCAAATCGGGTTTTTCATGAAAATGTCGCGTAAGCGAACTTAAACAACTTTTTTCACCTTAAAGCAGTTCTGGTAATAAAATAAGGTTATATAAATATGGAAAATTAAAATTTCCGATATCGGCCCATATATACCCGATATATAGCTTAACCGGTTTTTTGATGAAAATGCCGAGTAAGCGAATTTAAATAACTTTTTTGTGGTCAAGAGCAGTTCTGGTAATGAAATAAGGTTATATAAATATGGAACCGATTTTTCCAATAACATTTTTTTTTTGCTGAAAAGCAGTTCTTGTTATAAAAGAAGGTTACGGAAATAGAGAAAATTAAAATTTCTGATGTCGGTCCATATATACCCGAGATATAGCCTAAACCGGGTTTTTCATGAAAATGTCGCGTAAGCGAACTTAAACAATTTGTTGTGCTCAAAAGCAGTTCTGGTAATGAAATAAGGTTATATAAATATGGAAAATTAAAATTTTCGATATCGGTCCATATATACCCGAGATATAGCCTGAACCGGTTTTTCCATAAAATTTTTTTTTTTTTTGTTGAAAAGCAATTCTTGTTATAAAAGAAGGTTACTAAAATACAGAAAATAGAAAATTCCGATATCGGTTCATACATAACCGAGCATATTCAGGTCACATTTTTAATATACTATACATATTCGTGACTATCGTGAAGGGTATTATAGATTCGGCCCAGCCGAATATACTACACTCTTACTCGTTTTCTATTATATTGGTACACATATCCGTCATATATGTTGGCAATATCAGCCATTTTGGATTGTCAGTGTGTTTTTTGCGGATGAAAAAGTTTGATGCGCTTTTCGGTGTTTTACTATTCGAAAGAATGGATCAAGTTTTGCGTAAAAAACTAAATTAAATTCACAAGGACCATTGGAATGTTGACTGTGGCGTTTGGCGAGTTTATTAATAGCAGAACACAAGTTCAATTTGGTTTTACCGGTTCAAGAAAGGCCGAGAAGATGTTGATGCTCGCCCTGGCCGCTCGAGCACGTCAACAACCAATGAAAACATTGAAGCAGTGAAGAAAATAATTTTGGATAATCGTCAAATCACTATCAGAGAGGTTGCTGATGATATTGGAATATCGTTCGACTCATTCCAAGCAATTTTTACGGATGTTTTAGGCATGAAACGTGCGGTAGCGACAGTGTTCCGGAATTGCTAAATTTTGAGCATAAACAACGTCGCATGGACAGCGCTCAGGATCTGTTGACCATTGTCAACAACGATCCGGATTTCCTCAAAAAGGTCATAACTGGTGACGAATCATGGGTTTATGCATATGACATTGAAAGTAAAGCGCAATCACCCCAATGGAAGTGTGCAGAAGAGCCAAGACCGTAAAAAGCACGTCAAGCTCAGTCAAAGCGGCTAACTTCATGTATATAATTTGAACAATTTTGCCAGTACAAGCATTTCAGTATTAATTTCCACTCTTCTTTACCATCTCTCCAATAAATTCAAAATTTGACCAACAAAGGTTATGGGATATAACGCAGAATTCTCAGTAAAATTGGAAATCCGTGTATTGCCAAAGTATCGCGCGACGAAAGAATTTAATATATTAAATACAAATATGTCTTTGCTGAATCAAGCCAGCAAAAGAACTATTTACTGCTTCCATTTTAACCAGAGGCTGGTTTATGTATATGTCTATATGTGTGAGTATTTAGTGTACTAGTATGTGTATTTTAATACTTTTTCATCTGTGTAATTATCGTTCTTTCTCTTTGCTATAACTAATCCAAAAAAAAAGGAAAAATATAAAACTCATAGTACTGTGCATGTGTGTGTGTGTGTATGTGAGTGAGTACGCTGAAGGCATAGAAATGCTGCTGAAATTATGTAATACAGGGTGTCCAAAATTGAGGTATCATTTTAATATATAAAATAGTTTTTTTCATATCCTAGTAGGTGGAGGATAAAAATTACAAATAAAAAACAATAGTAGCAAAATTAAAATGACCTCAACTTTGGGTACCCTATATTTTATTTCGTGACTTTGACTCACATACTCTGATGCTTTGGCAAGAATTTGTTAATCTGTTTCATATTTTAACATCTCATGCAAACACATTGCAAAATGCTTTTGTACTTTCATTAACAGTCTTAAAAAATTGTTGTGGATTTTTTATTAAAACCCCTTCAAACTTTTGATTAATTTAATTTTTGATAAATTTAAAAAATCTTATTCTATTATTTTAAACATTGTCTGGGTTCATTTCAAAAATAACACCATAAGGTAAAAGTTTCATTGAAAAATTTTTTTAAAATTGTAAAAAACGCAACACAAAACTAAAACACTAAAAGTTAGTTGCAATATTCAAACAATATTATTATAACTAATATGTAAACAAAAGAAAAATATTTGGCTGTAATTAATACGTTCAATGAAACTTTTGTCGCCCAGTTCTTAAAGAATCTCACAGTTCAACCTAAAGTCATCGTTCTAAAAGGAAGGCGTAGAGCGCAAAGCAATTTAACGTTTTGATTTTAAGCTGTTGCGCCATAGACAAAACTGGTCACTAACTTTAAAAATAGTTAATAATAAAAATCACTAAATAGAAATAATAAATAGTGATAAAATCACTAAATTTGCTACAAAAAATTACTGATATTTGTTTCAAGGCTAACTTTATTGAGAGAGCGAGAGAGGTTAAATTGCACTGATGCCGTGCTGCTTTAATCTGTGAATAAAAATTTTTGACAGATAAATTACACTCGACGCGCTAGCTTAGCTTGTAGTGTAATGCTTTCAAATGTCAAGCACACATATATGTATGTAAAAACCGCTTTTAATAGGCGTACACAACTTCAAGTTGACAACACTTTTTCAACTAGCAGCTATTAAGTGATTTATTTATAGGTGTACAACTTTGCTTCCGCCGTTTTGTAATAGTTGGCTGTAGCGGTAGGCATAGATGGCAGATAAATCTGGTTTGAAATCGTCAAATTGGACGGAAAAAATCGTCAATATGATTACTGCAAATCGGCAAAAAATCGTCAGCTAGTAAAATGAATTATTTTTGAATAAAATATTTATTTCAACAGCGTAAGGTATAAAAAAAAACAAGTGATGGTTGCCTTTAATAAAAAACTGCAGCATTTAAAGCTAAAACAATAAATATATACTCGTACAAATATGAAGATATTTTCATAAGTATACCATAATTTAATATTTTTAAACTAAGATTTCATTTAATAAAATGTACTCATATTATACTACACTTCTGTTAAATCGGGCATATGTAAGTCATAACAAACACAGTTGCAAAGTTTTAGATGGTCCTTAGTATACAAAATTTTTTTCCGAAAATGCTCCCTTGAACTAATTTCTCACTATGGTTTTGTTAACTTCCACGTAACTGGATGCAAGCTCACACAAGTGCAGGGGACAATGAGGCTAATATTTCCTTTATTCCAAAAATCTAGCATTTTTATATTTATAGCGTAAAAGAAATTTTCCAAGTTTAATAGGCTTCATTAGTTTAACTCGAGTTAAATTTCTCGTCTTCCGAATTCTACGATGAAATAAAAAAATTATTTCATTATACCAATAAAAAATTATACATAGCTTGCTTTCTATGTTTCCCAGCTATATATATGTCGACATTTCATAGGAGCTACACTAATCATCAGTAGCCGAAGTCGAGAAATGTTAAACGGCGTTTGTTTGTGAACAGCTGCTTGCAAGGCAAAGTCGGCAGGAATTTCTACATCGCATTGTGACTGAGGTTGAAAAATGGTTTCATTACGATAATCATAAAAGAATCATTGTAATGTGGAAGCAAAGTTGTATACTTAATGCAATATGGCCCAAACTCGAGCGCTAAAGTATAATATCAGGTGGTTAAATTTTAAGGGTCGATGTTGAACATGAGCCACACTTAAGCATCAAGTTCTTTTCGGCATTTCATTTGAAATTTCCGAATTTGAGACTAACCCGGAGCAACGTGTTCAAGTTATTCAGACAACTGTCAATTAACGATTTTTCTGAAAAACTCAAACTGGCTGTACAGCATGCTACCACTAGCCATATAAGATCCATAAATGAGAACAATAGAACTTTTTGTCTGAAATGAGCAACTTCTGTCACAACAATAGAGTCAGAAGGGAGTGGCAAATCTGCTGGTCTCCCCAGCTTAAAATTAGGCTACGGGAATGCACAACGCAATTAAGAAATCTGCTTCCCTTAAAACAAATTTGAAAAGCCTTGATGATATTGCTCAATCTGACTATTTCTTGTAGAAATCGACAAAAGGTGTGAAAAGACCCGCAAGAGATACACGAACCTTGCGAATTTTAACTGGAGATTGGACAAGAACCGATTCTGAAAAGGGAATGTTGTATGGTAATATATTGAGAAACGTTTTTACTGCAAATGATTTAGCGAATAACACAGCGGAACTAGACTGCCTATGCCATTGAGATATAGTTTTCAAGATATCGAAAACGTTATCGGTAATATAAACCCCAGGAAAGCGCCAGGCATTGATCAAATTACTGGTAAAATGCTTGAACAGTTACCTTGTGTAGCTAGCAGAGTTCTACTTTTTTAACGTTATTTTACGCCTTGACTGTTATCCTGCAGAGTGAAGGGTCTCTATGATTACTATGATATGCAAGACAGAGAATAATCTGACTAAAGTAGAATCATATAGACCAATAAGTCTTTTACCAACAATTTCAAAGCTGTTCAAAAAATTGTTAATGGCGAAGTTGACGCCAATACTGAACAATGTGAGATGCATCCCCGATGATCAATTTGGCTTTTGGGCTAAACACAGCAGCATGGAACAAATGCACAGACTAGTCAACGTCATACGACAGACTTTTGAAGACAAAAAATGTTGTTCAGCTTTATTCATTGACATTTCCCAAGCTTTTGATAAAGCGTGGCATGACGGTTTGATGCTGGAAATTTGCTATTAGAGAAGGCGATTTTCTAAGCTATAGAGTTAAATTTCCTATCCATGTTTTCTCTCAATAACTCCACTACTTCCAAATTTAAACTCGTCGTATTTACATTCTTATAACTATATATTTCAACTTATTAAAGGTTTAGGGAAGGGTAGAGGCTATAAAAAATTTTTGGAAATTATTAATCGTTAATAACAACTGAATAGTTTTATTAAGTGTTTATAAGTAATCTTTTTTCGATTTATTCTTATTAACTCTTAATAAAGTAGTCAAAAATTTTTATACATTAGATTGTGTGTTTAGTTTTAAGACTAGAATACTTATTGTTAGTTCATTTTGAATATTCAATAAATAATTGAATTGTTAAAACAAACTTTGCTTTGATCTCTTCTGTCAATTTTAGCTAATCATTAATTCAATTCAATTTTAGTTAATAATTAAAATTAAAATAAATACTTGTGTTTTTATAAATAAAGGTAAAATTAGGACGTTAAAAGTCCGGTTTAGCTTGAAACCAAAAATAAGTTATTAATATTAAATCGATCTTAAAAAGGTCGAAATCAGGAATAAAACCTAATATTCTTATTTTTTGTTCTGTTGCTCACTGTTATAGCGTTTGCAGCATTCTGTAAGTCCGCACAAAAATATTAATACTTCTACTGACCCAAAATATGGCACATTTATATTTAATCACATCTGCTTGTGTGTTTGTGAATACAAAATGCTTTATTTATTTGTTTATTTATGTACATTCATGTGAGTTTACTTACTTACAAATCGCAGTAATTTTTACTAGGATCTGTTGTTTTATGTTGTGTCATTTTGTGTGAGAACGAATGTGGAGTATATAACACAGCTGCTGTCCATTCTTGTGTTTACACGAACGAATGTGTGAGAATTGTTGTTTTTCTACCTTTTCGACAGAATTTATTTTGTTAGAGAGGACAAAAATAAATTTTATATATGTAAAATATGTATAGATTCTTGTTGTTTTAAAAATATTTTTTAACTAGAATTGCTTATTTGCTTGTTGGTTGTTTGGTTGGTTTCACTTCAATTGACATTAGACAGCCAGTATATTTACAGCCATAAAAGCATGAAAAAAGAGGAATTGTTCCAAGATATTTTATGATAACATGTTCATTTAATTTATTTCTGTTGGTCTTTACAATAAGTTGACAATTATTATCGGTTTGGTAGTAAAAACTTTGCTTTTTATTAAAGATAAATTTAATACGCCATAAATTTAACAATATAGCTATAAACTTAAGTAAATAAATATAATTTTTATAGAGGTGTAAAAGTTTAAGTTGGCAATACTATTTTAACTGGCGGCAATTTTGTCAGCTGTTAAGTAGTTTATGTTTAGTTTGGTTTGGAGTTTCAACATGAGCAACGCTTCCAAATTGTGCAAAACTGGGCCCAAGACAAGATTCTGAGTTGATTTTCATATATGAATTTTATTTAGCGATGAAGCTAACCTTTGTTTGAATGCATATGTCAATAAACAAAACTGCCCTATTTGGAGTGATGATAATCCTCAAGTGTATGTTGAATCACCGTTACACTGCAAAGAAAATTCAATCCATCCGTGTTTAAATCAATCCTAAGCGGTGTCCAGAGTATGGTAAGTAGGGATTTTCTTAAATCCAAAAGAGCACGCTTGATGCAAGTACGGACTATTCAAACTCTAAGTACAAGTGCTGGTATGCGTATGTGTTAAATTCAGCTGGGCCGAATATAATATACCCTTCACGATAATCACGTATATGTATAGTATATATTACAAATTTGAACTAAATATACTCGGATATATACGGACCGATATCGGGGAAAAAATATTTTGGCTTGTAATCATCATTCCAAAAAAGAAATCTTTCATGAACATTTTCATGGAAAAGGTTGTTTAACAACCTTCTTTGATAACGAGAATTGCTTTTCATCAAAAAAATTTTAATGGACAAATCGGTTCAGGCTTTATCTCGGGTATATATGGACCGATGTCGAAAATGTTTATTTTCGATATTTATATAACCATTTTTTATTACCAGAAGTTGTTTAAGTTCGATTACGCGACATTTTCATAAAATACCCGGTTTAGGCTATATCTCAGGTGTATATAGACCGATATCGGTAATTTTTATTTTCCATATTTATATAACCTTATATTATTACCAGAACTGATTTTACACAAAGAAAGTCGTTTAACTTCGCTTAAGTGACATTTTCATGAAAAACCCGATTTTGGCTATATTTCGGGTATATATGGACCGATATGGGGAAAAAAATTTTGTTTTTGCTTTTTAGTCACCATGCTTAATAAGTGTGTGAAGTGTGAAGCAAAACAAAAAAATTTTTTTTTTTTTAATTTTTATACAAAATTGCAAAAAAAAAATGGCTTTTTTCGGAATTTTGAATATATCTCAGCTATACGTGAACTGATTACTGAATTTCAATAGCAACCCATGAATCGATGAGGTACAAGAATGGTGAAAGAAAAAATTTTGAGAATATATATACTTTATAGGTGAGAATTGTAGAAATTACAAACGGAATCACAAATTTATATATACCCTTTACATTTCTGTGAAGGGTATAAAAACGGAAAAATAGTTGTACACAAAGGTGTACAACTTTACTTCCGCCGTTTTTTTTTCGAAATTGCTGGCCACTATTTTTTCCATCTTTTGGGCGCCGTACGAATCGCGCGTTGAAAAAATTGGCCATCTCTTGAAGTGATCCACGAATCTTTTATTTCTTCATAAGACGGGAAGTGCTGGTCAACCAGGCCGTGTGCCATTGATCAAAACAAGTGATAGTACGAGCAAACTACCTCTGAACAATATGGCGGGTGCGGTAGAACTTCTCATTTCAACGTTTCCAAGTATGTCTTGACCACTTTCGCAACGTAAGTTCGAGCACTGTTATACTGTAAAATCACTTTATCATCTCTTTCGTTGTATTGCGGCCGTTTGTTTTTCAATGCTCAGTTCAAACGCATGAAATTGCATTCGATAACGATCGCATGTGAATGTTTCAGTCGGTTTTAGAAACTCATAATACACTTCGCCGACCAAGTCCCACCAATTTCTGAGCATGACCTTGGAACTGCGAATATTATTTTTGGCCGTTGACGTGGAAGTATGGCGGGGCTAGCTCCATAATTGAACCCATGTTTTGTCCCTAGTCACAATGCGATGCAAAAAAACTTTCCATGTTTGCTTTCTAAGCAGCTGTTCAATAGAAAACAAACGCTGTTTAACATCTCTTGACTTCAACTCGTTCGGCACTTAATTTCCTTGTTTCTGAATCATTCCCATATTTTTCTATGCCTTTTTGCGTCACTTTCAATGATCCTGAAAATGCTTGCAGTGAGTGTTGATCAAGTAATATGGAAATAATTCTGCATCTTTAAAAACCTTCTCTCTTACAACGCCATGCTTGTCTTCGACGTCAAAACCGTCCTTCATATGGCACGTCTTTATACTAATTGTGGTGTCACCTCCATTAGTGAGAGCATTCGATGAGCCTCAGCTGCAAATTTCTTCATATTGAAGCAGAAAATTAAAACCAACAATAAATGACGAGAATTTGACCAGAAAGCTGAAATGTTTGGTCGAGAGTAATTTTCTGATGCAAAAACAAGTAGACTAATATTTCGATGGCGTTATGTTTACAAATACTTCAGCTTATTGCATAACAGCCATCTATTTCAAAACGGCGGAAGCAAAGTTGTATACCTAATACTTTAAGAACATACATAGACTATGAAATATGAAGTAACTCACAAACCTTTAGGTAGGTGTTCAATAAAGTAAAGGTAAACACTACTGGCCTTATTCATAAAAAATAATTCTATGTAATACTTGCCAAATAAGCCTTTAATAAAAAGCCTTTAATAAAATAAAATAATTTTTATATAAATATCAATAGCCTAAACAAATTTGTATACTGCTGCAGGCAAACTTAAAAGGGCTTCCATTTTCTCAAGGTTTTTTTTTTGTATTTAAAAAAGCTCTAGCTAGAAAAAAAATTTTTTGTTTACTTTCATTGCTTTTTGTGCTCTTTTGTTTGGCTTTCGTGTAATAAAACACCATGCAGCGGTAACCAAGAGAAAATGCCTTTGCTACATACTTGCAGGTCTTAACTATTTTTTGAAAGTAAGATGTAAGTAATTATGGAAAAGCTTGGGAAGCTTTTCCATAATTTTCTTTTTCTCTCTAAAAAAAGTGGAATATTAAACTTTGTCATATATTTATTGCATCTTTATTTTAAAAAAATAAATTATATTAGAGTTAACCGTGGCTGCAGACACGGTGTCCGGCAAAGGCAAAGAAGAGTGTTCACGCAATCGTCAGATATCTAAATATAATTGTCTAAGTAGCAGTTTGACAATGCTTTTTCTACCAACATTGTTAGACATAAATTGTCAACAAAATTGCTAGAATTTTTTTTTCTGAAAATGATTATGTTAATAAATTGAATTCCAGTAAATAAATTGCGTTTACACGTGTCGCGTAATTTGCCTATTTGTCGGCTTTTATTTATTTCTTTACCTTCAAAATATGTAACTTGTTTTCATTTTTCCTCCAAATTGAATTGTGTCTAAATTTCAATTGAAAAATATTCTCAAAAGTTGTTTACAAGTGTTTTCCTGTCTCTTTTATTATGACATAGACGACATAATAACAAGGTGACAAGCACGTACACATCACAGAAATAAAATTCACCTTGCGAATGACGATGCATATTGGCAAAAGGAGACTTAAACTTGATGATTACTTACAAAGGCATAAAGTAACGCAATTAAATTGCTCTCTGAAAGAAAGAAGTTTTTGAATAACAAACGAATGGACGAAGTTAAAACTAATTTAAAATTCCATCCACAAATTAGTTTTAGGTCTACCAGCAGCTGAAAGAAAGAGCGATGAGTTTTTAGCTGGCGTAAAGGAATTAGCAAAGAATTGTAAAATATAGCATCCACTACCGTAAGGGGAAAAACGGACACGTATCGTTAAACAATTGTCTTTCAAAGAAAGTACATGTTGGAAATTGAATTTTTTAAGAGACATGAAAACTCATTTTGCATGAAAATGCACTGTTCACTGAAGTCAGAAGCTGCATTGCTGATATGTACTTATGCAATGCAGCTTTATTAACTATTAGAACTAATACAATAAATATAATAACAAAAACAATATCCTACCGCAGATATGTAGGTACATATGTCGAAATTTTGTTACGTTTCATACAAGGCAGCTTTGGCAGGTTAGGTTAGGTAGACAGGCCGCTGCATCCCCCGAAATAGCCTAGGTTTTTCAGCTCACTTGGGCCCTGAAGGCGTTCCCTTTGTGATTGCCTGAAAAGTGGGATAGTGAAGTGAAGAAGAGAATAATAGATGGGAGTATAGTGTGAGTGGAGAAGATGGATGGGCAGGGATAGAAAGGAAGGAAAAGCGTGAACCTCTTAGTGTTGCGTTCCGTGCTGCTTCTTATGAAAAAGGCTAGCGTGGTCAGTTTGACCGAGGTCAGACATGAAAGGCTGTTGAAGCTCCGCCCGCCTAAGTATCTTAGACGATGATGCTCCAACGCAGGGCACGTACCGAGGAGATGAAGGATCGTCTTTTCCTCCTCCTCACCATCTTGGCAACATCTACAGAAGTCGTTAGAGGGTAGGTCAGTCTCATGGCATGGTTCCAAAACAGGAATTGTCCAGGGCAGTTTTTATAGCTCCCACGTTCTCTTACAGTTAATGCGAGGCCACAGGTTCCTTGATATACGGCATGTGGGCTCTGTGAGCCATTTTTCTTGGGCACGTTTCAGGGTATTTCAGCTTTGTATTATGAGAATTTCAGGGAATACAACATAAACAAGTAAGAGTGTGGTATATTCGGCTTTGCCGAATCTATAATACCCTTCACTATAGTCACGTATATATATAGTATATATTACGAATTTGAACTAAATGTGCTCGGATATTTATGGCCCGATGACGGGGAAAAATCTTTCATCGACATTTTCATGGAAAACTTTGTTTAATCTATATCTCGGTTATATATGAACCAACATCGGAATTTTCTGTATTTGAGCAACTTTATTTTATAACGAGAATTGCTTTTCAGAAAAAAAAATGTTAGTGGAAAAATTGGTTCAGGCTATATCTCGGGTATATATGGACCGATATCGGAAATTTTCATTTTCCATATTGATATAACCTAATGTTATTACCAGAACTACTTTTAAGCAAAAAAAGTTGTTTCAGTTCGCTTACAGAGCATTTCCATGAAAAACACCGTTTAGGCTATATCTCGGGTATATATGGACCGATATCTGGAAAATTTTTGTTTTACCTTCTAGTCACTATGCTTAATAATTGTGTGAAGTTTGAAACAAAACAAACAACTGTTTTTTTTAAATGTTCATACAAAACATAATGGCTTTTTTCGGAATTTTAGATATATCTCAGCACATGGCACGATGGGTAATAGAATGGTGAAAGAAAAAAAATTTTATGTCGATTGGTTTTTTCAGAAACAGTATTTCAACGACGGACAGACGGACAGACGGATATCGGTTAATCGACTTTTCGATTAATTCTGATTCAAAATATATATACTTTATAGGGACGCAAATGAAAATTGTAGAAATTACAAACGGAATCACAAACTTATATGTATCCTTTACACTTTTGTGAATAAAAAATCAGATTATTGACAAAATCTTGTCCCTATTTTGCTTCAAAAAGCAACATTATTATGTAGTTTGTAAACACAATATCGACAATCTTACAGAACGAAAACTGAAGAGTGTTTTGTTTATGCCATAACCTGAAAAATAATAAATGTTTGAAAATTTTCTTCAAATCTTTCCAAGTATACTGACGATTAGAGTACCTCCTATAAAATGTTAACATATAATAAACAAGCTGTTCGTATTTTTTGATTGGTATCAATATTAGAAGCTAAATAAACTAATTTGTTTGAAAATATTAACTTTATTTACTGAGTCAACACACAATACACAGATTATTAAACAACGCTAGAAATATTATCAATACAAAAAGTAGGAGGTCTGATAAAAAATAACCCTTATATGAACTTTTTCCAAAAGTAATGGTAAAAAAATTACCCTTATATTAAATTTTTTGAAAAAGTTTTTATTTATTCATTAATAATCTTGTCTCCTTCACTAATGCTAGCGTTCTTCCAATCCTCGAAACACTTCTGAAACGCGCTTTTTGGTATCGCCAACAGCTCCTATTTCGATTTTTCTTTTATCTCCTCAATCGTAGCAAAACACTTTCCTTTCATCTGTGTCTTCAGTTTTGGAAAGAGAAAAAACTCAACGGGGGAAAATTCCGGTGAATACGGTGGTTGAGGCATAACAACGGTTTTGTTTTTGGTCAAAAATTCACGCACAATCGATGATTATTTTTTCCACAATTCTGTGTGTTTCTGACGAATTGCTTCGCGTAAATGACGCATAACTTTAAGGCAGTATTGCTTATAAACTGTACGACCTTGTGGCAAGACTTCATGATGTGCCACGTCATTGCAGTAGAGCAAAACAGTGAGCAAAACCTTCCCGTTTGACCGAACTTGACATGGTTTTTTTGGTCTTGGCTCTTCTGGATGCTTCCATTGGGATGATTGGGCTTTGGTTTGAATGTTATATTCATAAACCCATGATTCGTCACCAGTTATGACCTTTTTGAGGAAATCTGGGTCGTCATTGATGATGTTCAACAGCTCCTGAGCAATATCCATGTGACGTTGTTTTTGCTCAAAATTTAGCAATTTTGAATCAATCTTCGCTGACGCATGTTTCATACGAATAGCTTCCGTAAAAATTGCTTTGCTGAGCTGAACGATATGCCAACATCATCAGTAACCTCTCTGATAGTGATTCGACGATTATCTAAAATCATTTTCTTCACTGCTTCAATATTTTTATCTGTTGTTGACGTGCTCTGGCACCATTATACCGTATACCGTTTATATCACAATCCAACTTTTGTTCTGCTCATAGTAGACTCGACAAACGCGACAGTCACCACTTCAATTGTCCTTGCGCATTTAATTTTATTTTTTACACAAAACTTAATACAGTTCATTTGATCATTTTTCGAATAGTAAAAAATCGAAGAGCAGACTAAAACACGACTAACCTTTTTATCTGTCAAAAACAAACTGACAATCCAAAATGGCTGATATTGCCAACATATACCATACAACAGAAAAAAATCGAACATACATACGTAACTTACAAAATTTGAAATTAACTGATTTTTTTTTTGATCAGACCTCATATTATGATATGAAATTTGACTTCCCTTAAGAGTTCATTATTTCTAGAAACTTTTTAAAAAGGTATTTCTTACTAGCGGAAAAGTCTTAAGATGTTCATTGAATTTCGTGAACAAATAATCAAATAATATTTGTACCGAATATCTACATATCTAATGTGCTATTAGATTTCGTTTTCATACCAACAGATCTCAACTAAAATTTATAATATGAGAAAAAAATAAACAGCCAGATAAAACCTTAAAACAGTGACAGTTTTTTGCATATTTCATTAGAATTTACCTGCAAAAAGTTATGATATTTGCATATGCTGTTATTTTACAAAGAAAAAAACCTAAACAAGGACTTTTGTATACTTACCTTTTATTACATATTATTCTCGAACAGAAAAGTTCATCAATATCTTATGCTTTGATGGTCCTTTGGCTCAAACAACCTTTTTTAACCAACAAAGTAAAACAAAACTCAAGCTCACACATGCGAGCCCATATTTTTCTTCCCTGTTGGAATTTTCTAGCTTGACTCAAAATTAAGTTAACTACGAGTATGCATTTGAAAAAAAATTATTCTGATGGCAGTGAGTTCTTTTTTGACACCGTCTTATTATCAACAAGGTTTTAACTAGTTAATAATGCATTCAAAATCGCATTTACAGGCAAACTAATAATGAGCGATCCCGGTTTTGATGCAGTTTTCGCTGAGAGTATAACCATTTTTAAGTTAACTTAAATTCCAAGATGGTTGGTGTGTCGGCAATAAGAAATTCAGGTTTTCAAACAAACGTTGTTACATAAA
Organism: Thecocarcelia acutangulata; assembly: GCA_914767995.1. Taxonomy (NCBI): domain Eukaryota; kingdom Metazoa; phylum Arthropoda; class Insecta; order Diptera; family Tachinidae; genus Thecocarcelia; species Thecocarcelia acutangulata. The sequence continues at coordinate 39,000,911 of OU612095.1, read as the reverse complement.
CATAAGTAAACTTGGCAATGTAAACTACACGTATAATAGAATGTATGTGTGAGCCTTCAATCCATGTGTAATAGAAAATGCATTTAAGTTAACAAGTTTCACATCATTGATTGTGTGATTTTTAAAGTAGAAAATGAAATGAAATTGGCTTAAACGAAACCAAATATTAAAAAATAATAACGAAACGTAAGAAATAAAGAAATAGATAGTTAGAAACATCTACTAATACAAGATGACAAAATAAATTGGATTTCAATAAGTGGGTGATAGAAAAAAATCAGAATCATTTATTTTTTACTTTTCTACTCTTCTCTTCTATTCATTTGTATTTGTTTTTGCTATGTAAATAGAAAAATTACTATTTTGATTTTATATAGTGAAATCCCAGCAAAAAATATTAAAGTTTTTCGAAGTAATTAAAATTTTTTTAAGAAAATTCTTAAAACTTCATAATAGGTCCATTTTTGAAGGTGGAATGTGTCAACATTAAATGTAAGAAAAAACAAACCGTAAAAAGTCTAACTAATCCCCTTTATGAGTTAATGTTTTTAAGTGTTATTAATTTCTTATTTTTGAAAAAAGAAAACATATATATAACAAGTAAGAGTGTGGCATATTCGGCTGGGCCGAATCTAAAATACCCTTCACGATAGTCGCGTATATGTATAGTATATTTTTAACTAAGTATGCTAAGTTATATATCAACCGATATCGTAATTTTCTATTTACGGTATTTTTGTAACCTTCTTTTATAACGAGAATTGCTTTTCAGAAAAACAAATTTTAATGGAAAAATCGATTCAGGTTATATCTTGGATGGATGGACCGATATCGGAAATTTTCATCTGCCATATTTATATAACCTGATTTTATTACTAAGACTGCTTTTGAGGGAAAAGAAGTTGTTTAAGTGCGCTTACGCGACATTTTCATGAAAAACCAGGCTTAGGCTATATCTCGGGTAATATGGACCAATATCGGAAATTTTGATTTTCCATATTTATATAACCTTATTTCATTACCAGAACTACTTTTGAGCACAAAAAAGTTGTTTAAGTTCGCTTACGCGACATTTTCATGAAAACCCCGATTTGGGCTATATCTCGGGTATATATTGACCGATATCTGTCTTTTAGTCATCATATTTAATGAGTGTGTGAAGTTTGAAGCAAAACAAACAACTTTTTTTTCAAAAATTTTACATACAAAATTGCAAAAATTCATGGCTTTTTTCGGAATCTTGAATATATCTCAGCTATACGTAAACCGATATTACTGAATTTCAATAGCAAACAGATGGCAATATGGAGTAATAAAATGGTGAAAGAAAAAAGTTTCTATGACCAATGGTTTTCTCAGAAACGGTATTTCAACGACCTACAGACGGACTTCGCTTAACCAACTTTTCCATTGATTCTGAATCAGAATATATATACTTTATAGGGTCGCAAAAAAACTGTAGAAATTACAAACGGAATCACAAACTTATATATACCCTTAACATTTTTGTGAATTGTACAAAAAATCACGTAAAATCACTTTTTTCCCACCTAAATTGGTAAGTTTGCCTCTCAAGCTTTAAATGTAAATTTTAATGTGAACATTTCTACTTTTTTACACTTATTTTTTATCGATAACAAACACAATATCTTTGATAGGAGTATATTACCATTTAATCAATACAAGGAGAGCTTCAAGTCGTCAAACGTATTAAATTTTTCTTTCAAATACTACAGACTCTTACATCTCGCTCTTATTGTTTAACTGATTTGTCATAACTAACTACAACTAGTTCTGGTACAATGCACTGCATATGTAGGGGTCATCCCCCGAGTACTGGTCCAATATAAAAAAAGGAATGTGTTGTTATACAGGGTGGCTGATCAATTAAGAAACTCAACTAACTTTTTGTAAAGTTTATGTAATTTCTTTTTAGTAATTTATTTCAAAAATCATACATTTTTATTAAAGTAATGAATGAAGTTTTGAATTCAAATGAGCTTCACCCTCGGTGACACGTAAGCGACATCTTATCAAAAATTTATTTATTACTGCCTAGACTGTTGCAGCGAACTGTTGTTTCGAATTGATTGCTTTAAATTAGCGATGCCCATCCATTGTATTAAAGTGGTAAACAAAAGCAAACACAATCTTACGCTCATTAGTTTAGTCGTCAACGATACAGCGACGAATGAACATGCGGACGGGTGTTTGAATTTGTTCCTTGTTTTTTCTCTGTATTTTGCCTATTTCTTAATCTTTTTCATATAAAATTTATTAAGATTACTAAAAATATAAATTCATATATTTATTCTTTACTTTTACTTCAATTTTAAGTAAATTGTAAGTAATAAGATTTTTTGAATTGCGTACTTTTTCTCCTAGTGCAAATTTATTTGTACTCAGAGCGTAACTATGTTATTCTCTTTGGGCTTCCCTACTTTAAATCAACCAAATTTGTTGCTTTTTTTTATTTTAGTTGAACAAACATAAAAAGTGCGAAGCTTCTTTGCTTGTCAGCAGTAACATCCAGGGTCTGTGGCAAGAATCGAACCTGCGACCTCGAGACTGTTGGTTGAGTACTCTACCAAATCAGCCATCGAGGCACTTTTGTAAACTTCTTGTTTCCAATAACCACCCAGAAAAAATCAGATGCAGAGGGGCCAGGAGGCCTGAGAGGCCAAAGGAATGTGGAGTTTCTTGAAATCAGTTTATTGGGAAATTTTTGCCTCAATTTTGTCATTACAGGCGTGGTTACGTGATAAGTTGTCCCATCGTGTTGAAACCAAAGAGAGTTGATAGGATTCTCTTTCGGCGTAGTTTTGAAAAGAAAAACTCTTTCAGCATCCTTAAGTAACGGGCTCGATTGACCGTAACTGTAAGGCCGTTTTCTTCGAAAAAGTAAGGCCGGACAATGAACCTTGAAGAAACTGCACACCAGACTGTGATGCGAAGTGGATGTCATTGCATCTGATGGAGTATCTGTGGGTTGCAATTACTCCATATTCGACAACTTTTTTTGTTAACATTGCCGTTTAAATCAAAATATGCCTCTTCAGACATAAAAATGCAGTTCAAGACGGGTTCATCCTCTGGTGCCATTAGAATGACCTTCTCACAAAATTTGTTAATTGAATTTTATATGGAAATAGGTTTTAATCTTGGTGCAAAATTGTCTGCAGTGACTGTCTGCTGACAGATAAGCTCCTTGTCGAAATTATAGGATTGGATTGTATGGCAGCAGCTACAGAAGCGATAGTTTCTTTCGTCCGAACTGAGGAATCTCGATGACAATGTCTTCTTCCAATTGTGCAACGCTCGGCAAAATTCTTCACGAGTCTCTTTATATTCCATCTGCTAGTAGGAGTGCCGCAAAACGTGCGCCTATATTCTCTTAGGATGGAAACAACGGACTCTAAAGCATGCGAGCGTTGCCCTATCCAAATTCTTCTTTCATTGTCCCAATTCTCCATTTAAGTTAAACTTAAAAATTAATCTATAAAATACGATAAAAATGGAACAGGTTAGTTACACAGAAAATAAGTTATTACTTTTTTTTTTTTTTTGGTAGCAGCTTTCATCAGCCACTCTTTAGTTAATCACAGGGACGCACATTAGTCTAAAATTCTAAAAAAGTGGCAAAAATTATTATTTTTTACTTATAGCTATGAGTTATATGTCAACTTAATTTTGTTTACAACACTTCAATGTATGTAAAAATTCAGCTTATTTTTAAAAGTCATTGTTTACGGCTACTTGGTGTAACTGAAAAGCGTCTCTTTTTTTAATTTAAAAAACTGCGTTTAGTTATTATTTTTAAAGCAATTTTTAGTGCCGTATTTTCAATATTACAAAATACATTTTTGAAAAACTACAGAATGGAGAATAAATGTGGTAGTAAGTATTTATTGGTTTTGTCATTAAATAATCAAATATTTTTTTTTTAATTAAATAAACTCCATTAGAACAGATAACCTTGAAAATAAATTTTATAAGTTTTTGAGCAAGAAAAAAAATTTCCACTTTTATCCACCTTAATTTTTGTTTTAATAAGAAGAACAATGTCTTGATAGTTTATTTGATTAATATGAGCTTACGCATCTTCTAGCTTTTTATGAAATTTATTATTTTCTAGGACATCTTAGCTGTAAAATCTTTCAATTATATCTCTCCTTTATTGCAGTATAGTCTTAATTCAAAAAATGAGATTTCGAGTTAAGTAATTGTTAATAGTACTACATTTTGTATTGTGCCAAAATTGTATTCAAATGACTTTTATTATGTGCTGTTCACAGAACATAGACGAGCACTCGTCTAAAAAAATTTATATGGAAATCACTCAAAAAATCGAGTAACTTTCATACAAATTTTCTAGACGTCTGTGTTCTATGAACATCACATCAACTGTTTTCTTTAGGAGATATTTTCTAAAAAATTTTTCTAAGACTTGTATGGAAACTAAAAATTTGAAATGGATTTTTCTCGAAACAAGCTTTTTGTAGTTATGACTATGTTGCAATAAAGGGGCGATATGAAATATGGATTAAAGAAAAAAATAAAGCAAAAAAGTAGCAATTTATTTATAACTATTTCATAGATAAAATTGGAGTCGAAAATATTACAGATAAAAGTTGTAATGAAATGAAAAGAAATCACGTTTAATTTGCTTAAAATTAAATCCAAAAATTGAAAAGTGCAACGAGCAAAGACGCGATAGATTCGATAAAAAATATTCTGGTTGGATTAATAGTAATCAAATAAATAACTTCGGGCACAATTCAAGTAAACTTAAAATCAAGTTTCGTCTACAGTTAGACAAAAGAAACTTTCATTTTCAGAAAAATCGGAACGCGGGCCGAGAAATGATGAACGTCGTTTGACATCATCAACAGGTGACGAAACTAATCTCCTTCTTCGTGCAGCAAGTACATCTGCCAGTAAGCAGTTTTGAAAGAAACAATGAAAAGCTCAAATCGAGCGTAAAAAATAAGAAGACTGTGCCATGGTAATAAAACCAAACCCATCAAAATGTCTAATGTTGAAGACCTAGCATGACTTTACAAAAGAATAATATATTAACATACGTATTGAAAATAAAAATAGGAACTGCGATATTTACCCTTCATATTATGAAATTCTTAAAGTTAAATTGAAATGAAAACCTGAAAATACACAAGTTACAAATATAATGACAAACGTACCATTGCAGTGAATTTTGTCACCTACAGCAGGGCGTATAGTAGAGTTATTAAGCAAACCAGTAGTGAACACAAAGCTTTAAAAGCAGATGTAATTGTTAGCTATGGCTTCGATAGTAGCACTGGAAAATCGCAATTCAAACAGAACTTTACTGAACCAGGCAAATTATTGCAAATTGGTTCTTCACTGTTGGCTACCACCTTGATCCCACAACGACCTTAAAAAAAGCATCATGAGAGTTCAAAAACTTTTTTGTTAAAACACATTTTTAAGTCTTTGCCTTTAAGAATTCTGATGAAATAACGACACAGAAACTTGTTCGTTACACAGTACTAAAATACTTCAGAGCAATATTTGAAGTTTATACCACTGTGCTTTAACACACTAGTCTTGCTTACTATTCTAACTTATTACTGTTTTGCAGAATGTGTAAAATTAAACTCGGCCTCCGCCGAAAACCTGCCTGCTATTTATACTTCTTTATTACTTTCTATATTGTTCGTGAGGTTTCTAGTTACCGATAATTCGAAATACAATTGCACAGATATAATTGCTACATAAATTTATATACACATACTCGTATTCCTTTGACACAATAAGAACGCCACAACAAGATCCCAAGACCAACAATAAAATCTTTACATTCTTTACATCATGTATGTTGTTTGTTTGTGTATTTCATTTACAGCTTTATGTTCCTTAAGCGTGTATATTTACAACAAGCAAAATCAAAGACTGCACATTGGCTTAGATGTGATAAAAATTTGTAACAATATTAAATTTCTTGCTACTAATTTTACGACCTAATATTTATATACATTTTTAAATAAATAGATTCAGAACACATTTTAGACAATTTAAGTCACCATTCATCTTTCAACCACCTCTTTCATGTATACTACCTTTGAAAATGCATATCTTTCCGTTTAATATATGACATAAAAACTACATATATTCTTTAGAGGTCCAGCACTTTGACGACATTAGCAAAACGACTTTATTTGACACCCCATTTAAGCTAATAGTTGATTTTTACTTTCGATTAACATTCCATTATGAATACGCTTATACCAATGCAACGCCTGCATCAAAATAAGGATTCTACTGGTCAATTATAATTGAATATCTCTTTCCAACATTTTGTTCCCCGCTAAAAACCATTTTTTTTAGAATAGATACGTAAATACGTAAGATTGTACATATGTTCATGCAGAGAACATTATTGTTAGTGGCACTTGCGCCACTAATATGCCCACATGTCTTTAAAATCCATGATGATCAGTATATCACTGCTACTGGTGAGCGGTGAAAATTTAGTTTTCAAATTGCACCGCCACGGCTGCCGTGTACAAGGCACCGAAAACATATTTTCATATTAATGCCATACAATTTTCTATTCAACTCAGTCCGTTCCATTGATGTTAAAAAATATTGTTAAGAATTTTTAGTACACCTAATCCAGTGTGCAAGTGTTGATCTGATTGTTATAAATGTACAACACATTCACACAAACAAGATAAAACTAGAAACATAATACGCAAACAAACATTATTTAAAGTAGTCAAAATTCCAAGTAAATTAACTACAAATGATGTTGTTGTTATTCTTGCATTTTTGGTATTTCGTTTTATTATTGTTAATTTTTGCCACTTGTTTAATGTTCGCAAGCGTATGTGTGAATGTGTATATGCTTAACAATTAAATTTGTACATTTGAGTCTAGAATTATGAATCACGAGAAAGATCGTGACAATCGTAGAAGATGATAATGAAGTTTCAATAGCAGGCAGGTCGGCAGCAACGAGTCAGTTTATTTTTAGGCCTTGTGCAAGAGTATCATAAGTCAGAAAGTAGCGAGTCTAGTATTTTGATACACATTGGTATCTAGTGTAAATAAAGTTACGAATTATTTATGTACTGGATAACGAAAAAGTGTGTGAGTCATTATTTCATTTGCAATTGAAGAATCCGCAAAAGCGTTTTTAGAGGCAGAACCGTAACAATATATACTCGTATCTCAGTTTTATTAAGATTTAAAACTAAATCGCCTTCTTTATTAAAATTCCAACCCTATCCACTCTGTTGCAGATGACAGCAGCATAGAATGGTTTTTGTTTTGACGAGATTAGGAATCTTGTTTCCGAAAACCACGTATGTTAAAATAATACTCGTTTATCCTGCAGTGTTCATCGATTCGTGGTTGATATCTCAACATATTACACAGAAAATTTGTTTTCAGCCATACGGTTTGTCTATGGAGCAAGTTGCCTGCAGACATATTTCCTGTGTACTAAAATTTTGGAAAGTTTACAGTGGTACGCCCACATACACTACTTTCTCCTTCTTGTAACCTATTTTCCTAGTTTCAGTACAATGAGTGCTGCATATGTAAAGATGAAAAAAAACTCGGTACACAGAGTTTATATATGTTAATTTTTTGGAGGGTTTCTTTCTGTTGGCAATTATTTAAGGCATTAATAATTGGCTGCAAAATTTACAGAACACCGCTAAGTTGAATTTTTTTCTGTAATATTAATATAAACTAAAACTTCATGATGTAATTTTATTTCTGCGATTTCAACACAAAAAATATTTTTTTTGGGTTTGCTTGCATTCACATTTCTCTATATACTTGTCTCTCTTAATCTTATTCTAACCATTTTTAATGGTTACTTTCTTCACATTTATTTTACTTCATAGTTTCATTTATGGTTAATTAGCGAACCATGTTTGGGAGAGAAAATCATAGATTACGTTGTAAAATTATTGCACTTTCGAAATCCCACAAAAAAATCTGAAGATGTCGATTTGTACAATCCTGGCAGACATTTCACTTCTTCTGTACGAAAAATATTGCGATTGTCGAACTTTTCTTTCAAAAGATCCATCGTTTCTCTTGTTGTGTAAAAAGTGGTACCAGTACCTTCCAAATGAAATAACTCCCAATGCAATGACTACAAATGAAATAAGTCCCAACAAAAATGAAATAACTCCCAACGCCAAAATGAAATAAAACCCAAAAACTTAACCGTTAATTCAAAATAAATATTTTGAAAAAAAAAAATGAAATGAAATAGCTCCCAAATGAAATAAGTCTCTACAAAAATGAAATAACTCTCAATACAAATTATATTTGCATCCGGGTACTGTTTAACTGTTTTAACCTCTATGGTATATTAGGTAACTCCTGATAAAAGAGGTCTTTAACTTTGCTATCATACCATAGACCAAAGGGCAATATTTTGTTAGCGAAGACGGTGTTCCATATGCCATAGAGAGATTATTGAGCCTTCCCGGCCCGTGTAGCCTGTGAACGCGTTTAAACTCTATAGTATAACAAACCCCGGCTTCGCTCACCAAACGTTTCCTGCATATCCGGCCTTCGCCCGGGCGGAAGGATTTTTTTCTCTATGGCATAACAAACACCGGTTTCGCTGACTAAAAGTTTTCTCTGTGGCCAGAATAATGGAATAAGTCCTAATTAAATAGCATCGATTAAGTGACTCCTAATAATAGTTCTTTAATTAACTAAAATGAAATAACTTCTTTACCATACCTGAAGGTTGCAGGAGGAAAATATTTTGTTAGCCAAGCCGGTGTTCGAAATGCCATAAAGGAGAAATTCTTTCGGCGGAAGGCCGGCTATACACCGATTTTAGTCAAATGAAATAACTCTCAATAAAAATGAAATAACTCCCAATTATCACAATTAATGAAATATCTCCCAATAGAATTAACTTAGGAGTTATTTCATTTGGAAGTTATTTCATTATGAAATAACTCCCAATAAAAAATCATGAAATAACATCCAAAAAATTATGAAATAACTCCTAATTTGTATGGGATTTTGGAATTTTGAATTAGGAGTTATTTAATTTATTTTTTTGAGGGTTATTTCATTTGGGAGTTATTTCACTGTACCAGTGATACCATCCAGTTATTCACTACGCCTAAGTCATCAGTTTTATGTCACAGAAAATTTAGGAAAGTCTTCCTGTAGCGATGTCCATTGAGCTTAATCACATTTTTATTCCCGTTTTCAAAAAAATATGATCCGACAATTAGAAACCGCACCAAACAATAGTTTTTTTCCCCCTCATTCATTTATTTATTGAATCTTCACAAAGTGAACTAACAATAAGTATTCAAATCTTAATACTAAATACATAAAATTAATTAAGTCCAGCCAATGCTAGACAAAAATGTGTTATTTTGCACGGTCAATATCGGTAAAACAATAGTTGTGCGTGAATGTAACGGTTGTTCCAAGATAATTCTTGTATTCTCTTCACCTCAAATGTGTCCATTCTGATTGTTAATGTTGAGCTGGCAATGGGATTCGTTGGTGAAGATTATTTTGTTAAAGAAATTTGCATTTGCTTCTTGTATTTCAATAGTCCAACAAACTAATTGCCGAAGGAATGCGTGGTCAGCTGGTTTTAGTTCTTGCATTAGCTGGATCTTGTAAGCCTTTAAATAGAGATCACGATGCAAATTGTTGAATAGTGTGGAGCGTTGATATTTCTACAAACTTCTACCCAGAGTTGCTATATTAACGTTTGAGCCACAGAACATAGCATGAACGAATCTAATTTCTTCAAAATTATCAATCGTACGTTTCTTCAAAATGATCAATCGTACGTTTAATGTTAGAGCATTTTCTCTGCGGAATTTTGTTCTAAATTTTCGAATTACATCTAGAAAACTTCTGCTATTTTCAACAATGTTTTATTAAAGAAAAGTATTTTCAATCTCAAAATTTAGAATAAATATTAACGAGCCAATTCATAGACGGGACTTGATCATGTTGTTCAACTTACGTAATTTGTATATGTCAAACATTTATGATATTTTTTTGTTGTCAATACACAGGCGGTTCGGAAACTTCTTAGCCTATTAATGAAAGAGAATAGTTAGTTTTTCAAACATATTTTTATGTTTTGATATAATCTCCTGAAATTTCAATACACTTAGTCCAACGCTTTTCTAGCAATTCTATCCCTTGATTAAAATGGTTTTCCTCAAGGTCTTCAAAATAGTGGTTTACAACTGAAATTGCATCTTCATTTGAGGTAAAACGCTTGCCAGCAAGGAATTTTTTTAGATTTGCGAACAGGTAAAAGTCACTGGGAGCTAAATTAGGAGAATAAAGTGGGTGGTTGAGCAACTCGTACTTTAATTCGTTGACTTTCTCCATTGTTAAAACACTCTTGTGCGCTGGTGCGTTGTCTTCATAAAAAGTTATTTTCTTGTGTTGTAAGCCAGGACGTTTTTCTCGAATTTGTGCATTTAATTGATCCAAAAGGTTGCAATAGTACTCTGAATGTATAGTTTTACCCTTTTAGCCAATAAAATACCTTTGAAGTCCCAAAAAAACCGTTGCCATAACCTTACCACCCGATTGAGTTGTTTTAGCCTTTTATGTAGAACTTCCTTCAGCTTCAGTCTTTGGAGTATAGTGGTGCATCCATGTCTCATCAACAGTTATGAAACAATGCTTAAAATTCATTTTATTTCGCTTAAAACGATCCAAACAAGCTTGCGTTTTTGGTCGACTCGTATACATAAAAGGTAGTTGTTTACATTTTTCATACAAAATTTTTCTTTTTTTTCAACATAAACAGGCATAGCATTCCTATTCTAGATAAATAAATAAAATAAAACATTTTGTGGAAAGGATTTTTTATATGGGGTTTATATCAATTATACATGAGTATATTCTATATAAATACATTTATATGAATAAAAAACTATTTGGGATATTTTAGATAATTCTGTTAAAATTTGTATTCCTATTTTTGTTATTTTATTTATTAATTATTATTTATGATATTATCATATTATCATTTCATATTATTTTTAGCACTTTTCCAAATTTTATTCAGGCGAGTATGTTTTTCATTCATCGCATTTTGTCACTTATGGTGAGAAGAGTGGTGTTTTACAAAAAAAAAAAAAAAATGATCTGGCTAGAGTTACGTCTTTTAACGAAAATAGTCAATAGTCGTGATGTATAACCCAAATGTTGCAAAGTTAGTGCTTTTTATCAACAAGTCGTGATTTATAAACAGGCTGTAAAAGCGGTGTATAAACCAAAGCCAGAACAATATTGCAAAGTTAGTGATTTTTATCGACGAGTCGTGCTTTATAAACAGGCTGTAAAAGTAGAAGGAAATGGCAGCAAAATTAATATGATACCTCAATTTCAGACTGTTCCTTCTTCAAATTTTGATTAGAACGAGCCTTGTTTTATAGCACTTCCCATCTTTAAACAAAACAAAATGTTCGTTATTAAGTATCATTTCTCGTTGAAAAGCCGTATCGATGCCGTATACCTGCATACATATACATAAAACATTATGTACTTGTATATACATATAGCCTTATTGTGCAAAGAGCCGCTAGTACTTCGCTGGTTGACGCATACTTGAAATGGCAATTCTTTGGCGAAGAAATCAGACAAAGACAACTTTAGCTGTGTAATATAAATAATGATTAAAGTATTATATGATTAGAAGTCAAAACGGCTTATAGAAATAAGTAAGAGTGTATTTACTCAGCGGAGCTAAGGAAAAACTAACCCTTTGACGACTCTTCAGAATTTTATTCACAATATTGATTGAAGAAATAGTCGAACTTTTCTTTTTATTATAATTTAAATAATTTAAATAATATTATGTTACTGTATGCCCCTGCTTAAGTATTTTGTGCGAATGAAGTCATTTAGATTATTAGCTTGGTCGTTTCTCAAGCATTACGAAATCTGTTGGCTTTATAAAGATTATACTAGAAACCAGCAGAAGTTTTGCCAAAGAAGCGAATTGTAAAAATTCTTTTATCTATGATATGCTCAAATTATTAATACATTTTGTAGAGTAGATTTTACTGGTAACAAAGGACACAAATTTTTTATAATATTTGTCTGCTTGAAAATGGAAACCTAAGAACTTGTTTGATTTTAATAAAAATTAGCACTATAAGCAAATTGCTACACACAACAACTTAATTTTAAAATTAAAGGTAATAATTATCAATTCTTTTTGTGATTTTGTTTCTTCTTTATACCCTTCAAAAAAATGTAAAGGGTATATATAAGTTTGTGATTCCGTTTGTAATTTCTACAGTTTTTTTTGCGACCCTATAAAGTATATATATTCTGAATCAGAATTAATGGAAAAGTCGATTAAGCGATGTCCGTCTGTCCGTCTGTCCGCTGTTGAAATACCGTTTCTGAGAAAACCATTAGACTTAGAAACTTTTTTCTTTCAACATTCTTTTACCCCATCGATTCATGGGGTTGCTATTGAAATTCAGTAATATCGGCTCACATATAGCGGAGATATATTCAAAATTCCGAAAAAAGCCATTTTTTTTTGCAGTTTTGTATGAAAATTTTTGAAAACAAAAGTTGTTCGTTTTGCTTCAAACTTCACACACTTATTAAGCATGGTGACTAAAAGGCAAAAAATTTTTTTTTCAGATATCGGTCTATATATACCCGAGATATAGCCCAAATCAGATTTTTAATGAAAATGTCGCATAGGCGAAGCTAAATAACTTTTTTTTGCTCAAAAGCAGTTCTGGTAATAAAATTAGGTTACATAAATATGGAAAATGAAAATTTCCGATATCGGTCCATATATACCCGAGATATAGCCCAATCCGGGTTTTTCATGAAAATGTCGCGTAAGCGAACTTAAACAACTTTTTTGTGCTCAAAAGCAGTTCTGGTAATAAAATAGGGTCATATAAATATGAAAAATGAACATTTTCGATATCGGTCCATATATACCCGAGATATAGCCTAGACCGGGGTTTTCATGAAAATGTCGCGTAAGCGAACTTAAACAACTTTTTTGTGCTTAAAAGCAGTTCTGGTAATGAAATTAGGTTACATAAATATGGAAAATGAAAATTTCCGATATCGGTCCATATATACCCGAGATATAGCCCAAATCGGGGCTTTCATGAAAATGTCGCGTAAGCGAACTTAAACAACTTTTTTGTGCTTAAAAGCAGTTCTGGTAATGAAATAGGGTCATATAAATATGAAAAATGAAAATTTTCGATATCGGTCCATATATACCCGAGATATAGCCCAAATCGGGGTTTTCATGAAAATGCCGCGTAAGCGAACTTAAACAACTTTTTTCGCCTTAAAGCAGTTCTGGTAATAAAATAAGGTGATATAAATATTGAAAATGAATTTTTCGATATCGGTCCATATATACCCGAGATATAGCCTAGACCGGGTTTTTCATGAAAATGTCCCGTAAGCGAACTTAAACAACTTTTTTGTGCTTAAAAGCAGTTCTGGTAATGAAATAGGGTCATATAAATATGAAAAATGAAAATTTTCGATATCGGTCCATATATACCCGAGATATAGCCCAAATCGGGTTTTTCATGAAAATGTCGCGTAAGCGAACTTTAACAACTTTTTTTTGATTAAAAACAGTTCTGGTAATAAGATCAGTTTATATAAATATGGAAGATAAAAATTTCCGATATCGGTCTATATATACCCGAGATATATGTAGCCTAAAAAGGGGTTTTCATGAAAATGCCGCGTAAGCGAACTTAAACAATTTTTTCGAATTAAAGCAGTTCTGGTAATAAAATAAGGTGATATAAATATTGAAAATGAATTTTTCGATATCGGTCCATATATACCCGAGATATAGCCTAAACCGGGTTTTGCATGAACACGCGGCGTAAGCGAACTCAAACAATATTTTTTGCTTAAAAGCAGTTCTGGTAATAAAATAACGTTATACAAGTATGGAAAATGAACATTTTCGATATCGGTCTATATATACCCGAGATATAGCCCAAACCGGGTTTTTCATGAAAATGTCGCGTAAGCGAACTTAAACAACTTTTTTTGCTTAAAACAGTTCTGGTAATAAGATGAGGTTATATAAATATGGAAAATGAAAATTTCCGATATCGGTCCATATATACCAGAGATATAGCCTAAACCGTGGTTTTCATGAAAATGCCGCGTAAGCGAACTTGAACAAGTTTTTTCACCTTAAAGCAGTTCTGGTAATAAAATAAGGTTATATAAATGCGGAAAATTAAAATTTCCGATATCGGTTCATATATACCCGATATATAGCTTAACAGGTTTTTTGATGAAAATGCCGAGTAAACAACTTTTTTGTGCTCAAAAGCAGTTCTGGTAATGAAATAAAGTTATATAAATATGGAAAAAGAAAAAATCCGATATCGGTCCATATATACTCGAGATATAGCCTGAACCGATTTTTCCAATAACATTTTTTTTTTACTGAAAAGCAGTTCTTGTTATAAAAGAAGGTTACGAAAATAGAGAAAATAAAAATTTCTGATATCGGTCCATATATACCCGAGATATAGCCTAAATCGGGTTTTTCATGAAAATATCGCGTAAGCGAACTTAAACAATTTCTTGTGCTCAAAAGCAGTTCTGGTAATGATATAAGGTTATATAAATATGGAAAATTAAAACTTTCGATATCGGTCCATATATACCCGAGATATAGCCTGAACCGATTTTTCCATTAAAATTTTTTTTTTTTTTTTTTGCTGAAAAGCAATTCTCGTTATAAAAGAGGGTTACTAAAATACAGAAAATAGAAAATTCCGATATCGGTTCATATATAACCGAGCATATTTAGGTCACATTTTTAATATACTATACATATTCGTGACTATCGTGAAGGGTATTTTAGATTCGGCCCAGCCGAATATACTACACTCTTACTTGTTTCTCCTGCACTTTCCCGATTTGGGTTTCAAGTACTTGCAAAAAAAAAGAAATTTTCACACCTTTTCAGCCAATAATATCTAAGGTTAGATTAGGTTTAACACCTTGCCAGTCCACTTAGGTCCAATTTGATCTCGTGTTGCCTAAGTGCGATATATTGCAGATCTACATATCACTGGTGCACTTTGGAAACAACCCGAGTCCAATCTAGTTACTACATATTCCGATATTTCTGCCAAATCATGCAGCATCGTTCTGCCTAGATACAAGACCTCATTTAAGAAAGAGCGAGACACCGACAGAAGAAGTGCTAAGTAGTCATTGCTTCCTCCTAGTCTTTACAACTTTTATAGAAATGAAAAATTTAATCCTTATGTGACAATGTCCTGTCAGAACCACCACAATAGAACCCAGCCTCAGTCGGGGCTGGTTCATAAGGATAATAGCTCTCCTATTATCATACATAGGCCACTTGATATTCTTGATATTCGACAGGCAGTTTCACTAGACCATCTGTTCTGTGCGGTCCCTAAAACTTGGCGCTATACCATCTGATCTATCGGATGGTTATATTTTAAGAACCGATATTGAATGTGAACCACCTAAACGTTACGGTTTTTTTCTGCATTTCATTTAACAACTCTCAATATCAGACTGATTCAATTTGAACCGTGGAAAGAAACATAATCCAGCAACGTTTTAAAGCTATTCAGGCTTATTATGAGAATTCAAATCAAAACGCGTATTGTGAACTTCGTGATTTTTTATTTTTTTTGTAAACTTAATCGTCCAAATGTGCTTACAATTCGAAAAATCGTGCAATAATTTGAGCAAACTGGGTCTGTAGGAGATGTGAAAATATCCGTGTAAAAAGTATTGCTGCTGTTTGCAATAGTGTATCACCTCTCACGTTCGTCGCAGCTTGATGAACGCCATGCATAAAACATTTACATCAGCGATGGACATTTAGTCAAACAGTTGTTTATAAGCAACGCCTTCGTTTTCTTACGCTCTTTAGTTTAGTCGTTCAACAGACGTTGACGAATGCACATGTATAAAAAGAGATATTATTTATACCCTTGTTTTTATTAATAGTTTTATTTATATTTATTTGTAGGCATTTAATCTTTTAATATTATACAAAGTATTTCAATTTATGTGATGTGTCATGGCCGGTGGTTGAGTTGAGACTGCTGTACTGTTCGCTGCAAACATGTATCTCACTTTTTCTCTTCTTCTCTTACACATGTTAGTTAGATTCTTAGAGCTTTTTGTCCAATTATATATAGTTTAGGCTATATCTCGGGTATATATGGACCGATATCGGAATTTTTCATTTTCTGTATTTTTTTTACATTTTTTTTATAACCAGAGCTCCTTTTAAGCAAAACATTTTTAATAAAAATTTTTATGTAATGTGATTGTTTACAAAACTGAATTGTTTTCATTTGGATAGCGAAGGGATATAATAATGGGAGTGATAGGATTCACCAGCGAAGAAGGGTGGCTAATGTGGAAGTTTTCTGGGGTTAGTTCTTTCGATGGCTACTAGTAACTAGCGTAATGATTGCACCTCAGGTCTGGTACTTTATGCAGAAACTTGTAGCTAACCCTTTAGGTGGCTAAAGGTAATGCAGAAACGGGTCAATCGCCACCTCCAATGACAAGCCCGTGTTAAAATAAATACTTGTGTAGTAGATTGTAGCTGGGCTAGCGGTAGTGCAAAATTAGCTAGCGAATCTACACGTTCAGAGCTAGTCTCTTATACCACTGGGATACAAAAGAAATATAGGAGAAAACATTACTGATAATATGAAAAATATATGTATAGAAGTGAACGGAAGATTCCACTGTTTGCGTGCATTTTAATATTCCACTAGTAACAACAACTTACGCAAAAATGTAAGTATATGCATCAATGTATGTAGTGCGTGAACAGCTAAAGTGAAGAGTCTTTAAAAATTAAAAACCAAAAGTATTATTAAGACTCCGGTTAATCCCAATTTTCACGAGGCAATTTTAGTTGCGCAATTCTTATAAAATTTTCTTTAAAACTTGCTTTTATGTTCAGACACAGCAATTTTCGTTATCTATTGCTTACACTTTCTTAATCTTGCATGTACTGCATTCTCAAATTTTTCCATTTAATGTTCACTTTCTCTAAATTAATACTGCTGTCTATTTTTTGAGGTTGTCCACAATATTTAGAAAAAAATTTTTTTTCAAATGAATTACAATATCACATTTTCGCGCCAATATTACTTTCATCGCGGACAACATATGAATACATAAAAGAAACACAAATGAAAGAAAGTGTAAAATTTCTGACATTACGAATGATAGCACAAAACGACTTTCCGAGTACAAGCAAGTCTGTACTCATTTTTACACTCTCCACTCTTTCCTCACTTATTTGTCCACAAACTCAAGAATTGCGCAACTAAAGTTGCCTCGTGAAAATTGGGACTTAATAATTACGAATTTAGTATACAAACATTGATGTGTACATCAATGTATGTGATGTGATGTAGGCATATGCGTTTTATTTTGATCTTTCTGTAGTAAGTTGTTATTACTTAGTTTGTTTTGTACATCCAATTCTTAAAAATGATTTATGAAGAGACTTATGTATGTGTGCAATAGTTAGAAGGGAGAATTACAAGATAGCGAAAGGTCAAAATAATATTCTTTATAAATACTCGTATGTGACCTAAAAACGAGATCACGACTTTTGAGCGTCACAAGCTTTTAAATGGGGTTGCAAAAAGTCAGTGTTGCCAATTCAAAGTTTAGAGCCTTCTTGTCTAGAAAAGTAAGGTAAGATATTGTATATTTTTTTTAGCAAAGTGAAATGTAAACTAAAGTAAACAAAAATCATGTATTTTATATCTAACCGTTTTCTACTAGATGAAACATAATTTTTTGCTGGGATAATAGAAGTTCGATAAATGAAACGAATTGAATTTTGCATTGTTCTCTTTGTTTTTATGCAAAACAGACAATCATGTTTTTTATTAAACTTTATTTTTAGAAGTGTTATATACTTGGTAGTTATTACAGATTGGAATTTTGTACCAAGTCTTGTTAAAAATTGAAATTCGAACATGAGGGGAGATATGCATATTTATTCAATTCAGTTCTAGTACGGAAAAATAATTCTCAGTATTTTAATTAAAAAATTATTCAAATGTTGGTTTCATAAACTACTTCATAAATAACAGTATGCAATTTGTGTAAGTGCCAAAAACACGAACTTTTTTCAAAGCATTTTTCACAGGATTTATGCAATCTAAAACAGGCTTAATAAACCAGTCAGTCATGTAAAAAATGTTTTAGCAAAATACAAGGTAAACTTTGTTACAGATTTATTCGGTCGTTTAATTAAAATCAAGAAATTGGAAAAATATTCGAACAATAGATTAAATAAAAAAAAAAAAAAAAATAAATAAATCTTAGGAAAAAGAAATGACTCAGGTACAATAAACAACATTTAAAATTTCAAAATACACTGAACTCTTTTCGAGAAAAAATAAACTTCTATTGTTAATACTGTAGGCAGTTATGTATGGAATAGACAATTTTTTGTCGGATATCACAAAAAAAAAACATTTTGGTCTTAAGCTACAGAAAAACTAATCTTAATAGAAAAAGAGAACAGTTAACATGGTAACGAATAATCTTACTTTTCTAAAATGTAGGAGAACCCAAAACAGAACATACAGATATCAATTTCTCATTTACGAGTAGCTTTAATCGTTTACGAGTAGCTTTAATCGTATATCTTTGATAAAATTCTTAAGAGAGAAGGATATAAATTTCAAATCCCATCTAACCTGAATTAAGCGTAGCAAACCAAAGCCTTTTTAGGTTAAATTGCAATTTTTAAGACTTTTTTTACAACAGAAACCTTTTTCAAAAAAATTTGTTTAAACACAGCCCGTTCTGTAAAGCAACGGAATTTTGTAAAAAAAAAGGCGTAAAGTGGCCTTACTGAAGTATAATTTTGTGTAAATTATTTTATACTAAATAATATCAGAACGAGTGAGGCAAATAACTCTGAAAATTACCGCCCAATTGCAATTTGCGCTGAGCATTCCAAAGTAATGGAAAGTATAGTTAACTACCACCTTGTAAAGTATCTAGAACCGCACAAATTACTTTGTGACCGTCAATATGGATTTCGTAAAGGTCGCTCTACTGGCGATGTCTTGGCATAGCCACCATTTTAATTTCACCCGGATATTTCCAAAGCATTTGTCAGAGTGTGGCATACTAAACAACTGGCAAAACTTACTACTTTTGGTGTCGGCGATGACTTTTCTCGGTTTATATCGAGCTGTCTTATGGAACGCACTATACGAGTTGTTATAGATGGGGTCTCAACAAATGAGTTCAAGACTAATTCAGAGGTACCACAAGGCTTCGTTCTTTCTCATTACTCTATTTCTTATTTTCCTCAATGATCTTCTATATCAAACTTCCAACCCTATCCACTCCTTCGCAGGTAACAGCAGCATTGGTCATTCGTACTCTTTCAGTTATAGGCCCAGCCTATCCCAGATTTTTTTTTCTTTTCTTATTTAATTCACTTATTATCGTATAAATATTATAATTTTAGTTTGGTGCCTCAGCGCCAATAAGGCAATTAGAGATTGTTGCCAAAAGGCAAAATATCAATGACTCACTGAATAGTGACTAACCTGCGAATGGGGTCGCAAAAACAGGGTCGCCTTTAATGCTCGTAAGATAAAATGTTGCTTATGAACAAACAAATAAGCGACCGCAAGTGCTGTTTCATCTGTTCTCATGGGTGGTATAAATGTTGAAGAATCGGAAGCTCTCGATGTTCTTGGAATGAAGATACAGTCTGATGTTCGCTGGAATGATAACATTTTTCATGTCTCTAAAGAAGCATTCAAGTGCCTCGGTTTTTTGAAACGGTGTAAGATGTACTGCACTCCATCCGACATCCTTACATAATTTATACCACCTATATCCGACCGAAAATGGGATACAACTCTCATGTTTGGGCCGGTGCTTCAAAATCTATTTCAGGGTTACTCGACCGTGTGCACGAGAGGGCGAAGAAATTTATCAGTGACAACAGGGTATCCAACTCTATTGACTTATTGGAGCATCGACGCAGTGTGGGGTGCGTTACTCTGTTCTATCGTTACTACAGTGGATTTTGCTCTGACGAGATTAGGGAACTTCTTCCCGAAACCACTTATTTTTACGTAATACGCGGTTATCGTCATAGGTGCATCTATTTGTGCTACGCATTACAGAAAGAATTCGTTTTTCAGCAGCACGCTTCGCCTATGGAATAAGTTGCCTACAGACGTGTTTCCTATCTGCTAGAACCTTGGAAAGTTCAAGTCAAATATTCATAAACAAAACTCCCTCTTTTCCCCTCCTCTAAACCTATTTTCCTGGTTCTGGTACATTGCAAGGCATATGTAGGGACTATCCCATGAGTACTGGTCCAAGCTAAAAAAAAGCAATAGCGACTATAATAAGCTTAACTAATTTATGCATATTAATTTTAAAGTTTGTATATATAGTATGTGGATATGTAAGTACATTGTATGCAATCGTATAGTATATAATTCAATTTCATATATACAAGGTAGCGCCAAAGTTATTATCCTATCAGAAAATACTATAAATTTTGCTATTGACCCCTAATGTCAGTTCTGTTTTGCCATTTGTTTAGCAAACACATGCGAAATACACGTTAATAAACACGTTAATAAACTTCACTGCTCCAGAACGCGGAATATTGGTGACTATTTATTTGACCCCAAGAGGAAGATGATTTTTCATCAAAAATAATCATGAGTGATGAAGCCCATTTCCGTCTTAGCGGGTACGTAAATAAGCAAAATTTACGCTTCTGGAGCACTGAAAATCCGCGTGTAACCCACGAAGAGTCATTACACCCGCTCAAAGTCACTGTATGGTATGCTGTTTTCGCTGGAGGAGTAATCGGACCTTTTTTCTTCGAAGACTTCACGGACCAAGCGGCTACTGTGAATGGTGAGCGCTACAGAGCAATGATCTTTTTGCCGTAACTTGATGAATTGGGATTGGAAAACATGTGGTTCCAACAGGATGGTGCTACGGTACACACTGCACGTGCCACAACCGATATGCTGAGAATCGGAAGGTTATTTTTGCGCTACCCTGTATATAGATATTGTAAGCGCTTGCAGAAAAAAAATTTTTTTATAAATTAAATTTTTGGTTTGTACATTTGTACAACGGGTTATAGTTCAAGTTTTTATCTTTCTTAAGTTTTTTTTAAGAAGGATTTTTTACAATACAAATCTGCTGTGATCAATAATTCCTGATTGAAGAAGGCAAGAAAAGTAATAATCAAATCTTTAGCTGGGGGACAATTAGCTGTTTCGTAGTCGCTACACTACTCCTTTTGCGCTGTTTTTTATATTTTCTTATATAGACTGTTAATTTTAAGAAATTGCAATATTTGTCCAATTGATTATTCAGATGGTGTTACTAGAAGAGTCAGAGGGCTCTTGTTTAAAAATATGTTGTGTCTGTATTCTTTAAAATTATGACAATGTAACTATATATGACATATGGTGACGGGACTAATATTGTCACAGTAACAGATAGGAAGATTTGCTTTTTTCATTATACGGTTTTGAGTTGTTGTAATATTACCTAATCGGAGTGTTATAAATTTCGACATATCCCGGCTATTAATATTATTGAATTTAGTTGCACATGTGACAATATTGTTCTTTTTAATATTGATTGCTTTATTAAATTGTTCTTTTTAATATTGATTATTGCCATATTACATATAGAATGTAGTTGGAAGTTTTTCTCTTCGCATTTTCCTTCAAGTACGGAAGATGTCTGTTCCTATTAATGAAGTATTAGTTGCTTGCTTGGCGGTATAGCCCGCAAACTCATTACCATTTATACCAGAATGTCCGGGTATCCAAATGATAACATGAATTTATGTTACTCCCGGGTTCAAAATAATTCAGAAGTTGACTACACAACTACAATTGTCGGTTGTGGTATTTGTTGTACTCAAGTCCTGAAGTCTGCTGTGGTCTATGTGTTTAATGCTAAAATTGGAATTTTTATTTGAAAGGCGTGTAATTGTATGTAAATCTACCTAGAAACAGTTTGCTTATCTCTGGTGTAGCCCTTAAAAAGATAGCACCAGTTACTTTTTTAAAATTTCATCATTACACTACATTCTCATTATATGACAGTCCCACCAGTTGAATATCAACAAACAATAAAACTAAAACCAATTTTCCATAAATATATTACGAGCAGTTTTCTAGCCCAAGGAATCACAGAGTGTACTTGTATGAGTGTGTTTGTAGCATAATTAAAAACTTTTTCACACTCATACTTTTACTTCATAATCTGCTAATAACATCACCTGCTCTCATTACAGTAGTGAACACGACAATAACGTAAATGATGAGTATAAGAACTGCAAGAAAGTTTATGCCAAACGGAGCATTTATTGCATAACACTTCTCACACTTCATAATTAGAACAGAGAGAAAAAAAATGCAGAATTTACATGTACCACTGAGTTTGTACACATTGTTACAAAACTTTAGCGTTCACAGTTTTACAATTAATGCACAATAGTAATGTAATATCATTTATATTATCGTCATTAATTTGAAGAATAAATGGTTGGACTTTATTGAACTAAGATGTTAAATAATTTATGAAGGGTGGTTAAATTTTAAAGGCCGATGTTGATTTTCAATAGAACACAAATTAAATTATTAAAATTTTTGCAGCTTAAGATCTTTTGTTGTTTTTTTTTTTATGAAAAAAAAAACGTATTTTTTATTTGTTTCGATATTTCGCTAACACTTTGTTAGCATCGTCAGGAAAATTAAAATGTTATAAAAATTTTTGTTTGAAAAAATGTCAAAAAATTCTTATATACAAAAACTTCAAACACAAAGAGAAATTCTTAGCAATATTTTCAAATTAAAAAATAACATAATACAAAATTAAACTTTTTCTGCAACCAACACAAGCCCTGTTAACGATTATATGTTGCTACTCAACTTTAAACAAATTAACATGGAACATGTTGCTCACAGAATAACATGAACAAGTTCTACATAACTTAGTAATATCTTAACAATAAAACCCTATATATACATTCAACGTATTAATTTTTTGCTAACTAAATGTCTATAACTATGTGCTAAATTATCAGTATCTAATTTAAAATTAATTCTCTGTTCTACAGGTGTACTAATAATCTCTAACATTTCTAACATATAACGTTTCTTATAACGATTTTTTTGCTATTATCTTTTTGGCAACACTAGTTTTGACAGCTTACGCACGTTTTGTATCTTGTGTCACTGTCAAACATCTTCAGTTTGGTCTATAACTTAATCATGAATCGTCTTACAAACGAACAACGCTTGCAAATTATTGAATTTTAGTACCAAAATGCGTGCTCTGTTAAGAAAGTTCATCGCGCGCTTCTTCCATTTTATGGTCAGTTTAATCGACCTACTGAGGCTTCTATTCGGGCTATTGTAAAAAAATGTCGCACCAAACTTACATTGTTGGACATTAAACCACTAACACGCTTACGTAGAGTGCGAACTGAAGAAAATATCGCAGCCGTATCAGCCAGTGTTGGTGATGACCGTGAATTATCGATTCGGCGCCGTTCGCAGCAATTGGGCCTCTGCTACTCCACTACGTGGAAAATTTTGCGGAAGGATTTGGGTGTGAAGCCTTATAAGATACAGCTGGTGCAAGAATTGAAGCCAAACGACCTACCACAACGCCAAATTTTTGGTGAATGGGCTCTTGAAAAGATCCACTTTTTTATCGAAGAATTGTGTTCAGCGACGAGGCTCATTTCTAGTTGAATGGATACGTGAACAAGCAAAACTGCCGTATTTGGAGTGAAGAGCAGCCAGAAGCATTGCAAGAGCTACCAATGCATCCACAAAAAACAACCGTTTGGTGCGGATTATGGGCTGGCGGCATCATTGGGCCGTATTTCTTCAAAGATGATGCGAATCACAACGTTACTGTGAATGGTGAGCGCTACCGTGCGATGATAACAAACTTTTTTTTGCCCAAAATGGAAGAGCTTGACTTGCATGACATGTGGTTTCAACAAGACTGTGCCACATGCCACACAGCACGCGAAACAATGGACCAATTGAGAGGCGAGTTCGGTGAACAGTTTATTTCACGCTTGGGACCAGTCAATTGGCCGCCCAGATCGTGCGATTTAACGCCTCTAGACTATTTTTTGTGGGGCTATGTTAAGGCTAATGTCTATAGCGACAAGCCCGCTTCGATTGACGTACTGGAAGTCAACATTGCCAACATTATTCGTGAAATACCGGCCGAAATGTTGGAAAGAGTATGCCAAAATTGGACTAAGTGGATGGACCATTTGAGCCGCAGCCGCGACCAACATTTGCATGAAATAATCTTCAAACATTAAATTATATCGACCCAACTATCGATCCAAATAAATATTTCATGCATTTTTCTGAATTTTATGTGTTTTTTTTTTTTTAAATTTCTGATAGTTCTTATAAAATCACCCATTAATTACATTCTGTGTTTATTATTGAAAAATTTTCAAAATGAGGACAGTGATTTAATTCAAAGCAATGAGAAGATAATGCTGTCTTTTGGGAATTAATATGCCTATATTTTTGGTAATATGGGACAAATAGCCACCGCGACCTTGGCAGTACACCTCCTCCGAATTATATTATCCTTTAGCTTTTAAATTTTGCCGGTTTATTGATGAAGAAAGAAGTCCAATGGTGTCAAATCAAATGATCTTGGCGGCCAATTGCCATCGACACCACGTGAGATAACACGGCCATTAAATTTGCCACGAAAAAGAGTGGCCACTATTTCGTAAGCTGTGAAGCAAGTGGCATCATCCTGTTGAAACCACACATCGTCCAAGTCTATATCTACCAATTCGAGCCATAAAAAAATCGTTACCATCTCACGATGGCCAACACCATTCATAGTAATTGCCTGACTGGCCTCATTTGGGAAAAGATCCTAATCAATCATGTCTCTAGCCAAAAAATAGCACCAACAATCACTCTTCGTGGTTTCATCGGCTTTTCGACAATCACTCTTGGATTAACATTGCTTATTGAGGAATCCACTAAGGTGAAAATGTGCCTCATCACTAAATATGATTTTCTTCAAAGATTGATCATCCACTATTGCCATTTCTTGCCACCATTATGACCATTGACGACGCTTGGAATGGTCAAGAGGCTTTAGTTCTTCTATCAATTGCAACTTGTAAGTGTGTAAACGCAAGTTTTAATGCATACTCCTAGTGTTCATCAACGACGAGCGTTAGAGGTGCAATTGTTGGACACGACATCGAGCTGAGGTGGACGGCTCTTCAGCCTCACTATCGCGACCAGCAGCAATATTTTATGCAGAACGAGCTGTGTGCATTGATGTTTCCTCCTATAGACCCGGTTTGTTCAAATTTTTGCACTATTTTTGTGATTGTGCGCACGTGCGTCACAAAGTGCACGATATGCATTTTGATATGAATGTCCATTTTCATAATACGACTGAATGATGTGAGTTCTCTTCATGGATAAAATTGATTTGGCCTGAAATTGAGTAATGTCCAATGAACACTAAAATTTTGAAAGAGTGGTAATCATATTCGGTTCTTTTACACCGATATATAGTATAGTATTTGGCGAACAAAAACCTTTCTTAAAGCTCTAAATACTTAGACGACAGCAGACTTCACAAGCAGAAATGAAGTTAGCTTCAAATGCTGACGTATCATCAGCGACATAATTATTTTAACGACAGCAGCAGCATGATGTGTATTTAAACAATACAAATTTCAGTGGTGCCACATTTATATTTTACATGAATAAAATTAAAATTACTGACCAAAAACGTAATAATATTACGTAAAACTGTAAAAACTAATCAATTTGTTGATTTTATTTGTGTGATGTTTATTTCTATTAAATATTTCAAACAAATTTTAGTTCTTATTGCTGCCAATTTAGTTTTATAGTGGCAGCACTGCATTTACTTTTTGCTGCTTACGAAAATAGAAATTAGTCTAAGTTGGCAGCAGCAGCAAATGCTGTTGCGAAGTCGTGCTGCTATGAAGTCGTTAAAATAATCGTGTGCGTCTAAACACATGTATTCTATTTTTGACAGATTGCTGTTTGCTGTCTGCTGTCGTCTATGTTTTTAAAGCTTAACACGTTGATCAAAGAACGAAATTTTCTTGTGGTTTCCTTCAGTATTTTTTTGAATTCGGATATGTAAAGGTATTTCAAAAAATCGCTAAAAATATTTCAAAAAAGGCAAAACTTACTCCTTGTCACACCTATATTAGTTTCACGTTCCGTGAACTTATCGGGTGGCTAAATTTTAAGGGCTGATGCTGAACTTGAACCGCATGTAAACGTCATGCTTTTTCTGCATTTGATTTGAGAAAACCGGGTCTGTAAAGGATGTAAAATCACCAGTGCATGAAATTATTGCTGCTCTTCGCAAAAGTGTGACTGAAAAGCCATCCACCTCAAGTCGTCATCGT
The DNA here is from genome assembly GCA_914767995.1 of Thecocarcelia acutangulata. Lineage (NCBI taxonomy): Eukaryota > Metazoa > Arthropoda > Insecta > Diptera > Tachinidae > Thecocarcelia > Thecocarcelia acutangulata. The sequence goes on along the minus strand of OU612095.1, from coordinate 38,974,348 downwards.
ACCCAACAATTGCACCTCCCACGCCCGTAGTTAATGAACATTATGCATAAATCTTGCATTTGTAGGCCTATAAGGTGCAATTGACTCAAACCTAAAGCGTCTTGACCATTCCAAGCGTCGCCAGTGGTCAGAATGGTGGCAAGAAATTTTATCAGTAAATTATCAATTTTCGAGGAATATCATCTTCAGTAATGAGACACAGTTTCACCTCAGTGTATTCGTCGATAAGCAGAACTGCCGCTTTTGGGCCAATGATAGTCCAAAAGTGATTGTCGAAAAACCAATGTACCCACAAAGGCATCATCAGGCCGGTCATGTAGTTACTGTGAATTGGAAAATGTGGCTGTGAACCACATATGGTTTCAACACGAAGGTGCCACTTGTCACACAGCTAACGAAACTACAGCTCCTTTGGAGATTATTAAAAAAAAAAAAAATTGTGCGTCTATAAAGCAGCAGCAATTCAAGAGCTTAAGGATGAGATAATTTGGCACATTAACGGCATAAAACCTTAATTATGCCTCAGCATCCTCGAAAATTTTTACCATCGGGTGGAAGTATGTCCCCGAGGACGCGGCGGTCATTCGGCCGATATTTTATTCCATGCATAATTAAACCATACCAATATTAACATAATAAAAAGAAATTAATTACTGAATAGTTTCTGTTTTATTCAAAATCAACATCAGCCCTTAAAACTTAACTCGCCTTCATATAAACATTAAATTGAAACAAGTACAATCTTCTGAACACCAAGTTTTGCAGTCGTGATTCAGAGAGCACATCAAGTGTTCCATAGTATCGCTAGAGTATGGTATTAATATAAAAATTGTGTATGTGTGTGTGTGTTTTTTTTTTGTTACTGCTAGTAAATTGTAATTATTTATATGAAACTTAAGCTATGTACACACGGTTGTCAAATGTTACAATATTGTAAGATTTGGCAACATGCTGACAATGTAGTGACAATGAAAAATTGTCCCGCAGAAGTAAATTGTGTGTTCAGACGATCGTAAGAAAATCTTACAATTTCATTGTCAGACTATGGTCTGACAAATAATTCACCTGACAACAAAAAATGTTGTTCACACGGTTGTCAGATTGTTAGATGAAAAAAAATTGCCAGATATGTTGTAAGGCATTGTCACTTATGTATATCAACAAACGTCTGTCTGGTAGTGTTGCCCATTAACCTTTTTTCTGACAATGATGTCATTGTCAGGTGAATTAATTTTATACATCTGATAAAACTGAGCTTACAATACCAGCCAGTTATCTGCCAATGCCGACGAAGAGTGTTCTGACGATTGTCAGATGCCTGACAACATTGTCGTCTTACAATTGATTGACAATGGTTTTTCTGACAACGTTGTAAGTTATAAATTGGCAGTTCACACGATTGTAATACATTTTCAGACAATTTTGCTGGCAATATTGTAAGATCTGGCAACCGTGTGTACGTAGCTTTACTTGCTAATGATCAGTTCACATGTTTTTGAATCTGAAAAGCTATGTAATAAAACACGTATACCTTACCTGTTTTGGTAGGAACATTTTTAGTTTTGCAATAACTCTGGTTATAATAAACACGATAAATAATTGTAAATACCCCAACAACTTCGTATTTCAGACAGACAAATGCCCTTCGACGGTTTAGAACAATAACATATTCATTCAATTCACAAGCCCGCTTTAATGCCGTATTTGTTGTCTTATAATCTTATAATTACACAGTGTTTTTTTGTAATTATACATTATTTTGCTGTTACATTGCATTATTTTATCCGTGTTGTTTGGTAATTTTTATGCGAATGTGGGCTTCGACTTCACGGTTGTATATTAAATTCATATGTATAAATTTTGAAAAATTATTTCGTAAGTGATAACTAAAGCCGGGAACTGAAATCTTTTTAATTATTAAATTTCATTAAAATCATTTTAATTTATAATAGTTTAAACTAATAATTAATTTTAACAAAAATTACTTATAATGAAAAAATTTATTATAGTTTGTGTAACAATTCAAATTACCATACCTGCTTGAACTTAAGTTTTTGGCATTTACAAAGCACTAAAACAAAAATTGTATTTTTTAAATAAATAATAAACTAAAATTCTGAGTCGAACAACTATTTTAGCTAAAAAAACTTATAAAAATCTAATTATGAGCACATTCATAAAATCAGAAAAATGAATTTAAAATTGCTCTTAATATAGAAATTTCTTACAAAATTTTATTAAAATGCATTTCAAGTATGCATATTTTTTCATTACTCTGTAGCAAAAGTCCTTCAAGGTGGCTTCGATTCTTTATAAAATAAAAACTACCAGATGGATAAGAGTATTCACAATTATTTCTGAATAAAAATAAATGGTTAAAAAAACAGTTTTTACTCATCTCTACTACAAAACTTTGGTTGTGACTGTTTCACTGATTCATACAAAGAGCTCACATACACATATACATTCATACATACATATGTACTTATGTAATAAGGTTTGAAAATCTACATTTAAAACGCAATCAAAAACATTTGTTTCCGTTTAACTATGTATGTCAAGTACTATACTACATACCACATATACTGCATATGTATGTAAGTATACCATATCCCAGTTGGCCGTGTCACCGTCGAAACATTTTAAAACATGAAACATGACTTATTTTCATTAAAAGTATGAAAGACAAATCATATGATTAGTGAAATAGTTTCTCTAGATCAAAGAACCAATTTCATAAAGCACATGAAAACTGTACATTAAATTAATGAAAATTATTAATGAAATAACTTCTTTGTACTAATGTAATATATTGATTAAAAATATGAAACTCCTTCAGAGGGTCAATGAAGTTATTTCATTTATCTAATTTTATTAATTATTAAGAACCTGAAAAATTTACATTAAATCAATGAAATAGTTACATTTTGGGAGCCAGTAATTTATTTGTCATTGATCTAATGAATTCTATTTCATTGGAATTATGAAACTCATAAAACTTACATTTTAATAATAAAAAACTTGACTTTTTTTAAACTGTAGCTTAAGATTAATAAATGCCCATTAATATATCTTATCAAAATTCAAAGAATTAAAAAAAAAAATTTAGTTTGTTGCAGTCATAAATCCAATGATTTTTTTTAATGAAACTATGAAACTTAATGAAACCATTCTGATGGAACTATTTCATAATATATATGAAGTTTCATGCATATTGTGAAAAGTTTTCATTGGATTAATGAAAAATATTTAATAAAACAGTTTCATTAAATATATGACGCATAATTCTTTCAGTGTAGTATTGATAATAAAACCTCATTTAATAAAAATTACGGACTAGATAATTTTTGTCTGTTACGCTCTTTTGCGTTTTAAGAGATAATATATATGTTCATACTTACAACTGCATATATACCTATATACGTATTCAAATACTAGAAATAAAGTTGTGTAATATTATATAAAAATGTTTTATATTCTTATTATATAATTAAATTTAATATACAGACATACGTCTGCATATTCTTATGATTGTTCTAAACTCGCCAGCTAGGAAATTATAGGAAAGAAAATAATATATAGCATTTGATAGATAGAATGTATTCATTCGGCAAAACAAGTATTTCATTGAATAAAAACAAAATATTTTAATGAGTCATCCGACAAACAACCTCTTGCTGGGGATTGAATAAAACCTGCCCAGGAAAATAATATTTCTACAGGTCCTGAGGAACATAAGATGCTGCCAAATTCTATAAATGCATAAAAACAATAAAATCCTCATCATCCTTACTGCAACTACTACTTCTTCTACTGCTTCCACGTTTGGTTTCACGTGTTTTGTAATTTTTCTCCACAGTATCTATTGTAAGATTTGGAATTCGTTGCCTCTCTTCTAATGAGAAGCTTTCTGGTAGCCAGCGCATTGTGAAATTAGGGTGGAAACATGAGATACTCATTACATCTACTTTCCAAGCTCTCCATTAGTTTTGTTAAAATACAACTGAAGTGCCTAAAATAATTCTATTTGCAGTCGATGTAATCTGGTTCTCACAGACATTAAGATACAAAAGTTTTCCATACTAACAATTATTTCCCTGTGTATAAACCAAAGCGTTGCGAAAAACCTGGTAGTGAATATATGAAAATTATTATTCATATCACCTGATTAGTGTAAAATGTATTTCCTGTGAACAAAACAATTGGAAGCGAAATTGCAATATTGCAAAAAGATAAACATTTTAATGGTCGTAGTTTCTAGCAATTTTAGCTTTTGTGTGAAACAACTTATTTTTAACTTATTATAATAAATAAATGTATATTGTAAAAATTTATTTTTGAGCCACATGTATTTAAAATACAAAATACTTTTGGATTATATATTTGAAATACAAAATACTAAGTACTTTTTACTACATTTGAAATACAGATATAAAATACGTATTTGTTTTTCAAATACAAGTATTTCAAATACTGTCTAGCCCTGTATATATGACGGTTAAATTTTAAGGGCAGATGTTGATTTTGAATAATGATAATTTCTTTTTATAATGATAATATTGGTAATATTATATAGAGCAAAATATGGGCCAAATGGCTGTCGCGACTTCGACGGTACACCTTCATCCCATGGTCCAAATTTTCGATGACACTGAGGTTCTATGCCATTACTGTGCCGAATTATCTCATTCCTTACCTCTTGAATTGTCGCTGGCTTACCGACGTACAACGTTGCTTTCAAACAACGTCAAAGAAAGAAGTGCCACATTGACATCGCCACCACGCGAGCTAACATGGCCATTGAATTTGTCGCAAAAAAGAACGGTCATTGTTTCGTTAGCTATGTGGCAAGTGGCAACGTTCTGTTGAAACCACACATCGTCCGTAGTCGTATCTTCCAATTCGGGTCATAAAAAGATTTTTATCATTTCACGATAACAGCATTAACAGTAAATGCTGACCGTTCTCATTTCGGCAAAAATGCGGCCCGATGATGCCACCAGCCAGTCGGTCTCTGATTGTGTATTGGTTTTTCCACAATAACTCTTGGATCATCATTCGGACAAATGCGGCAATTCTGCTTATTGCCATGTCCACGGAGATAAACATGTCCCTCATCACTAAAGATGATTTTCGTCGAAAATTGATCATCCACTGTTGCCATTGCTTGCCACCAGTCTGACCATTAAAAAAATGTGGTTAATACTAGAAACCATGAAAACATCCCTCAACCCATGTTCAAGGTGGAGGGAAGTGGAATTTACCCAATTTATAACCTTAAAATTATTTGGCTATACTAAATCCTATTGTAAGTTGCCTGCAGTTTGCATTGTGTGTGGTGAACTCCAAGGCACATCACAGTGCAAGAAGTCAAAATCTGACTCAAGTGTTAAAAAATGCAGTAACTGTGGATTACAGGGGTTGTCCTGTCTATAATCACTTTAAGTGGTCAATGACAAATAGGTCATCAATTCGAATTAACCAACCCCAGCAGTACAACATCATTTCTAAAAGTAATTTTCCCCAGATGGGCCAGTCAACTAGCCACATAATCGTGCAAAACCACAAACAAGTTTCTGATGCGAATGTGGTAAAATTTGATAAACCAAACTTGAATCAAGAGCCCAAGTCTCAAAACTCTGATCCAAATTTTAGCAATCTTGAGGCAACTCTGACAGACTGCGTAAATAAACATGTTCGGCTTTGCAAATTAACAATTCACCTATTCCGCAGCATAATGAAGTCAAGTACCTTGGTATTCATTCGCTTTGTCCGCACTGACTTTTGTTATATAACGCAATTCTAAAGCATATATAGTGCTCCGGAATTCAATTATGGGCCAACGCCTCAACATCTAACATTGAAAAAATTCAAAGGCGACAAAATTAAATTCTTCGAACCATTAATGCAGCTCCATGGTATATAAAAAACTCAAGAGTTCATACGGATCTGTGTGTTTTCCTTGTAAACGATAAATTTTACCCATATCCTCTTGCACGCAATATACTTAATTTTGTCGGCCACACTCGGTTGAAGAGAAGAGATAACCTTGCATTCATCAGAACGTTAAATACATGATTCTACCGACATTATTCTCGCAAATTAACACTTTTTTATCTAGCATAGGCTGGACTTAGATAACTTTTTATATTAAGTATTAAGATTTGAATACTTATTATAAGTTATTGAAGATTCAATATAGAAATAAATGGTGGGAAAAATATGCATATACCCGAGGTATAGCCCGAACCGACTTTTCCATGAAAATGTCACGCAAGCGAACTTAAACATTTTTTTTTGCTTAAAAACAGTTCTATATCTATTATATACGGAGGTAACTAAAATACAGAAAACAAAAATTTCCAATGTCGGTCCATATATACTCGAGATATAGTCTAAACTGATTTTTTCAGGAAAATTTTGCTTAAAATTTTGCTTAAAAAAGAAGGTTACTTAAATATAGAAGATGAAAAATTTAGATATCGGTCCATATATACCTGAGATATAGCCTACACCGGTTTTTTCAGGAAAATATCGCATAAGCAAACCTAAATAACTTTTTTTTGCTTAAAAGCATTTCAGGTATTATAAGGGGGTTACCAAATAGAGAGAACGAAACTTTCCGATATCGGTTCATATATATCCGAGATATAGTCTAAACCGATTTTTTCATAAATTTCAATAAATGAAAATTTCCGATATCGGTCCAGATATACCCGAAATGTAGGTTAAACCGATTTTTCCATGAAAATTTCCATGACAGTTTACTTTTTTACATGGCGATATAATATTTTCCTCGATATCGGTCCATATATATCTGAGCATATTTAGTTCAAATTTGTAATATATGTATACTATATACTTACGTGACTATGGTGAAGGGTATTTCAGATTCGGCCCAGCCGAATATACCTCACTCTGGCTTCTTTTGTTTAAGTTTGAATATATAAATCTGCAATCAGACACCTTGTATCATAGACCAGTACAAATACGAGTAACACGCCAATATTTTTAAATTGAAAAATTGTTAACAGTGCGTAAATCCAAATTAACTGTTATTACATTTATACGTAGCCTATTCGCAAATAAAAACTATTTGAAAATAATAATAAGTTTGATTTTTTTGATATGGTAGGTGTTCAAAATGTCGTATTTGCAAATAAGTCTTTAATCAATAATTGTTTTAATATACTTTTTATGCAGCAATTTTTGCTATATAAAATATTTTTATTCGCATATAAGCTGCACGTATAGACGTAGTATGGACAACTGGGTTATTACGTTCTATATCAACGAATACAAATACATAGCGAAGCTGAAAAGAATACTGCAACATATAAATAACCTTAACATAATTAAATGCGTTTAATGCACTAATATGCTCGTACTATTATATTATCGTAATACTCTACTACTTATTTGAGTGTACTTAAATTACTGCTGGTATTTATTTCATACATTTATTTATCTATTTTCCAATTCGATGTCTTTTTGATGCAAATGGTTTAAAAAACAATTAAAATGTTAACATCTGTTAACTCTTGTTTAGCTACAAAATTAATGTTTAAGTGGAAACGGCCTTAAGATAATATGGCACATTATATATCAAATATAATTCCATGGCTCTTGAAATTTAAATTCATATCATTTCTAATTGCTGAAATAGGTTGTTTCGAAAAGTTTCTTTTGTTAGGGTTATGAACAGCGTTCTCGACTTTGACATTTGAAAACGCACCAAAATGAAGAAAAAATCACATTATTTCAACAAAAACGCACCAAATTTAAAATTTTTCTTTTCGTTTTTCAAAACTCATTTTGTATTATAAGAAGTATAATATTTTGATGTTAAGGATATGGTAATGAAACAGCCTGTTAATCCGCTACTAACCGATCAAACTGGGTCTGATAACACCGGCTGATGGCATGCCATCAAATTCGTTCAATAGTTAGAATTCGTGTTTTTCAAAACTGGCCTCTAGTGCGATTCTGTTATTTTTATGAAGACAATGGTATCGTTACAATAATTATAACAATTATACACAATAGATCAATATTGCTCGCAGTGCAAATGGCCGATGAGGCCATATCCCATCTACTAATAATAATTATAACAATATTTGGTATTCAATAACATATTTGGTATTCAACAACATTATTATTTAATTATATTCGTTGTCGACCGAAATGAGCTGTTCGTTTTACTGCCTATTTTATCAAGTACACAAAAATCCAGCTGCTTACCATCATTAAACTTATATTGCAAGATCATACAATCCAAACAAGGGATTAAATATGTCGAAAAAAATTACGATTTCCGGATCATTAAAAGTTACAAAATCGCACTACAAGTCATCAATCTCGATTATTAGCAATTCTATCAAATACTGTGCAAATTTCATTTATATTAGACTTAGAAACTTTTTTCTTCCGCCATTCTCTTACCTCATCGATTCATGGGTTTGCTGTTGAAATTCAGTAATATCAGTTCACATATAGCTGAGATATATCCACAATTCTGAAAAAACTCATTTTTTTGCAATTTTGTATGGAAAATTTTGAAAAAAAAAATTTTTTTTTTTGTTTTGCTGGAAACTTAACACACTTATTAAGCATGGTGACTTTCCCAACCCAAATAGGGTTTTTCATAAAAATGTCGCGTAAGCGAACTGAAACAACTTTTTTTCTACTTAAAAGCAGTTCTGGTAATAAAATCAGGTTATACCAATAAAAAATTATAAATCAGGTTATATAAATATGGAAAATGGAAATTTCCGATATCGGTCCATATATACCCGAGATATATCCCAGACCAGGTTTTTCATGAAAATGCTTAAACAACTTTTTTGTGGTCGACAGCAGTTTTGGTAATGAAATAATTTTATATAATTATGCAAAATGAAAATTTCCGATATCGGTCCATATATACCCGAGATATGTTTTTTTTCATTCATTTATTTATTGGATCTTTACAAAGTGAACTAACAATAAGTAATCAAATCTTAATACTCAATACATAAAATTAATTAAGTCCAGCCAATGCTAGACAAAAATGTTTTATTTTGCACGGTCAATATCGGTAAAATCACCTATTTAACGTTCTGATGGTGGCAAGGGTATCCCTCCTTCTCAACCAAGAGTGGCCTTCAAAATTAAGTATATTGCGTGCTAGACGATTTGGATGAGGTTCCAATTTATTGATATACCTTGTTGCGTACTTTGAAAATGATAAAAGTTACAAAAACTGAAAATTACAATATTAATTTTGCATCACTAGAAAAGTTCCAAAAAGCGGTAAATGTGCCAGAATACTATCTCCTATAAAAGAGTTCCAGCACTGGTCTACGAATGTCACATAACAACGGCGTCAAACTCTATTTTAAACAGGTTGAGACGTTCCGGCAACGTGACAGTTAATTTCAGTAAGCACTTACATTATTAAGGTATACTTAAATACTAACGACCGTTCCATAAACGAACGTGGAAGTTTGCATAATTGTACCTTTAGAAGTAATAAAAAAATTTAACTAAAAAATGGTTTAATCGAAATAAGGAAGAGAATATAATATTTTTAAATTAAATTTTTGGTGAGTAGCGTTTTGTCTCTTGTCGTGTGCACATGTCTTTTGTTACTGCTGTCCGTATTTTCTATATGTGTAAGTTCATTACCAAAATTCATATAATTTCTCTCTTTTTTTACCGTTGTCCGTATTTGCTATATACATACATACATATATTCATTATTAATTTCCTATGATTTCAAAGTGCACCGGAATAGGTAGCAGTATGTGTACACGTGTTTTTTTTGTTTCTTTTTCTTCTGAGTGTGCTTCGTTACCTTGTCTGAGCAGTCTCGAAGGTATACACACTGGGCACTGATCAGTTTTAACTAATTTGATTCCAACGTTTTAAATGCTGCAATTCCTTTAGAATGGATGCAAGTAGAGTCTTCATTAGATTTGTCATCGGACCACTCACCCACTATATTATCCGTTTCGTTCCCCCAGGAGGTTGGCTCCCCGTATAGTGACTTGGCGTTCAGCATCACAAGAGTTAATTGGCTAAAATATAAGAAATATTTGAGTACTCATTGTACAGAAAATATTGCCTTTAGAACCCCTGAGGATGTTGATATATCAATTAAAGATTTTTCTGAAGACCTTAAACTGGCCGTGCAACATGCTACCACTACCCATACGAGATTCAGAAATGAGAACAATAGAACTTATTCGTCTGAAATTGAGCAACTTTTGTCAGAAAAAAGAAGAGTTAGAAGAGAATGGCAACTTCGCAGGTCTCCCCAGCTTAAAAGCAGGCTACGGGAGTGCATAACTCAATTAAGAAATGTGCTTCAAATCCAAAGAATGGCTTCCCTTAAAAATTATCTAGAAGGTCTTGATGGTAGCCCGCAAACCGACTATTCTCTATGGAAAGCGACAAAAGGTATGAAAAGACCCGTAATAGGTAAGCTACCTTTGCGAACTTCATCTGGCGACTGGGCAAGAAGTGATTCTGAAAAAGGGATAATGTATGTTAATCATTTGAAAAACGTTTTTACTGCAAATGATACAGTGGATGATGTAGCTGAATTTCCGCCGTATGCTGTTAGACCGCCTGTGCTATTGAGACTTAGTTTTCAAGATGTCGAAAACGTTATAAATAAAGTAAACTTTGGAAAAGCTCCAGGTTTTGATAAAATTACTGGCAAAATACTTGTATAGTTACCTCGTGTTGCTAGAAGAATTCTTCTTTTCATTTTTAACGCTATTTTGCGCCTAGAATACTATCCTGCAGAGTGGAAGGTGTCTATGGTTACTATGATACCCAAGCCAGGGAAGGATCCCACTAAAGTAGAGTCATATAGACCAATAAGTCTACTGCCAACAATTTCAAAACTTTTCGAAAAATTGTTAATGGCGAAGTTGACTCCAATATTGAATGATGTAGGATGCATCCCGGATCATCAATTTGGTTTTCGGGCTAAACACAGCACCATAGAACAAACGCATAGACTAGTTAATGTTATAAGAAAGACTTTTGAGGACAAAACGTATTGCTCAGCTCTATCCATTGATGTTTCCCAAGCTTTTGATAAAGTGTGGCACGAGGGATTAATGCACAAAATAAAGTTGAACTTGTCTGCAAACACTCACAAGCTTCTGGAAAGCTATTTATGTGGCCGGAAGTTTGTTATCAGAGAAGGCGACTTTATAAGCCCAACTCAGCCAATCGAGGCAGGAGTTCCCCAAGGTAGCATTCTACCACCCACTTTATATTTAATTTACACTTCTGACATGCCAACCAGATGTGGTATTCACACTTCAACTTTTGCAGATGACACAGCATTCTGCAGCGTACATGAAAACCATCCAGAAGCTTCGCGAAATTTGCAGGAATATATTGCAATATTAGAGATGTGGTTAAAACTTTGGAAAGTTAAAGTTAATGAACAAAAGTGTACTCACGTTACATTCACACTGCGTAAACAAACATGTTCAGCTATCCAAATTCACAATTCACCTATTACGCAGCAAAATATAGTCAAGTACCTTGGTATTCATCTCGACCGTAGGCTAACGTGGAAGCCTCACATTGACGCGAAATTCACTCAGCTAAAATTAAAAGCAGCGCAATTTACTTGGCTTATAGGCAGAAATTCTACATTGAAATTAGATTGCAAACTTTTGTTATATAACGCAATACTAAAGCCTATATGGCGCTACGGAATTCAATTATGGGGCACCGCCTCAGCGTCAAACATTGAAAAAATTCAAAGGCGACAAAACCAAATTCTTCGAACAATTACTGCAGCTCCATGGTACGTAAAAAACTCCCGAATTCACAAGGATCTGTGTGTTCCACTGGTAAAAGATGAGTTTTCAAAGCATGCGATAAGGTATATCAGCAAATTGGAACTTCACCCAAACCCTCTTGCACGAAACATACTTAATTTTAGTGGTCACACTCGGTTGAGAAGAAGGGATACCGTTGCTACCTCAGAGCGTTAAGTAGGTGATTTTACCGATATAATATGCGCATAATAAAACTTTTTGTCTAGCATTGGTCGGACTTAGTTAAATTATTGTATTTAGTAATAAGATTTGAATACTTCCTGTTAGTTCACATTGTGAAGATTCAATAAATAAATAAAAGTTAAAAAAAAGTGCTGCAACAGAGCTTGTTTTAGTCTTTCGTGATGTTATTGTTGAAGTTAAACCTTCACGAACACCACTCCCTCTCTTCTATCTCATCACAACCTACTTTCCTAATTCCAGTACAATGCACTGCATATGTAGAGGTCATCCCCTAACTACTAGCCCAAATAAAAAAAAATTTTTTTGGTTTGTACATATGTACATCGGGTTTTAGTTCAAGTTTTTTCTTTCTTAAGAAGGATTTTTTACAATACAAATTTGCTGTGATCAATAATTTTTGATTGAAGAAGGCATGAAAAATAATAATCAAATCTTTAGCTCGGGGACAACTAGCTGTTTCGTAGTCGCTACACTACTTATTAGCACCCACTGGGATTTGAACTCGGGTTATACCGTATCATGGTCTGTAAAATGTAATTTCAAAATAAACAAATTTTGTTTATGTCGCTTAAGCTATTATTGCGGCTAAGATAAAATTTCGCCTAGGCGACAAAAAACACCATGTGATTTGTGGCTTAAAAGATTTATTCAGCACAGTAGTATCCCGTTAATTTATAATCTCAAGGGATTAGCGAGACTACGGAGAATTATAGGAATTTTTGGTTTAGCGGTTTCAGCTTAACGAGCTTATAATAAAAATTGCAAAAAGTCTTTAATTTGAACAAACAAAAAAAAAGGTAATAAATCTTCACTACCAAACATGAAAAATAAATACAAACATACATACTCGTATGTTTGTACAATATCGTTTAACTCTTGTATTGCGTTACGATTTACTATTGAGATTTTCGATTTAGTAGAGTACGAAATAATGCGATTGCACTATATATAGCTGTACTTATTGTTTTTCTACATTACTTTGTTTCTGCCTAAAGTTTCCAATAAACTTGTGCTCTCTGTTACTACAACTTTAATTCACAATTCATTAATAATTCTCAGTGTGATAACATCATGGTCAACTATTAATTTTTATTTAGTTTGATTCCCTTTTCAGCGTGCTTTGGCAATCATCATATTCAGTCTCCATTCCTGCAATAATAATAGTGATAATATTAATTAATAATTATATTAATTGAATAGTGGTAATAAATTTAGTAACTAAACTAGACCAGAATGTGGTTGGTCGTGATATATTAATTAGAAAATGCTTTTATTTCTCCTTTCTATAATTACGTAAAAAACTACAATTGCGGTAAAAATTTTAGAACTTTTTTGTTTTAAATAAATTACCAAAAATATTTTTAAAATAACTATTTAATTATTTATTACATTTTAATACTATTACTTAGTTTTGCTATAGAGCATATAATAATAATGCTATTCGTATACACGTAATTTGTTCAATTTTCATAAGTTTGTAGAATGTTTTCTAAATTAAATTTGTCACAAAGATGTAGCGAACTCAGACATGTGCTATTTTTTGAGATAATATTCCATTATTGAACAATATTGTTTTGCTGTTAATATAAAGAAAATTTGGCTCACTGAATTGGCTGCTGACCGCGAAAAAATATATTTTGGTTCTGAAAATCGTTGTCAATTTACAAAAATATTAAAAATTCATCTTTTAATAAGGTCTTGCTAATATACATATCATAGAAACATAAAGCTGTGGCAGTTAGTATGATCAACCTTTGATTCCGAATCAGCTATATATAAAAAGGGAACACATAATAATGCTAAAAATTTTTGAAAAACTGCATTCATAATTCAGTTGTTACTGTGAATAGTTCTGCTCACTAAACGCACTTATAACAGCATTGACTTTCACGCTGTGTTCAATATTATAACATTTCTTGACTTGTTGTTCAATGATATGCTGTTCATACGTACACTTTTAATTAAAATTTTGCAATTAATTATTTTTAATTACCCATACAAAATTTTAATTAACTTAAGCCAAATAACTGTTAATATTTAGTAAAATTAAATATACAACCCTGTGGCAACCGTGTTTAGTTAGCACAATAACACCCAATACTCTGTTAAAATTTGGCAACTCAAATGTAAACAAATGCAAACAAAATATGGCGAGTCAAGTTGAGTGTAAGTCTCAGTTTACACATATCAGGTTTTCTTGATCAATTCTGCTTTTGAACTTGTATTTATGTTCACACAAAAGCTTTATGTCATCAAGTTTAAGTGTTTTTGCTTTCAAGTTTTCATATTTTTTTGCATTTCGTTTTAAACTTGACGGTACCGTCAAGGCTGCACCCTTTTCCGCTCTCTTTTCCCTGTTATCTCACAAACTCAAGTCTTTACGAGTCAAACTTGATGTGTGTAAACTGGCACTAAGTTCTGAATATAAATAATTGTAAATAATTTTTAAATAATTGTAAATAAAGAAATAAATTTCGTCTTTGAATATATATGTATAAGCAAAATCTTTTCAAATGCCAAATTTTTTTCAACTTTTGTAAAATTATATCAAGAAGAAATATTTACTTAAAAAAACTTAAATAAAACTTAAATGAAGAAGTTTGGGCATTAGTCCAAATTTGTATTGAAAAATTGATTTTCATATTTAAATAGAACTTAAAGCTAAATAGCATTTAAATACGAACTCAGAAACTAAGCCTAAGTATGTATGAACACCTAAAAAATTTTTAATTAACTGATAATTGAATTAATTAAAAATTATTGATCATATAACTTAATTGAACTTTTGAATGGAATATTGAGTTCAACAAAGGCGTTTATTGTAATAGTCTCAATAAAGGTACCATTCTGAACAGCACATTAAATATGTTTTAGATCTTATAAAGTTTTCTTCATATTTTGTTAAATAATTTTTAGTATTTACTCGTATATTTTTGTTTATGTTTGTACAGAGTGTCCGCCGGGAAGCTAAACTATTTTGTTTTGCCACCATTTTGGTAAACATTAGTCTTAATCAGTTCATATTTGGCAGCCGTGAAGTAGACACCTGGCAAATTTATTATGAAAAAAATAGTCGATAAACCAACGTATTGTAATCAATAAAATTTTCTATCATCGATTTTCATGAAAAAATCATAATCAGTAACGAATAAATAGAATAGTCGGTTCTGGGCAATGGAAAACCCTCACATTATTCATCAGTCACCTCTGCATCCATTTAAAGTTACAGTCTGGTGTGTGATTTGCCCAGAAGGAATCATCATCACCTTATATCTTTGAAAATGAAAACGGCGTAATGATAACTGTGAATGAGGAGTGATATCTTGATAAGATTGAAAACTATTTAACATCACAACTACATGCTATGGGCTTGATGTGGTATCAAGGAGAGGGTGACACACAACCAGGTATGCAATGGAATTACTGCGAGTAGTATACCTTTCCTGCGGACACCCTGAATGTATAAATGATAAATAGTCGCACTTTTCTTATGAAATATTTATCAATATTACATGATGTTTAAGTTCAAACGTGGTGGGTGACCCTCTATTGTGATGCTAAAGTAAGTTCGATGCGTAAGGTAGATGCGATAAGAGTATAATTTGGTATTCTGTGCTGTTTGCGCAAACTTTTTCGTGAAATAGTTTAAAAATGAAGCAATTCTGGTATCACAAAATAAACAATAACGAAGAATGATAAAATAATATGTGCGAAAGGGAAAATTAAATGCGAAAAGAAAATACGAAAACGCAATACAGAGTACCAATTCTTCGATTTTTCTTTCGCATCGAAATAGAGAGTAACCCCCCTGGATTTAGCCAAAAAAGAATTTTTGTATATAACATGAAGCAGCAAAATAGCATCGTGTAATATTGGAAAATAGTGTTACGTTTTTGCCTTTAATATAATGATATTTAATATATAGTTATTTGACCTTGTTCAAGTAATTAATTCTTATTTTTACAGCTGAAGATCGTTTTTGTTTTACATAAAAGTTCAACAGTATTTTTTTCGGTATTTGAAAGAATAACAACGACGATAATAACAAATTTTTATCAAAATATCGAAAATAAATACTGTTGAACTTTTATATAAAACTAAAACGATCTTTAACTGTAAAATTAAGAATTAATTAACATAATACGCCAAACATTTACTCGTTACACAATAGTTAAATAATTCACAACTTTATTTACACTTAATACCACTGTGTATTAAAATACTAGATTTGCTTACTATTCCGACTTATGAATGTCTGGTTCAACGTTTAAAATTAAACTGTCCTTTGCCAAACATCCGCCTGCTATTTATTTTTCTTTATTACTTTCTACAATCGTCATGATCTTTCTAATTATGGATAATTGAGGAATCAAATGTACAAACAGTGTTGCCAGAATGAAGATTTTGCCTTAGTGATAAAAGAGGTTTTAAAAAATTTTACTTAAAAGTGCTACAGCTTAATATATACATATTAAAATGTTTTGTAGAAATGAAAGTGTGATTAATATCTTAGAAAATAACACAGGATTAATTAACAAAATTGTCCCTGCGTTAATGGCCTTTGGCCGCGCCGCAGGATTTTCTGCTCTATGGCACAAAAATCACCGGCACCACTAACTGAAGCTTCCCTTCCCCGGGCGGAGGAACTATCTCTTCTATGGTATAAAAACACCTGATTTGCTGACTAAAATTTTTCTGTATAGCTGGCCTTCGGCCGTGCGAAAGGATTTTCTCCTCTATCGTATAACAAACACCGGTTTTGCTGGCTAAAGTTTCCCTATATCCAGGCTTCGGCCGGGCATAATGTAATAAATTAGCCAAATAGAACGCTTTTTTATTTTATTTATTTATATTTATATATAAATATTTTTTTATTTTATTTTTATATTTTTTATATTTTCAAAAATTTGTTCAGCTTCCAAAAGAGTTAAAAAAAATTGCATATCCTAAAAAGCCTATTGGAAAGCTTTCAAATCATACCAATTTTTCCTGGATAACTTTGAAATGCAGAGATCCATAACTTGGAAACTTGTTGCTTCCACCAAGATTTTCATTTAACATTTTTTTCTTATTATTAAATTTTCTGCCCTCGTATAGAATTTGTTTTACGTCGGAGCGCTGCGCGTAAACTGAACACAAGCCTATATAAAAAATGTTAGTTTTATTCAGCATTTTACTTATACTCGTATTTGTTTTATGTTTATTCGGTAAAAATCTGTGTATATATGCTAGGATAATAAGTATTTTTATTGCGTACAACGTTACAAAAGTGTATTATTTCTGAGGGGTATTACTTAAAGGAGACAAGATAGTTGTTGATGAACAAATAACCACTTTTGGAAAAAATTTAAAACAACGGTTATTTTTTGATCAGCCCTCGTATTACAGATTTTACTTGACATAGAAAATTTATTTTTAATTTAGTTTTTAAAATAATATATTTCTTATCGTGATAGCGCTTTTAAAAGATGTGCATAAATTTTGCTAGAAATATTCCTCGTCACTACTGTTTCTGACAAGAAAATTTACAAAGAACAAGTAAGAGTAAGTAAGGCTGGGCCGAATCTAACATACCCGTCACAATAGATACGTATACACTAAATATGCTCGGATATATATGGACCGATATCGGGAGAAAATTTTGTTTTCATGGAAAAATCGATTTAGACTATATCTCGAGGGTATATGGACCGATATCGGAAATTTTCATTTTCTGTATTTTAGTAACCTCCTTTTATAACCAGAACTGCTTTTAAGAAAAAAAATATATTTTTCATGAAAAAATCGGTTTAGGCTGTATCACTGTTGTACAGGCTTGTGGGCCGACATCGGAATTTTTCATTTGCTGTATTTGGTAACATCCTCATGTTACCAGAACTGCTTTTAAGCAAAAAAGTTGTTTATGTTTGCTTACCTGACATTTTCAAAAATCGATTTAGACTATATATCGGGGATATATGGACCAATATCGGAATTTTTCATTTTCTGTATTTTAGCAACCTCGAAAAATCGATTTAGGCTATATTCTGGGTATATATGGATCGATATCGGAAATTTTCATTTTCCAACTCCTTATATAACTAGAGCTCCTTTTAACCATAAACGCTTGAGTTTGGAAAAAAGTTTATAAGTCTAATGGTTTTCTCAGAAACGGGGTTTCAACGATGGACAGACGGACATCGCTTAATTGAATTTACTATCAATGCTGATTCAGAATATGTAAATTATATTGTCGGAAATGAAAATTGTAGAAATTACAAAAGGAATCAGAAACCAATATATAATATACACTTATCAGCTGTGAAGGGTATAAAAAAGTAAACATAATACGAGTATTTTGCCGCTTTGTCAAAATCGGAATTTTTAACCGCTCAGCAACAACGCGGCAGTATTTCGTTTTGCTTCATACAATTTGTATGGACATGATAAATTTTGACAGCAGGAAAACGCTTGCCGCTTTTGTTAAGGTATGGCTGTAAGTTTATATAAAAAAATGTTTGAACATACACAAAATGTAATGAAGTTACAAGAAATTGTAAGAAAAGTTTAGAAAATAAGTTTCTGGATTTTCTTTGTCATGTTTGAACTGCTGCTTAAAAGTTCTTTGAACTGGCCAGTTAAACTGAATTTTGATAAATAATTTATTGGCTGCCAGCGTATTGAACATAGGGATGAAACGATACCAGTAGGGTATTGATACTTATACTCAATACGGTATCGATCGCAAAGTATCGATACCTACTCGCTATCGAATAAAAAGCATCAATCGCTCGATTTCTTCTCACGTTTAGTGGCAGGGAAGAACAAATTTAGTCAAAAATCAAAATCTTCGTTATGGGCTTGATATTCTGATCCACTGGCTGCAGTTGAGGTCCCTTAATTAGGATCTCCGAAGCGAAGATTTTTAGAACGCAGGAATTCTATCATAATAATTTTTCTTCTATATTCACCTTCTCTTGTAACTATCTGACACATTCAAGGAAGAAAAACTTAGTAGCTTAGAAGTAGGATAATTTATCATTAGTATAATCTTCGACAAAGTCATATATCAAGGCTGACATGGCCCAGACATGATAACATAATATCATCCTTAGGAGCTTGCCCCGACGGAGGTTGCGTTCTGCTGTGGCGGTTCTGACGGGACATTGCCACATAGGGATGCAGGCGAGAAGGTTAAATCTTCCATTTAATGAGTTCTGTAGAAGTTACAAAGACGAGGAGGAAGTAGAGAGCGTTGACGACTTCCTCTGTCGGTGTCCAGCTCTTTTTTATATAAGGGCATTGTATCTAGGCAAATCGATGCAGCATGATTTGGTTGAGGTATCGTAATGTGATTTAAGTAGATTGGACTCCTTTATCCGATCCTCAAGTTGGTTCTAAACCAGTGATATTTAGGTCTATTGAGATACATATCACACCCAGGCAACACAATGGGACTAGACTGGACCCAATTGGTCTGGCTTTACAATAGCTGGCAGCCTGTTAAACCTAACCTAATCTATAGTCACATAATTCTGGCCTGAAGATTTTTTGTGACAAATTCAAATGGTTTTAGTATCTCAACATCGTGACCGTAATCTTACCGTTAGTTTTATGAAATGCAACCATACACCCGAATTTGGTAGTCCTATTTGCGTGCACGGGTTGCATGGACTTATTTTGCAAAAAGTTTGAAAAGAAATAAAGTTATGGTAAAAATGGTGACCAAATAAGTTTTTTGCCTGTCAATAAGAAAAGAGTATTTCTGACCGATACTAAAAGTACTTAGCATCGAAAGGAAAGTATCGAGTATTTAGTTGTATTTACTCGTATTGTTTCGTCCCTAATTGAACATTTTCAGGTCGTTTCCAAACAGTGTACAACCTTCTGCTGTACAAAAATACTCACGTAAGCAAATTTTCATTTTTCATGCAATATTACCTGAAATTGGTACCAATATTATTAGCAATTGTTTTTCTTATCCATCGAGCCCCTTTCTCTAAATGATCCTTTAAAATGAAGGGGTTGGTAAATTGATACATTTTGTTAAGTCGCATTTCGATCTACCATAAATCAACTATGACATTTTTTATTTAACAACAATCATTATTCATGTTTTGTTAACAATATTTGTTTTAACTTCAGCCAATTGTAATAATATATCATATTTCGTTCTTGTCCCTTTTTTCCTTTTAGCTTTTTGCATTTTGACAACAGACTTACACAGCAAGCTGAGAAAATATTTAAACTAAAGAAAACACACAAACAAGAAGCGGATTACAACAGCAAACAGAAAAGAGAAGTGGAACAAAATAATAGTCGCTAGGAGGTTGCATGTGAACAAAAAGTAAAACTCCAGTAAATTAAAAGATTTGAAAAAAATAACATGAGAAGCAACAAATATGAAAAAATAATCAGAGTGAGCAAGACTAAAGAAATTGCAAGGACATCACATGCTCATAATGATGATGTAAAGTGAAACCAATTAAAGGCCAATGAAAATAAAAACTGCCAACCTTATAATAAACCTGCAAGTCTGAAAAAATGCGGAAAAGTTTACCCTTTCATAAGGGTAAATGTGTCAGCATCTTACTGTTTTAATTATTTAATGTGCCAATAATCCGGCCGTAAATCGTGTGTTTTTAATAATGTGTAATAGTTGCTTTCTTACGACGATTTAATTGCTCTTAAAAATGAAGCTGAACTTAATGCGTGTTTTCCGTAATAAAACATTGTGTACAATAGTTAAACCTTTTAACGATGTAAACCAAAAAACAGCACAAGTTTGAATATAAATGAATATGTATCAGTATGAGCAACAAAAACCACCGTACTCCATTACACAAGTAAAAAAATGGAAAACAAAATTTTACCCATAAATATTTTACAACAATATTCTTGCCTCCATAATCCAAAGAGTTTGTTATTGACAACAAAAAAAAAAAAGTAAAATTTAACAAGTTGAAATTTCTTCTTAATAAAGTGTATAAAAAACAAGTATAATAATAACACATATTTCGCATTTTAATCAACTCTACGACATGGGTTCTTTAAGTAAAAATCTTTACTTCAACGTGACCCGCCGCTGTTATACTTTAAAGGCAGAAACAATAAAAAATTGAATATTCAACATTTGCAATTATAATAATAAGAAAACGTGTAAAGTTGAAATAACCTGCATATCGATCAGCATCGACAACTCTGCCTGCCACTCTTGCCAACGTCAGCAAGACATTCCCGACAACAAGTTGTAGTTGTTGCTTTTGCATCTCAAACCAGTAAAATAACTGGTAGCAACGAGCCACGGCTTCATCATGGCACATTGGCTGTTAAATTTATTGACGCTACTTATGTATGCGGGTAAGTTAAGATTTCCATTTAATTTTATTAATTTTATTTATGTTAACTTCTTACTGGTTACGGTAATGAAGGGTCAGTATTCGACAGGAAAGTTTTTTTTTCCCCCTTTAAATACAAACTATTATTGTTCTTCTTTTATTGTTCTTTCGCAAAACTTTTTTGTTGGTGTTTCGATGGAAAACAATTCGAATTAAAATTTCATGCAGAAACCTAAGCTGCGAACACATATTCATGGACAACTTACTAGAAACTTTAATTCTTGACATCATCCCTTCTTTGACGAGGTATTTGGTGAATATTTATAGAGTCAATATATTTTGCACACGAATATTGCATAACAAATAAAATTGAATTATATAGGGACTACATTTAGAATAAAAATTGCAAGTAGAAGAATTACAACAAAATAAATGATACCTTAAATTTGAACACCCTGTAGAACATACGGTAACAGCTCTTTGACCTAATAGTAAGTGAAAAATAGACGGTCCAGTAAGACCTGCATGCCAAATAAATGAATGCAATAGCTCCCCCACAATCATTTCGGGAGCACCATATTTGCGAAAAGTTTGCTTTTTAAAAAAATCAAACAGCCTGGCCCACGAAATCGATCGATAAGGTAAGCGATCGACGGCAAGTCACTCATTATCGCTCTTATAAGCGTCCCACTAACTATTTAAACTTGCCGGTCGTCAGTTTTTACATATTTAACATAACCCCTTTACTCATTGTCATATAACTAGGGTCACTAAACGGTTATTATTCAACCGGTTTTTGGTTTTACTAAACCCAGGTTTATTTTAAGATGACAGCTTTACGAAAATCAAATAATCCGTTTTGTAATACAGTTAAGCGGGGATTTAAAATTTGTTCATAGGCGGTTCGAAAACTTCGAACCATATTAATGAAAGAGAATAGTTAATATATCAAAAATATTTTTATTTTTCAATACAATCTCCTGAAACTTCAATACACTTAGTCCAACGCTTTTCTAGCAATTCTATCCCTTGATTAAAATGGTTTTCCTCAAGGTCTTCAAAATAGAGGTTTACAACTGAAATTGCATCTTCATTTGAGGTAAAAAGCTTGCCTGCAAGGAATTTTTTTAGATTTGGAACAGGTAAAAGTCACTGGGAGCTAACTCAGGAGAATAAGGTGGGTGGTCAAGCAACTCGTACATTTAATTGATCCAAAAGGTTGCAATAGTACTCTGAATTTATTGTTTTACCCTTTTGCAGATAGGCAATCAATAAAATATCTTTGAAGTCCCAAAAACCCGTTGCCATAAACTTACCAGCCGGTTGAATTGTTTTTGCTTTCTTTGGGGCACTTCCTCCAGCTTCAGTCCATTGTATGGATAGTTCTTTTGTCTCTGGAGTATAGTGGTAGATCCATGTCTCCACAACAGTTATGAAGTGACGCTTAAAATCCATTTTATTTCGCTTAAGACGATCCAAACAAGCTTGAGAAATGTTCATTCTTATGCGTTTTTGGTCGACTGTTAACAAGTGCGGCATCCATCTTGCAGAAAGCTTTTTCATCTGTAGTTCTTCATGCAAAATTAAATGGACTCGATCATTTGAGATGCCCATGATATTAGCTATTTCACGCACTTTTATTCCCCGATCATTTAATACCATATCATGCACTTTGGCTACAATTTCTGTTGTTGTTGCTGTTTTTGGACGTCCACTACGTGGTTTATCTTCAATGCTTGTACGACCACGTTTAAATCCAGCAACCCAAGTTTTTACTGTTGCATATGAAGGAGCACTTTCACCTAACACATTCACCATATCATTATGAATTTCTTGTCCCGATAAACCTTTTTTATCTAAATATTTAATGACACCACGCATTTCTAATTTTTCCATTGTAAAAAAATCGCGGATGCGTCTTTTGTGAACATCTGTTTCTATATGAAGGAGTTACCAGATCGAAACAAAATTTAACTTGTGTTCATAGCAGAGATGGAAATTTCTAAAACGCTTAACTTTTGTCTGTTTATACCGCGCTTTTTTTTTGCTAGGCTAAGAAGTTTCCGAGCGGCCCTCGTATGTTATACTTTTGTGTCTAATATATTTTAATTTCAAATATGCTCCTAATACTATTTTGACACTATTTCCAATATGTGCTTAGATGTGATCTCAAGTGAACACCTCACTAATTGGCCGTCAGACCAACGAAGGATTCCAGATGTTATAGATTTTGGAGTTGTAAAAAATGTTCATTAGATTTGTCTATCGGATAACTCACCCACTATAATCCATGTTTCGTTACCCCAAGAGATTGGCTCCCCGTTTATTGACCTAGCATTTATCGCCACTGGAGTTAATTTTTTAAAAGTATAAAAAATATTTGAGCACACATTGTATGGCAAACATTGCCTTGAGAACGCCTGAAGATATTGAAATGTCAATTAACGATTTTTCTGAACACCTTAAACTGGCCGTACAGCATGCTACCAATAGCCATATAAAATCCAGAAATGAGATCAATGGAACTTATTTGTCTGAAATTGAGCAACTTCTGTCAGAAACAAGAAGAGTCAGAAGGGAGTGGCAACTCTGCAGGTCTTCCCAGTTTAAAGTTAGGCTAGGGCAATGCGTAACGCAATTAAGAAATCTGCTTGAAATCCAGAGAATGGCTTGTCTTAAAACATACTTGGTAAGCCTTTATGGTACTCTTCAATCAGAATATTCCTTGTGGAAGGCGACAAAAGTGTGAAAAGACCCGTTAGGGGTCTTTGCGAACTTAAGCTGGGGAGAGGGCAAGAACAGATTCTGCAAAGGGGATAGTGTATGATGACCATTTATAACAAATGATGCAGCTGAATTACCGTCATATGCTGGTAGACAGCCTGTGTCTTTGAGATTTAATTGTCAAGACTTCGCAAACGTTATCAGTAGCAAAACACCAGCAAAGCTATAAGCATTGATAAAATCGATGGTAAAATGTTTGAGTAGTTACCCCGTGTAGCTGGAAGAATTTCGCTTTTTATTTTTAACGCTACTTTACGTCTCGAGTATTATCCTGCAGAGTAGAAGTATCTATGATTACTATGATACCCAAACCAGGGAAGGATCCCACAAAAGTAGAATCATATAGAGCAGTAAGCATACTACCAAAAATTTTAAAAATTGTTCAAGGTGAAATTGATTCCAATATTGAATGGTGTAGGACGTATTTCTAATCATCAATTCGGTTTTTGGGCTAAACACAGCACCATAGACCAAACGCATAGACTATTTAATGTTATAAGAAAGACTTTGGAAGACAAAAAGTGTTGTTCAGCTCTATTCATTGACATTTCTCAAGCTTGTGATAAAGCGTGACAAGACGGGTTGATGCGCAAAATAAACTTAAACTTGCCCGCAAACACTCCCGCTTAGGAGCTGTGAGAAAGTAGTATATCGTCAACTTTTAAGACAGATGATTTAGTGAGGACACCTAATGAGTATCAAAGCTAATATGGTCCAGATATCAAAACGGTCCTGACGGGACATTGTTACATAGGGACGCATGCGAGAAGGTTAAATCTTCCATTCAATGATTTCAGTACAAGTTGCAGAGAGGACGGGAAGTGTAGACTGCTGAGCAATTCGTCTGTTGGGTTTCAGCTCTGTCTTGCATAAGGGATTTGTGTCTAGGCAGACTGAATCTGCACGATTTGGCAGATCTATCGAAATATGACGTAAGTGGACTGCACTATTTTATCCGCTCCTCGGGTTGATTCTAAACTAGTGACATGTAGATCTGCTGAGATGCATATCACATACAGGCAACGCAACGGAATCAAATTGGACCCAAGTGTGCTGGATTTTCAAAGGCTAGCAGCCTGTTAAAACCAACCTAATACAAGTACTGTAAAATGTAAATTAATTAATTGTTTAACAGCTTATTGTATTTCAAAGTTTGTCCTTACATTAGTCCATAGACTTAAATAAATAAAATAAAAATAATAAACGAAAAATATTTTTAAATGGCAAACCTCTTACTAAATAATTCACACTTTAGGTGACAGGTACTAACAGCTGATACAGACTTGCCAGACCGCTTGATATGATACCGTTAAATGGACAACCTGATACAACCTGATTACAGTTTTTTAGTTCTAAATAATTTGTGTTATATAAATGCGTTAAAAGTATGACAAGATACTTTTATTGCCAAATGTTATGGTAATTAAGTGAAATGTTATTAAAAGTACAGAAGCGTTCTTAAGTTACCACCCGCAAATAAAATTTTAATTAAATAGAGTCATGCGATGTTATTTTTGTTTTAATTTCTTCTAGTGTTATTGTTTAGCACAAAATAAGCAATTAATTTGATAATATCTTCTAAAGGCAAAAGGTCATATCTGTGCTTTGTTTATCTCCTTTCGCACAACAACGAAAATAAGCACGAAAATCATGTGCTAAATAAGTTAAATATAAATAAGTTTTATTTTTTTTTTTTTGCTACGCGAATTAGCAAATGCATCATCTATGCAAAATTATGAAGTAAATTATTTTACTAAAACTAAAAACTACCAACAAAAAAACTTCTTCGTACACTCAGAAAATTTATTTAAATATATAGAGATAAGTCACTTAACATATGAACAAACCTTATTATCAGCGTGGGCAGGGATATCGGAGTGGGGTTGCTACACAAGTACGACAGCATGATACACGTTACTACTCGCAATTTTATACTTGTGTGATTTGTGGTAACGTCTGTACCTTGCATTAGGGATTTAGTGCCGTCCTTTAGTGGAGCCCAACTCGCCTGTTGTGTATGCGGATACCTCGTAACAACACAACGATTCTGCGACTGGAGTTTAATGCAAATTTTGTTATAATTTTAATATTCGTAATAGGAATCATTCTCCCGCGATTCAAACCATTAAGCAATGGATATCAACATTATGAAAACAACAATCCGGGCATCCTAAAACATCGAGGAAACCGGAAAACGTAAAGGGAAAACGAGTGTCTGTTTGAGAACAACCCAACTTCTCTACTCGTATGCGATCTGATATTTTAAATATGCCGCGATTATCTCTAAACTGCAACAAGATCAGGTCATATCATGCCATACGTCAAGTAACTCGTTGGCAGAAGTTTATCAAATTTTTGGACAGAAAATCATACATTAACTGAACACCTCGTAGCCCTGATTCGTCCCCAATAGAATGTTCTAAAAAACACATCTCACTAGTTCCAAGCATTTTATTTTAGAAAAATCTTTAAAGCAAATCAAACAAGCAGTAGAACACTTGGAAACAGAATAAACACTTCGTGGCTTTGAAGCGCATATACGACAGTGCTTGACAGTACTTGAATTCTGTTTCATAGCAAACACCAAAACAAAACACTACACTGAAGCCAATAAATGATGACTCATACCAAAAAATAGCGAGTGCACTAAAACATTGGCACTAACACATTGGCAGATGAGCATATTTTGTATGCAGCACTTGTGCACTAACACAAAGACAAAAACTATGAACAACAACAAGAAATTTTATAAACAAAGCTGAAGCAGAACATTATTTCAGTGCTAGAAGTTCTACTTCAACTTTTTTCTATTTCAGTTGGTTCTACTTATTTGTTTTGAAATATGAAAAAAGACGATGGATAGTACTTGAAAATATTACAATGTCTTGTAAAACATTTTTCTTGTGCTTGAGCAGCCCTTTAGTAACAATCCCACGACGATTACCGAACTAAATATACGCGAGAAAATGCAAGATATTTCAAGCAATACTTGTAGAGCGATCATAGACAATTTCTGTTCTAAGTTGCATCAATGTGAGCAAGTATAGTATTTAAGTCAGCGAAGGGCGCTGGTTTGTTCAGATTACGAACTTGTTCGGCTATTCTCATTTATCGATCGGGATTTTTTTTAACTAGAGTTGCTACAAAGCCAAAATTTTACATACCAAGACCTTACTTCAAATTCCCCAAAACATACCATACACTTATTTTATTACACGGCTTTTTAATTTAAAAATATGAATAACATTATTATCAACAAGTAAGTTCTAAATTTATAAATGCTATTTCTTAGCATTAACATAATAAAAATAAACATTTTTACATTTAAACCGAAATGTTAAAAAATGCGACTATAACATATATAGTATTTGTATGTTTCCGTTTTCATTCATTTACTAATGCCCACAAACAGAACAACTTGTATTCTTTGTTTCATTCTTTAATAATAACTAAGGCAACTCTGAATACAATTACAAATGAGAGGAAAATATGAAATTTAATTTAATAGCTTACTATATTTCAACAAAGCAGGATCGTCGCGGAATTTTTTTATTTTGCTTAGTTACGCAGTTTGTTTGTTGTACACTTTTTTTTTTTTTTTTTTTTTTAATAAACAAACACAAAAACTGCGAAGCTTTTTTTTGCTTGTCTGCAGTAAGACCCAGGGTCTGTGGCAGGAATCGAACCTGCGACCTCGAGACTGTTGGTCGAGTACTCTACCAAATCAGCCATCGAGATCAAGCTGTCTTACGTATGTTTTTTCAGGGGATTTTAAAAACTTTCCAGTAGTAATGTGGGAAGTAGAGTTAGAAAATACTTTGTATTTTCTTTTATAATTAATCAAATGTTATCTCACCGAACAGTAACTCGTCGAATGGCTTTTTATTCAAAACGAAACAAATGAATTTGTCTAAGTGTATAGTGTATATAGTTTACTCTCTTAAGCTCAATCCTTTCTATCTGCCCTTCGCTGATTTAAGTGATGTCATTTTCAAAAAATAACACCTTGTTACAATTACTTTCGTAATCAATAAACCGGGCTATATATTTTTTATTGATCAGGTAATAAATTATGAAGAAATAATAAATTGCATTTTTATATATGAGTTAATTATTATTATTTTTATTAAAAAATTAATTTTTAAGGGCTCGATTAGTTCTTGAAGAAATAAAAAAAAATTTATGTCTTCTAAAAAAAAAATGTTTTTGAAGCAGCAGCAAATTCTACTTAATTTGTTTCTGAGTGTAACCTAAGCAGTCTATTCATTTCCAGTTATTAGAGTTTGGCTAATATATTTGATAAACATTTTTACAGTACAACCCTGCTGCCATTAAAAATGACACATTGTATCATTTAGGGACACAAACACAACCACTAACAATATCCGTACAAAAAAAGGTTTGGTCTTGATAAATTCGTAATTTATTTTATGATAAGAGTAATTGGAATGTCATGTATTCAGATGAATATCATTTTTAAGAAAAGTTAGTGCTGAAAAAACATATTAGAAAAAAATATACATATTTAATAGTAAACGAGGAAGTACTGCCACCAATAGGTAAATAAAATAACAACAGTTATCAGAGTGTTTTGGTAGCGTGTGTGCGAATGAACGGAAGCGGAAGTAAAGCATTAAGATAGTGTGCTCAGCATAAAAACAACCATATGAATAAGTATCATCAATAATGCTTATGTCATGACTTAGTTAGTTAAATAATGACTATTTAGTTATGGTTGTAAAGGTTATAAATACTCCAGGGTCTTCTATGAAAAAAATTGTTATTTATTCAATATTTCGTTTTACTTTAGGAAACTTCGGCAAGAACATTTTTTTCAATAATTGTTTATAAATTATGAAACTTAAAAAACTTATGACAATAACTCAAAACAGCACTAAAAATACTTTACATAATTAAATTAAACATGAAAAATGGTCACAATGAAAAATATTTACTAATACATATGTATGTATGTAAAAAACTTTCTAAAAAGATTTAATTATACATAAGTACCCAGCTAGCATTTTCAATCGTAGAAGAGACTAAGAATTCATGAAGAGTATTTTCGATCATCGGCGAGCTTATTTTTTAATCATAGAAGATTCCTCGTACGGAAGTAACTGTTACAAAAGTTGAGTTTTCTATGAGACTCTTATACAACTCAGCAAAAGATGATTATGTTAATTGTGGAAACAATCATGTGAGAGTCGTATAGATATTATCTTACAACGCGTTATGGAATCAGCCGTGTACTCCTTGTATAATTCACGCAGGAAACAGCTATAGGTTCATTAAATTTTTTCATAATCTTCATACATATCTTGTTGCTAATTTTTCGACTCTTTGTGTTCAAATTATTGTTTGTTTGTTGAGCTAGACGTCACTTATATAAATTATCGTTGTTTTTTTGATTTAATATTTCACCACTCCGTTTTTTGCCTTCTTCAGGAAGTCTTTTTTTTTCAAAATTGTATATACAAAATATACAATCGTAGCAACCAACGGTTGTTCATTTGTTTGAAAGGTGTAAAGAAATGTTAGAGACGTTTATAAATAGAAAAGCTTGTTTTCTGTGTTTTGACGGATATTATTAGAGCATTTTTCTTTTTAAATTCTCAGCAATTTGTTGGGATATAAAGTTGAATGTTTGAGAATATCTTTCAAAAATTTCCAAAGTCTACTGATGATTAGGGTAGTTCCTATGAAATGTCGACATACAGATAGCTGGGAAACATAGAAGACAAGCTATTTATAATTTTTTACTGGTATCAATGTTAGAAGCCTAAATAGCGAATAAAAAACTTAATTGTTTACAAAATATTATAAATTTGAAAACATAAATTTTTTTTAAATTATTTTTTATTTATTGAATCTTCAAAATGAACTAACAATAAGTATTCAAATCTTAATACTAAATTTAAAATTAAAAAATGTGCTTTTTACTTAAGTCCGGCCAATGCCAGACAAAAGGCTTTATTATGCGGGAGCTATTTCGGTAAAATCACCTATTGACCAATCTGATAGTGGCAACAGTATCCCTTCTTCCAAGCCGAGTGTGGCCGCCAGAATTACGTATATTACGCGCAAGAGGGTTTGGATGAAGTTCCAATTTACTGACATACCTTGTCGCGTACTTAGAAAATACTTCTTTTACCAGCGGAACACTTAGATCTTTATGAATTCGTGAATTTTTTACGTGCCATGGAGCTACAGCAATCGTTCGAAGAATTTGGTTTTGTCGCCCTTGAATTTTTTCAATATATGTCGCTGAGGCGGTGCCCTATAATTGAATTCCCTAGCACCATATGGGCTTTAAAATTGTATTGTATAATAGAAATTTGCAATCCAACTTCAATGTCGACTTTCTGCCCATAAGCCAATTTAGTTGCGCTGCTTTTAGTTTCAACTGAGTGACTTTTGCTTAAGTGTGAGAATTCCACGTTAGCCTACGGTCGAGGTCTGTACCAAGGTACTTGACTTCATTGTGCTGAGGAATAAGGGTGTGTGTGTGTGTGTGTGTGTGTGTATGCGTTTACACAGTGCGAATGTAACATGAGTACATTTCTGCTCTCTAACTTTGGTTTTCCAAAGTTTTAGCCATTTCTCTAATATTGAAATATATTCCTGTAAATTACGTGAAGCTAATTAATGGTTTTCATGAACGCTCAATAACGCTGTGTCATCTGCAAAGGTTGGAGTGTGAAAACACAAATTGAATAGACAAAAATATTCAACTACATTAACATTTACAGTGAAGAAACCTATTTTACATTTTTATAACATTAAACATATTACAATTATTTTAAAAAGAAATGGAAAAGTTTTAAAACCATTTAAAAATTTTTAATTTTCTAGATTATTATCTCAATCAAACGCCCATCGATAAAAATAATTTAACGCCTAATGTATCTGTAGCTCCAATATTATATGGATTGTCCAATTTGTTCATAAATAAATTCACCTTCATATGGTCTTAGTATAAAAAAATAAGTTTTGGTTATATTTAGCTACTTAAGTCGCAGGGCAGGTTTGCCACATCTCTCCTGTTTTTGAGATGAACTTTTGCTGGTTAGCCAAAGTTTTTCCTTCTGTCACCAAGCTGGGTTGCTTACCCACTAGAGGTGAGCATTGATTCCAAACTGATTAGTTTAGCTGCAGTGAATTTATTCAAGTGGCTAACTTCCCTATAAAGGACTTACTTCCTCTCGCCACTTCCACCTTATTATTTATTCTTGAGGTTACCACATATTCCGTTGAGTCGAAATTCGGTGTCAATTTGCCTCTTTCGCTCCTCTCTTTTTGTCAGCTAGCTTGTTTCCCTTGTTTTGAATGCAATCGCGAATCATTTATCGCCAGAGAGAGCATACTATCCTCCTAAATCTTGTACACCTGGGATTCTACCTCTGTAGGAGGAACACCAAGGGCACCATATGGTTTCAAGTAACACAGAGTATCTGGTTAAATACGATTATTTCGAAAAGAAGTAAACGGTGAGGGTGGAGGGTGAGGTCGTTGATATTGCTAATTGTGCGGATTTTTCAATCACGAGTAAGTGAACTAAAACAAGTTTTTTTCCTTAAAGGCAGCTTTTCTTCTGTCTACTTTGTCCACTTTTTATCGATAACAAATTGAAAAATTTTCACGTTTTTAGAATTTTTTAATATGTATCTTGATCCTAGTTTTTCGACCTTTTTTTACATATAATTGTTGTTTATTTGAGCTTAAGGTCACTTTTTTCACTTTTTATTATTGTTTGGATATTTCGACACCCCCTTGTGTGTCTTCTTCAGGAAAATTAAATAAACAGCAATTATATTTTTTAATATGGCTGAAGTCTTTGCTCTTAATAATAATTTTAAATGTCATATAACTACGAGGGTGGTTAGATTTTGAAGCTACCTAGCGCTAGATAACAGCACAAATCCATTTTATTTTATTTTATTTTATTTTATTTTATTTTATTTTATTTTATTTTATTTTATTTTATTTTATTTTATTTTATTTTATTTTATTTTATTTTATTTTATTTTATTTTATTTTATTTTATTTTATTTTATTTTATTTTATTTTATTTTATTTTATTTTATTTTATTTTATTTTATTTTATTTTATTTTATTTTATTTTATTTTATTTTATTTTATTTTATTTTATTTTATTTTATTTTATTTTATTTTATTTTATTTTATTTTATTTTATTTTATTTTATTTTATTTTATTTTATTTTATTTTATTTTTTTTTTTTTTTGAAATTGTAATCTGTCAAACGCTAGCTGTTAAAATTTCACCCAAATTCATTGATTAGTTTATTTATTTTAGTCGTTTAAAGTTAGCAACTTCTGTGTTTCTTGAAAAATGGAAAAAAGTGAATTTCGTTCAGTGATTAAACGCTATTATTTGAAAAGGAAACGGGGAAAGAGACAAAAGAAAATCAGTCAGATATCATGGTAAAATATTTTATTACTGAATTTAAATGCAACCGAACAAGTACTGTGAAAAAGATTTACATCAGCACCTGCCTTTTCGGCCTAATCTAATGGTGGACCAATTCCACGAGTGACGTATTCACGATTCACCAACGTCCCCTTGTGGCTGACTAGGTATCAACCACAGCCAGAACATTACAGCCAAGGTAGGCACCTCAACCATGATCGGCTCGGGTCAAACTGCAAACCAAACCATCCGGGGGCATGCTGATCCCTGTTCTGCCAATTTATACCCTTGGTAAGGGTTCGAAAGCCAACACAACATAAGTCAGCGGCTTCCTAGAATTTTGTTTGCCGCACCAAACGAGGGACCGCTTCCCCCCTTTACCCGAAAAACAGAGTGGCCAAGTTAGGAATACGCCAAGGCAAAACCTGTCCCCCAATACCATCAAAAGAGAACATCAAGAAAATCCTCGCTATCATTATGAATGAGCGCCGAGTCAAGTTACGTGAGATTTTTGAATTGGTAAACATATCATATGAACGTGTGCTCAACATTTTGCATGAACATTTGCATGAACATTTGCTATCGGCAAGATGGGTGCCGCGTTTTCTCAGTATCGAACAAAAACGAGTTCGACAGACCACCTTACAGCAGGGTTTGAACATGATAAAGCATAATCCTGTTGATTTTTGATGCCGATTAATAACCGCTGATAAAATGTGGGTCCACTACTAGACACCAGAAACCAAAACCCTATCGAAACAATGGGTGGAAGTTAGTAGAAGTGCTACGAAGAAGGCACAGACAGTGAAATCGGCTGGCAAGGTTATGGCCACTGTAATTTTGGATGCACACGGAATAGTGCTCATCGATTGTCTCGAAAAAGGTACCATAATCAAAGGAAAGAATTATCGTGAATTGTTGGATCAATTGATTGATCTAATCAAGAAAAAACGATCACATTTAAAGAAGAAAAAAGTGCTCTTTCTTCAAGACACCGGTTCACACAGCATCAGATACGATGCTAAAATTACATGAGATGCACTTCGAATTAGTTGATGATCCACTTTATAGTCCAGATTAAGCTCCTAGTGACTTTTTCCTGTTGCTTGCAGGAAAAAGATATATGTATCTCAAACGAAAAAGTGATTACCAAAACTAACGCGTATTTTGAGTGATTTTCCAAAAAAAATATGTGTTTTCCTATCTAGTTAGCTTCGATATTAATCCGCCCTCGTGTACTTATCTGTAAAATCTTCCAAATACAGAAAAAAATAAGTATCTCTACGCTTTTATTGTATAACATCCACGATCTATTTTTTTCGACTACCACTTCCCACTACAGCAAAACGGCGGAGATAAAATTGTATTAAAAAAGTTTTGACAAGTTCATATTGCTCAAAAAAAATTTCTACGAAAGTGTTGTTACACAACAATTATCTGAAAATGTTTATTTTGTCCAATTTTTTAATAATTATACAGCAATCGGTAACTTTGAGTAAGCTACTTAAAACAATGTTGCCAAATCAAAATAATGTTTTTTTATTTAACAAAATTTTTACTAAAAAATTAATTACAACTGATTTAAAAAAACTCATAGAGGCGCTAAAGTAAAACTTTTGCTCAGTTTACTAGTAAGCACAACATTTTTTTGCTTTGTGGTATAAAAATAATGCCAAAAGCATCAAGTTGGTATCGCTGCGCTTTTATTGCAAGATACAAGTACCTAAAAGTGTGCTGCACTTCAACAAACATGATTGTGCAGACCTGTAATATATAACGTCTGTTTCATTGTTGCTATCACATAAAAAACTTTTTCAAAAGTGATAGATAATATATCTAGCTGTTGTCCTTTTATTAGTTTGTAAGCATATTGTTCATAAAGTATTGCTACAAAGTTTATTTAGCAGTTTTATTCATTGCCTGCTTTCTGCTCCAGTTTTTTATTTTCTTAAATATGACATTTATGTCCTTTTAATGTTGACTGTGTGGCAAGCAAAATGAAAAGAAGCAAAATATTTGTAATTTGAATAAAAGTTTTTCTCTAATTAATGAATCTTCTTAGAAATTCTACGTTTAAGAGAAATGGAATATTTTGTATTAATGAAAGCATAAATCAAACTAAAGAAAGTCCTACAAGAAAAGGCAAGACAGATTGCTCAGAAAAGTTATCATGGTACGAGTATTTAAAAAAGATTTGCAGATTTGCATTCTTCTTACTTACATACTTACATATATCTATCTATTTTAATTTATGTAAAATGTAGAACAGGGTAAGATAATTTTTACAATAAAAGAGCAACTTTGAGCCAAAAGATTAAGGGGTTATTAACGTTAATGTTTCTGATATATTGGCAGGATGGAATTTTTTAATGGCTTCTTCCGCTTTAAGTGTTAATAAATTATTCTTATAATAAATGAAGAACGGAAAATGATTTTTCTTTTTAATTTTAAATATTATTTACCTATAAAAGAAAATTAAAATGTGGGGCTTGCTCTATGTTCCACTTAATATTAAAATGTACAGAACTGGAATGGAAATGAGGCCATCAATGCTTACGGCTTCTAACAACAATAAAAAATATTTTATAAAAGATTAAATATTTTTTTAACAGAAGAAGGTTTACTTCAATTATTGTAAATAAAATGCAATTAATCACAATAAAAATCTCGGTTTTATAAAAGTCCATAGCATTAAAAATATACAGTGAAACTTCGCTACAATGAACTTTGCTATAAGGCAAAAACCCAATACAACTAATGTTTTATTGAGTCTCTTGACAAAAATCTCCTTATTGCAAAACTTTTTATAAAAAAATACACTGCAATTCAGTGTTGCCAAGCTTAGGAATTTTTTCCCTTTTTGTGCAGATTTATTTGTTTATTTTCACATGTAGGGAAAAAAGCACTGATTTTGTATGATTAGGTTTATATTAAGGCATTTTTAAATTATCACAAAAGGTTAACATTATTATTTATTATTACACTATTATAATTTTTCTGACTATGAGAAAATATCGTTGCCAAAATTAGATATACTTATATGCATTTTCATCCAATTTATATACAACATTTAATATTTTAACAATAAGTAGTTCCCAATTACGCTAAAATT
Source organism: Thecocarcelia acutangulata (assembly GCA_914767995.1). Classification (NCBI taxonomy): domain Eukaryota; kingdom Metazoa; phylum Arthropoda; class Insecta; order Diptera; family Tachinidae; genus Thecocarcelia; species Thecocarcelia acutangulata. Next base: position 38,938,672 of record OU612095.1, on the reverse strand, counting down.
ATTAAAACTGATGGGAGGGATTTTTTTCTATAACTACCAACGGACATACAAAAAGAGAAAAAAAAAACTAAACCGTGATGCTTCAAAGCCCATATGCATTTTAAGATCTCATTTGCAATCTTTTTAATTAATTGCAAAAATTTTAGATGTATACCCCCTAACCTCCTTAAAAAACTTTAATCTAAAAGAAAGCATATTAAATAATCAGATATCTATATATCGTTGGTCTAATTAGAAAGACCCTAACTCGGACTTTTCCCGAACTTGAGTTTGTTAATGACTTTACAAATTTCACACAAATACGAGTACACCTCGTCCCAAAGTCTTCCACACATAATTATACAATAAAAGTCGCATATTGATGAAACTAGTTTCTACAATGTTTCTTCCAACTCCTGCAAAGCTGCATTTACATTACCGTTCTGATATTCAAGTTGTGTAGACCAAGTCTCTTAGATTGTTAATCATACGAATCGTTTGTTATATTTTTTACACTAATCTACTTTTTAGTAAAATGTTCTACCTGTTTCAATTTACAATAAACATAAAAACCGTAGTAAAATAATATATTTGCGCAAAATTTAAATGAAAAATTGGGTAGGAAAAATTGAAGGGAAATATATTTTGATTTGAACGATTTTTATGCGCTATGGTAGGGATTTCACAAAAAGTCTCCTGTTAAGACTGCTGCAATTATAATCAGGATATTGTACAGCAAAGTTTTATTGCAAAAGCTGATCTACAATGAAAGTAGAGAACAGAAGAAGTAATATTTGTGTTCAGACATGTGAGACAATATCTGATTATTGAACAATATTGCTTTGCAGCTCATACATAGAAAATTTAGTGTATTCAATTAGCATTTGATAGCTGAAAAAAAGAAAATATTTTTTCGCCATGAGTTCGAAAATTTAAAAAAATGGTGAAAATTTATCTTTTAACTAGATATAACTATTATATAATAGAAACATATACGATGGCGGATTGATTCTGAAACCACCTAAGTAGCAAAAAAATTTTTTTTTCACTATTTTTTAAACACTATTTCTCAATAGTCTACTTTTAGCTCAATACACTTACTCGTAATAAGACGACATTCCAACTTTTTTATACCATCTGAAAAATACGATTTTGGGAACTCGTCAAAATATGCGATAGTTTCGGTACTCACTTCTTCGTTAAAGATGAATCTTTTTCCTGCGAGACATTTTTTCAGTTTTCGAAACAGGAAAAAGTCACTAGGAGTTAAATATGGACTATATGGTGGATGTTCAACCAATTTGAAGTTTATTTCATGCAATTTTGGCATCGTATCTAATGCTGTGTGAACCGATTCGTTGTCTTGAAGAAAGAGCACTTTTTTCTTCTCTAAATGGGGTCTTTTTTTTATTGCATCAATCAATTTATCCAATAATGCCCGATAATACTTTTCTGTGATTATGGATCCCTCTTCAGGATCTTCCATGTGCATCCCAAAATACAGTTGTCATAACCTTGCCACCTGATTTCACGGTCTTCGCCTTCTTCGGAGCACTTCCCCCAGCTTCCACCCATTGTTTCTATTATGTCAAATGAATAATCATTTGAGGACACTTTGAGAAATTTATTGTCTTATAAAGATCATATAAAAGATATTTTAGCAGTTTTTGGCGGATTTTGATGGACAGCTTGGTGCTGTAGGTGGGAAAAAATCTGGCAACACCAGCAAATATGTCTACGAAGCAAATTAATCCGGTATTACATGTGTACGTATACACAGCATTGTGTATGTATTCGTGTCTTTGTATACATTTGATTGCTTGGCTTGTATTTGTATTGGTTTGTTCTGCTTGTGCCGGCCACAAAGCTGGTTGAAAAAATTATGCCGACATAATATCACTTCTATGCCCCCGTTCGCCCACAAGCTGCAAAACAATTGTTCTCGTCTGCTATTGCCCAATGTGTCACATTTTGTAATCAATGAATGCTAACTTACGAAGTGTGTGACAGTAGTATGTAGAGATCCCAAAAATGAATTACGTTCATATTTTGCGTCACATTTAAATAAATGTATTTTATTTTTTAGTTGTAAATTTAACGTTCGCCGCCTCTGTCAGACTACGTTGCAAAAATTTAATTTAGAAAATATTATAAACAAGTAAGAGAGTATATCGATATCGAGGATTTTCTTGTTATTAGCTTTAGTAACCACTTCTTGATGGTATTGTTGCAGTGTAGTTTCGGCCGCGTTTAAATTCAGCAATCCAATATTTTTTCAAGTGATCTGACGGTGCGGACTAACCGTAATGTTTTGTCACTTTCGCCATTTTTACTTTACAATAATAGCGTTGAATCACTGCACGAAACTCACTTTTTTCCATATTTTAAGAAGCACAAAAGTTGCTGATTTCAAACGACTACAACAAATAAACTAATCGATGAATTTGTGTGAAGTTTTAACAGCTGACGTTTGGCAGATCGTAATTTAAAAAAGAGTACTTGTGTTATCATCTAGAGCTAAGTAGCTTCAATATCAATCCCCTTTTATAGTTGTCACGGTTAGTGTAATCGATTTTTCATTCCAAAATAGCTTTATATTAAAAAACAGAACTAAACATTTTTGAGAAAATGAAGTATTCTTACTGCTTTATTTTGTGAATTAATATGAATTTTGTTGACATTTGGGATATTATTGTGAATCGTTTTGCTGGCTAAACACACCTGCGACAACAGCAATTTACATAATTTTCTAAAAATTTTCTGCTCAATAGTTTAATTGAGTTTATGTATAGAATATTGAGTTCAATTAAGACGTTAATTGCGTAATCTCAGTAATGGTGTATGTCTGAACAGAGTTTAGGCCAAAATGTATATGTCCCGCATTTAAAACCTGTTAAACCTGCTTATAGTGAACTACTTAATAGAAACTCTCTATCTAACAAATTCAGAATAAAACTTAGAGCCACACAGTAAAGTCCCGTTATCAAAACGAAGTGCATAAGGAATTCATTAGAAATCTAATCAGATTTGTTATGTCTCTTGTTAAAGAAGTACACTTTATTTGTCTCTGCGAAAGAGACTTTTTAGTAGTATTCTCATGTAAAGTAGATTTCAGATAAAAAAAAGCTAAGGAGTTGTACCGAACTTTTTTAATCTTCGTTGTACCAAGGCTTCATTGATAGATATGTGCAACGTATGAATGGCTCTAACGTGTACCACTTTGCTTCCATCGTTTTTTCCGAAATTCCAAGCTTTATTGTAAAAACCTGGTTATATATTTATGATTCATAATATTGCCAAGATTTTCATCAATCTTTCGGGCAGCATACAAATTCTGCGTTATAAAAACTGGTCATCTTTTGAAGCGATCTACTTACTTCCTTATAAGACCGGGACTGTTAGTCAGCCTAGTCGAAACAAGTAAGTATCAGGAAGTAACGCCTGGAGAATACGGCTGATGGGATAGGACCTCCCATTTACGTTTCCAAGTATGTCTTGACCTCTTCAGTGCTCGGCTCAAACGTATTAATTACGTTCGATAACAATCGATTTTAATAAATTGTTTTTTAATAATTTTTTTTTTAAGTGAAATAGAACTGATTGTATATTGATAAATGTTTTATTTAATGTTGAAAATTATGTATGGAATACAAATGCGAGCATTTAAGAGTATATGTTTTTCGTTAGATTCTCACACATTTCATTAATTTCGTCACGAATATTTTGTTTGATTTGCTCAAACGTTTCCGGTCTGTTTGCACAAACCTTTACTTTCAGATATCTCCCAAAAAGTAGTCCTAAGCAGTCAAATCAGGCGGCGAGGAGGTCAATCAACATCACAATTTTTTGATAAATTGTTGTGGAAATAGGTCTCGCAGTAATTGGATTGTAATCCAGGATGTATGCGACGTGGGACCATCTTGTTGATACAACATGTTAATCAAGCCCGAAGCATGCAGTTGTGGCGTTAAAACGTTTTCAATCATATGACATGTGCTTACACGTGTTTATTTCAATTATTTATAATTAGTAAAAAAAAGACGAAAATATATATGTATGTGTAAATTGTATAATCAAATGACGCACTCGAACACTCTGACTGTATTCCGATAAAATGAATAATTCATAGAAAAAAGTTTAGTTAATGACTTTAACAAACACAACGCATAGAACGTAAACAGTTCGTTTAATCTTATAATTCACTCTTGCTGCAGATAAATTAATTTACCATGCATATATACATGTGCTAATATACTCGTACACATACGAATGTTTATCATTAGCTAAATATAATTGTGTTGCAGATTTACATAAACTTCCATAAGCGCTAACATTCAAATACATAAATAAAATGTACATACATACATAGGTAAACATATAATTGATATTTACTATTTTTAGAACAATAATACTAGATTTAAAACACTAAAGGCTATTCTTGCGGAAAACCACAGTATCATTTTTCCCTCTGCGAATCTATTTTTGTAAGAAGCAATCAGTATTAGTCACCGAAAAGTATAAGTGTGCAACTTTAAGAAAAATCGCTGTCATAACACCTAAACTTGTAAGAACATCGACGGAATTACCTGCAAATAACATATAAAATGTTATTATTTTTATACCCTTGACAAAAATGTAAGATTGCCACTTCGTTTGTAATTTCCACAATACTCATTTCCAACCCTATAAAGCAGGGGTGCCCAAAAGTTCTATATGGAAGAGCAAACCCCACTACATATGAGGAAAAACAAATTTTATATATTTTTTATTTATTAACAAATTTATTACAATTTAAATCACAATTAACTATATTTACCTTTGTGTCAAAACTTCAAGAACAAACGATTTTGTTTACAGAAAGTATGACATTTTATGAAAGTATAGTAGCGTTATTGAGACTATATATATAGGGTTTACATTGTTTACATTCCGTGCAAAGAAAAAAAAAAATGAATATAAATACTAAGGTGGCCATATTAAAAGTAAACATATATAAATCCCATCCGAAAGAGGGATTTTTGACCAAATTATCTCAGGTACTTTATATTTTGAGAACATTTTCATACATATATTACTACATGGATAAATATAAATTATAACAGGTATAATGTCATGAAAAATACTTCTTTTATGTAAGAAGTATCACCTGATACTGCTTTGTTCGTCGTTCGCTGACGAAAAAATTCAACTTTCGCTGAGTATGACAAATTTCGACCAACACCATGATTGTGTGCATTTTCATATACGCCAATGTGTTTTATATTTGGCGATGAATATTCGCGACCAAATATTCGTCGTTCGTCGTAGTTGTGTTCCTAGAAATACTCCTCAAGGTTTCAACAAAACGATGTAATCGCCTACACAACAGAAGTCACAATGGATATTGTGAATAAAACAGGTCACTTAGTCTACCGTTTTGGCTCATTAACCGCAGAAAAAAGTAGTCCTTACGGAAAATATTTGACAGGAATGCGAACAGTTATCACCAGAAATATTGCGGCAGCCTCTTGGCCGATATCATATTTTTCCACTAATGCAAAAAATTGTACAGGGCGAAATGAAGTTTTAAATACGCAAAATACATTTACTTATTTAGGAAAAACGAACATGAATGATTAATTTTGAGCCACCAAACAATTTTAACAATGTACACGAAATGTCTACTCAGCAAAAACAAAAAGTTTTATATAAAAATAAATCTTTTAAAAGTAAAAGTAACTGGAGCTGGAAAAGAATTTTCATAGTATTAATGAAAAGTAAATTCCTGTCTGTCTAGTAAAGTAATCGTAATCGCATTGTAGCAAAAGCCCCAATAGAAAGTAAGTCGAAAGTTGGTTGCACTTTTGCACCAACTATTACACACATTGAGAAATGTGGATATCCGCTAAAGTTGAACAAAATCTAGAATAGCGCAAGAGTGAGAAAAATCCATAAAGCATAACATACCTTCATCAAAATTTGCTGATGTTTGCTGACATAAATATTTGTGGTACAGAGCTTAACATATAAAATGCATTTAGCAACAAGCAACAGAGCCAAAGAACACACAAAAGAAGTAATAAAACCCTTTTATAAAGCAGCACGCAACAGAAAGTAAGACAACAAAAAGGAGAGTGAACAAATGACATTAAAGATATATGTGTGTATACAGTGGCGAGCACTTATGGCTACAAGTTAAATTCCGTCAAAAGGTTTTATCTAAAAAAAATAGTTAAGGCGCAACCACAACGACAGAGATACACAGAAAAAAATAGATGAGATTTTTTTTCAATCAAGTTATGTTATTAACAAAAAACCACCAATTTAATAAAATTTGCATTGACTTAATTAAATTATTATTAATAATGAATTTTTGGAAATATCTCTTAATAAAATGCAATTAATAAAAAGTTTTCCGAATTATTGACTGTTATTCAATAAATAAATTTAAAAGGTTGTCATATAACAGTGAAGAGTTGTTGTTTCTTTAACAATTTTTTTTGTTAAGTATATTTTACATATTAACAACAATTTTTTCAACTCAATAATTTTTGCTTTTAAGTGAAAAAGCTATTTCTACTTTATAATTTGAATTATCAATCCGGCAAAAAATCTTTTTCACAGGAAATTTGATAAAAAATAGTGCAATTTTTTTTTCTGTGTAAGGCATCTATTTTTTTCTGTGTAAGTTCACCGTAATTAAATTTTATACAAAGATTAGTTATTTAATAAATACTTTAAGGAATTTAACACACTACCAAAACAATTATAAATTTTATCAAACCGAGTTTAATCAACGAACGCGTAGCCAAGACTGTCATTTCCCATGTTGGCCTTCTCATCGAAGACTTGGTAGGTCACGTTGTATCGACACCTGGAGACGCTTAGCTTGCAATAATGTTTCAGATGTAATTCGAGCCTTTTTATGTTGTTTCGTCATCAGGCCGGATGCGCGTGCAGAGTGCACGGTAATTTTATTGGTAAAATTATTGGTTACGCTGCCACTACTAAATAATATTCATAAGCAGTGTCCGCTCTGTTGTTCAATAGAGAACACACGATAAAAAGTCATCTGACAAAATTTCAAATAGAATGTTTGTTCTATTTTGTTTAAACATCTGACATTATAACAATGTTTCAAACCTGTTTGTAAAAATTATAATTTTGACAGACATGAAAAATACATAAGGAATTACATATTAAAAAAACATATCGTGCCCTTACATGTTCTACACATTTGACTTACAAATCAAATAAAACGTACAAAATTATAAAAATAGTTATGATTTTTCATTTAAGCTAATCAATGCTACTCGTATAATAAAAACAAAATAAAAATTAAAATTCGGGAATTCCATGTGTGCATATAAAGTTATAAACAAATTTTTGGAAAATAACAATATTCATTTTGGCAGACCTACTAAAAGTTTCCCGTACGAGTCCAGAAGACATAGAAATTTGCACGAAGATGGTGAAGTGTTGTGCACCTTTACCTTTGCTTGTAATTAAGAAGTAATTTTTTGAATTATTTAATATTTTATAACATTAGTTCATTTTGTGAAAAAGTAGATAAGTTCTTGAAAATTTTTTAAAATGCTTCATCTTTCAGTCGATCTAAAAGATTAACTTAGATATTTAAAACACTGTGCGTGGATAGACTTTGCTTCGTGCATACGAAATTTCTGTATTGGCAAATCGCTTATAAGCGAGATAAAAATATATATTTTGGCTTACAGTCGTAAAGCATCTCTGGGCTGAAGAACACCTCTCGCGTCATTGTAATTATTTCTTAAGTGCGGTCAGGCTTGTTATTTTTGTTGTTCAGTATTCGAAAGTTTTGCGTCTCAGTCGGTCTGGTTAACGGTTTGCCTCAATTAAATGAATTGGTTTACAGTTTTTCTAGAGTTATTTCGTTATTAACGACGCTGAAACTTCCTATGTGAAGGAATAGAATGATATAGTTAGTCACTGCGACGCTACAAGTGCACTGTTAATACCATCTTGGGCATATGGTATCCGTCACGCTGCCTATATCCTATATATTGCAAATTTACTTTGCGACTGTATGGTTACATAAATAAATAAAATAAATATTTTAGGTTATGCACGCGGGAAATATTCTTAGTTCCGCTCCATCTAATCCGCGCAATCGGTTTGGACTTAAATATTGTTTCTGCAATGGTATTTTGTATTGTATTGTATTTTTCGGTAAAAATATTTTTTACTTTTTTGTACTCCAAGCTGTCGTCTTCTTTTACAAAACAATAGGTGTACAATTTTGCTTTCGTCATTTTGCAATAAATGGCTGTAGAGACAAGTGGTAGTCGAAATAAATACATAGATCGTAGATATCACAGATATTAAACATATCGCCATCGAACTATTAATCGATTTATGTCTGCATCGTAAAGTTATTCTCGATTAAACATGTCAGCTTACGAGCCAAATTCTCGTCATTTGCGGAAGTTTTTAATTTTCTGCTTTAATGTGAAGAAATCTGCGGCTAAAGCTCATCGAATGCCGCTATTAGTGAAGATGTATAGCTAAGATTGCTTTCACCGCTTCAAGAATGGTGATTTTGATACATGGTGGTGGAAGAGGGAAGGGTTTCGAAGATGCAGAATTGTAGGCCATTTCAAAACACCTAAAGCGCAGAAAATCATAGAGATTTCTCGGCTATGCTTCCACGTCGACGGCCAAATCGAATATTCACGGTTCCAAGGTCATGCTCAGTATTTGGTGAGACCACCTCAGCGCACCAACTAAAACAATAACAGGCGCTCACTGTCGAATGTAATTAATTCATTTGAGCAGAAAATTCAAAGAGAAAGGACTTAAATATAAGGAAAGACATTATAAAGTGATTTTATAGCATGACAATGCTCGACTCCATGTTGCATGGTCAAGACATATTTGGAAATGTTGAAATGGGAAGTCCTACCCCATCCGCCGTACTCTCCAGACGTTGCTCCTTCGGCATATCATATGTTTTGATCAAGAGGCAAAATATGAATGACTCACCGAATAGTGACCTTCTATTAATCTCCGAATGGGGTTGTAACAACAGGGTCGCCTTTAATGTTCGTAAGACCCAGTGTTGTTTAATAACATCTTGATGTTCTAGGAATGAAAATACAGTGTTCGCTGGACTGAACACATTTTTCATGTCTCTAAAGAAGCATTCAAGTGCCTCTAATTTTTGAAACAGTATAAGATGTACTTCACTCCATCCGATCTTTTTAGTATATATATATATATATATATATATATATATATATATATATATATATATATATATATATATATATATATATATATATATATATATATATATATATATATATATATATATATATATATATATATATATATATATATATATATATATATATATATATATATATATATATATATATATATATTCAACCGAAAATGGAATGCATCTCTCATGAGAGGGCGAAGAAACTTATCAGTGACAGTGGTGTATCCAACTCTATTGACTCACTGAAGCATCGGCGCAGTGTGGGGTGCATTACTCTGTTCTATCGTTACTACAATGTATTTAGCTCTGACGAGATTAAGGATCTTGTTCCCGAAAATCGCACATTCATACGGAACACTCGGTTATCGTCCAGTGCTTATCCATTTGTGGTCGGTTCACCGGGGAATCGTATAACGCATTATAGAGAGAATTCGTTTTTCAGCCGTACACTTCCATTATGGAATAAGTTGCCTACAGATGTTTTTCCTGCCTGTTATAACGTTGGCAGGTTCAAGTCAAATGTTCTCAAACATTATTCCCTCTTTCCCTCTCCTCATAACCTATTTTCCTAGTTCTGGTACAATGCATATGTAGGAGTTATTCTCTAAGTAATGATGCAAGATAAAAAAATAAAAAACAGAAATGACAAACGGCCTGACTGACCAGCACTTCTGCACTTTCGGTCTTATTAAGAATTAAAAAATTGAATTGACTCGTGGATGTTTTCCGAAGATGACCAGTTTTTTTTAAATGCGTGACTGCCTGAAAGATTGAAGAAAGTACCGGCCAGCGATGTACAACACTTTGAGTTATAAATGTAAAACCAGTTTTTACAATAATGCCGAAAATTTCGGATAAAAAACGGCGGAAGCAAAGTTGTACACCTATTTGTTTTTGTATTAATATATTTACAGTTTAGTTTATAATTTTATATTCTGAAGTATTAGGAATCGAAGAAATGGTTAAAAACCATTAGTAGTAATATCTACACTAACGAATCATGCTTTCGAAAAATCTTGTAATATCAGTATAAAGCCGTATTTTAGAAGGCTTTTTAGGAGACTTCAGCGCAAAAGAACATTGGCAGGTGGAAGTCTAGTTGCAGAATATGGAAAAAAAAGTTTTTTGTATTAAATAATGTTGTATAACTTTGCGCTTCTCTATTGACGGTATGAGTTTCAAATGCATATACACACAATATAAGAAAGTATAAAGTTTTAAATGGATCTGCTCTTTAACACAAAGCTTAATAAAATTTGTATTTTATAGTTTGTAAGGCCGTTAACAATGTGTATTCTTTTGAATTATATATTTGCTCTGCCATAAAAAACAAACAGTTATTAAAAGGACAAAAAATTATGCATTTTAATGCTCTTTATTTCTATTCTTGTTGTTAAACAAGTACGAGTACCTACTTTCATTCTGCCGGAAATCAACAGCATAAAAATATAATGAAAGCAAAATAACGAGAAAGAGAAAATAGCAAAGAATCTCAGTCATAGTGATAGTTTATCATGAGTTTCTTTTTTTTCAGCTGTATGCATAGTTTTGTGAAAATGGAACAGTTTTGTTTCAAATTTACATAAAGGATAATTATAAGCAAGTATCACACGAAAATATTATCCTTTGATAAATTAAATCCGCAACAGCTTAACCTATTTTTTTTTTGTTTGTAATGAAATTAATGTGAAGTCTGCATATTTAATGAGGTACTGAAATTTAATAGGAGAATTGAAAGCAAAAATTTCCAACTAAACTGTTTGCATTTATTAACTTTGTTAATTGTTACTATTATCATAACTTGCAGGAATTCTTATTAGTGTTTGGTTTGGAAAAATATTGAAAGTGTTAAAAGACTTCCGGCCTTAGAACTTAAACGATATTAGAATTTAAAATTCAATATTCGTATTATTTGATATTGTTTATATTAATTTCTTCCAAATTTTCCAGCTAGAGAGCGTATATATTTTTAGATGTACCTATTTATACAGTTTCCACAACGAATTTTCTTTCTGTAAAATTGCAATTATTAAAATTAAGAAAGGAAAAAACTTCAACTAAAACCTGATGTACATATGTACAAACCAAAAATTGCAATTATGTTTGTTAAGACCTTTCTACAAGAGACCAACGTTAAATAAAGCTATTTACACACATGCTGACTTCGGAGTGACAATGAAACAGTCGTTGTTTAGCTTCGATAGTGAACGGACGTGTTTGTTTTTTGATCGCAAGTAAAAAAAAAAAATAAAAAAAAAAATAAAACGGGATTAAGTAAAAACCGTAATAGGTGAACAGAGTGTTTTTGTTTAAAAAAAAACTTTGTGACATTTTTTTTTAAATACCATTTAAAATTGTAAATAAAAAATAGAAGCAATTAATTGCATGAGTGTACCTATCAGATGTAATTCTGAAAAAGAGCTTAGCTCCGGTAGAAAAAACCTTTGGATTTCTGAAGAGGAATCGGTGAAAAAATCATTGGAAAATTTCCTGTCTCTAAGAGATAGGAAACGCCCGCGATCGTGTTCGCCAAATATTGTTGTTACAACTGAAGACAAAACATCTTCCAGTTTAATTGTTGATGATAAGGTAAAAATCCAAGTAGGCATGGACAGGTACATAACCGTGGTTAAAAGGCAGCGAAGCCCCAAATCAGCTCAAATATCATCTCAACCGAAATTTTCTAAAGATGATAATAGGACTTCGGCAACCGATAGCAATAGGTTTGCTATACTGCAAACAGATGAGCCAACAATTTCTAAAAAAACCTTTAAGCCGCCACCAATATATTTGCGAGAACCTACCTCTAGTGAGCTGGTAAAACAACTTATTGCGGCAATCGGCAAAGATACTTTTAACGTAACATCGGTTAAGCACGGCGGCATCAATGAAACGAAAATCCAGGTAAACAGTGAAAATGAATACCGAAAGCTGTCTGACGTTCTAGAGAAGGAGAAGCGATCATTTTACACATATCAGCTTAAAAGTGCCAAAGGTATTCAGGTCGTTATAAAAGGGATTGACCCTTTTGTTGACACGAATGAGGTCAAAACCGGACTAGAAGACAATGGCTTCAAAATTAAAAATGTGGTTAATATTAGAAACCGTGAAAAAATTCCTCAACCCATGTTTAGGGTTGAATTGGAACCTAGAGATGTTGCCTTAAAAAAGAATGAAGTGCATCCTATTTATAACCTCAAGTATCTTTTGCATCGCAAGGTTACCGTTGAGGAGCCTCATAAGCGTTTAGGGCCCGTTCAATGCCTAAACTGCCAAGAATTTGGCCATACTAAGGCCTATTGCAAGCTGCCCGCAGTTTGCGTTGTGTGTGGTGAACTTCACGGTACATCACAGTGCAAAAAACCTAAGACTGACGCGAGCGTTAAGAAATGCAGTAACTGTGGAGGTAACCATACTGCAAACTACAGGGGTTGCCCTGTCTACACTCACTTCAAGAGGTCAATGACAAATAGGTCAGCAATTTCAAATATGCCACCCCAGCAGTCAAACACCACTTCTACAAACAATTTTCCCCAGGTACGCCAGTCAACCAGCCATGTAAACTTGCAAAACCCCAAACAAATTTCTTATGCAAATGTGGTAAAATCTGATAAACCAAACTTGGATCAAGAGCCCAAGCCTCCAAAATCCGATCCAAATTTTAGCAATCTTGAGGCAACTCTGCAGACTCTTGTTCAGTCCATAAACACTTTTACCGTTTCTATGACAAACATGATGCAGGAAATGCTAAAAATTCAATCTACTATTTTGCATTCAATTTTAAACAAATGAATTGGTTAAAAATATGTTTCTGGAACGCAAACGGCATCCGCCATCACAAAAATGAACTTGAGCACTTCCTTATGGAAAAGCAAATCGATATAATGTTGATTGCTGAAACTCATTTGACAACCAACAGTTTTTTCAAAATTAATGGCTACATACTGTACGACACAAAAGATCCCCGTGGAAGATCTTGCGGAGGATCGGCAATTCTAATAAAATCCAGAATTAAGCACTATTTAATGAACGAGACACGTGAGGAGTATATCCAAGCAACTAATATATGCATTGAATATTTTCATGAAAAAATCGTTATTTCCTCGATTTACTCACCGCCCCGATTTTCAATAACAGAAAGCCAATATTCAAATTTTTTCAAATCACTTGGGCCTCGATTTTTAGCGGCTGGCGACTATAACGCTAAACACACTTTTTGGGGATCACGCTTAATTACCTCGAAAGGCCGTGTGCTTTTTGACACCGTTTCCAAAATGGGCTTAGATGTGGTTTCAAGCGGACACCCCACTTATTGGCCGACAGACCGACGAAAGATCCCAGACGTTATAGATTTTGGAGTTGCGAAAAATTTTCCTTTAGAGTGGATGCAAGTGGAGCCTTCATTAGATTTGTCATCAGATCACTCTCCCTCTATAATCTCTATTTCGTTCCCTCAAGAAATTGGCTCACCGTTGACTGTCAATAGAGTTAATTGGTTAAAGTACAAAAAATTTTTGAGCACACATTGTACTGAAAATATCGCCTTGAGAACGCCTGAGGATATTGATGTGTCAATTAACAATTTTTCTGAAAACCTCAAACTGGCCGTACAGCATGCTACCACTAGTCATTTAAGACCTAGGAATGAGAGCAATAGAACTTATTCATCTGAAATTGAGCAACTTCTGTCCGAAAAAAGAAGAGTCAGAAGAGAGTGGCAACTTCGCAGGTCTCCCCAGCTTAAAACTAGGCTACGGGAATGCATAACTCAGCTAAGAAATCTGCTTGAAGTCCATAGGATGGCTTCCCTTAAAACATATTTGGAAAGCCTTGATGGTACCCCTCAATCTGATTATTCCTTGTGGAAAGCGACAAAAGGTTTAAAAAGACCCGTAATAGGTAAGCCACCTTTGCGAAATTCAACTGGCGACTGGGCAAGAAGCGATTCTGAAAAGGGAATGTTGTATGTCGATCATTTGCGAAACGTTTTTATCACAAATGATTCAGAGAATAATACAGCGGAATTACCACCATATGTTGTTAGACCTCCTGTGTCTTTGAGATTTAATTTTCAAGATGTCGAAAACGTTATCGGTAATACAAACCCCAGGAAAGCTCCAGGCATTGATCAAATTACTGGTAAAATGCTTGAACAGTTACCTCGTGTAGCTAGAAGGGTTCTACTTTTTATTTTTAACGCCATTTTACGCCTTGAGTATTACCCTGCAGAGTGGAAGGTCTCAATGATTACTATGATACCCAAGCCAGGGAAGGATCTAACTAAGGTAGAATCATATAGACCAATAAGTCTTTTACCAACAATTTCAAAACTATTCGAAAAATTGTTAATGGCGAAGTTGAGTCCAATATTGAACAATGTGGGATGCATCCCTGATCATCAATTTGGCTTTCGGGCTAAACATAGCACCATAGAACAAACGCACAGACTAGTCAATGTCATAAGACAAACCTTTGAGGCGAAGAAGTACTGCTCAGCTCTTTTCATTGATATTTCTCAAGCATTTGATAAAGTGTGGCACGACGGCTTGATGCACAAAATAAAGCTAAATTTGCCTGCAAATACACACAAGCTTCTGGAAAGCTACTTATATGGGCGGAAGTTTGTTATCAGAGAAGGCGACCTTATTAGCCCAACTCAGCCAATCAAGGCAGGAGTTCCCCAAGGCAGCATACTGGGGCCTACTTTATATTTGATTTACGCCTCTGACATGCCAACGACATCTGGAATCCACACTTCTACCTTTGCAGATGACACAGCGTTTTTGAGTGTTCATGAAAACCACCATTTAGCATCACGAAATTTACAGGAATACATTTCAATATTAGAGAAATGGCTAAAACTTTGGAAAATCAAAGTTAATGAACAGAAATGTACTCATGTTACATTCACACTGTGTAGGCAAACATGTCCGCCTATCCAAATTAACAACTCACCTATTCCGCAGCACAACGAAGTCAAGTACCTTGGTATTCACCTGGACCGTAGGCTAACATGGAAGTCTCACATTGAAGCAAAGGTCACTCAGTTAAAACTAAAAGCAGCGCAGCTAAATTGGCTTATGGGCAGAAATTCGACACTGAAATTAGATTGCAAACTTTTGTTATACAACTCAATACTAAAGCCTATATGGTGCTACGGAATTCAGTTATGGGGCACCGCCTCAGCGTCAAACATTGAAAAAATCCAAAGGCGACAAAACAAAATTCTACGAACGATTACTGCAGCTCCATGGTACGTAAAAAATTCACGAATTCATAACGATCTGAGTGTTCCGCTGGTAAAAGAGGAATTTTCTAAGTACGCGACAAGGTATATCAGTAAACTGGAGCTTCATCCAAACCCTCTTGCTCGCAATATACTTAATTTTGGCGGCCACACTCGGCTTAAAAGAAGGGATACCGCTGCCACCATCAGATTGCTCAATAGGTGATTTTACCGAAATAGCTCCCGCATAATAAAACTTTTTGTCTAGCATTGGCCGGACTTTAGAATCACATTTTTTTTTAATTTTAAATTTAGTATTAAGATTTGAATACTTATTGTTAGTTCATTTTGAAGATTCAATAAATAAAAAACGCTCAAAAAAAAAAAAAAAAAAAAAAAAAAAATGAAAACTTGTCCCGCAGAAGTTAATTGTGTGTTTAGACGATCGTAAGAAAATCTTACAATTTCATTGTCAGACTATGGTCTGACAAATAATTCATCTGACAACAAAAATTGTCAGTTCACTCGGTTGTCAGATTGTTAGATGAACAAAATTGCCAGAAATTGACATGTATATCAGTGCAGTGTTTCCCATCAAACTTTTTTCTGACAATGATGCCATCTGACAATTAAAACTGAGCTTACAAGACCAGCCAATTATCTGGCAATGCCGACGAAGAGTGTTCTCACGATTGTCAGATGCCTGACAACATTGTCGTCTTACAATTGATTGACAATGGTTTTTCTGACAACGTTGTAAGTTAAAAATTGGCAGTTCACACGACTGTAATACATTTTCAGACAACTTTACTGGCAATATTGTAATATCTGACAACCGTGTGTACATAGCTTAAGTTATTTGTAGTTAAGAATTGGGTTTGAATACAAGTTCCATATAATAGAAAGACGTCTCGAAACGAAGCAATAAGTAGTGTTTTGTCTTCCATCCTGTTTACACGTGATATTTTTAATCTCGTCCATGTTTTCTTTATATATTCATTATTAATTTCTTTTTAATGTAATTATTTACCTAACACCTCCCGTGTTGTACTAATTTTTGTAAGACTGAGCAGAGTCGAAGGTATATACACTGGACACTGATCACGTTTAACTAATTTTTATGCTGTGTTCACATTTGTTTAGGTTTTTCTATGTTGTTATTGATAGGTTCAAGTCAAACGTCTTCAAACTCTCCTCCCACTGTCCACCTCTTCATAACCTATTTTGCTACTTCTAATACAATAGACTATACGAATTCTGATAAAAAATAATCGTTATTTTCCAATTTCGTGAGCTACGTATGTTCGATTTTCGCATTTTGTTTTTCTGTTATGTTGGTACACATGTCTGTTATATATGTTAACAATATCGGCCATTTTGGATTCTCAGTTTGTTTTTGACAAATAAAAAGGTTAGTCGTGTTTTGGTGAGCTCTTCGATTTCTTTTTATTCGAAAAAATGGTCAAAGAAACTGCATAAAGTTTTGTGTAAAAAATGAAATTAAATGTGCAAGGACATGTTGAAATGTTGACTGTGGCATTTTGCGAGTCTACTATGAGCAGAACACACGTTCATTTGTAGTATAACAGGTTTAGGGAAGGCGGAGAAAATGTCAATGGCGATGCTCGTCCATGTCGCCCGAGCACGTCACAAACCGAAGAAAACATTGAAACAGTGAAGAAAATCATTTTTGATAATTATCGAATCACGATCAGAGAGGTAGCTGATAATTTTTTTTGTTTTTTATCTATAAAACGAACGAACAATAATTATTCAAATCGTAATACTCAATATAAATTTTTTTTTTTTTTTTGTAGCGTTTTTTATTTATTGAATCTTCAAAATGAACTAACAATAAGTATTCAAATCTTAACATTAAATTTAAAATTCAAAAATATGTGCTTTAAAACTAAAAAAAAATGTGCTTTATACTTAAGTCCGGCCAATGCTAGACAAAAAGTTTTTTTTTGCGGGAGCTATTTCGGTAAAATCACCTATTGAACGTTCTGATGATGGTAACGGTATCCCTTCTTCTAAGCCGAGTGTGACCGCCAAAATTAAGAATATTGCGTGCAAGAGGGTTTGGATGAAGTTCCAGTTTACTGACATACCTTGTCGCGTACTTAGAAAATTCCTCTTTTACGAGCGGAACACTCAGATCTTTATGAATTCGTGAATTTTTTACGTACCATGGAGCTGCAGTAATTGTTCGAAGAATTTGATTTTGTCGCCTTTGAATTTTTTCAATATTTGAAGCTGAGACGGTGCCCCATAATTGAATTCCGGAGCACCATATAGGCTTTAGAATTGCATTGCATAACAGAAGATTGCAATCCAGCTTCAATGTAGAATTTCTGCCCATAAGCCAATTTAGTTGCGCTGCTTTTAGTTTCAACTGAGTGACTTGTGCTTCAATGTGAGAATTCCCCGTTAGCCTACGGTCGAGGCGTGTACCACGTTACTTGACTTGTTCCGTGTGTAAACACACACACTCACCTATTTCAGGTGAGTTGTTAATTTGGATAGGCGGACATGTTTGCTTACACAGTGTGAATGTGACATGGGTACATTTCTGTTCATTACCTTTGATTTTCGAAATTTTTTGCCATTTGTCTAATATTGAAATATATTCCTGTAAATTTCGTGAAGCGGTTTTCATGAACGCTCAAAATCTCTGTGTGGTCTGCAAAAGTTGAAGTGTGGAGTCCAGATGTCGTTGGCATGTCAGAGGCGTAAATCAAATGTAAAGTAGGCCCTAGTATGCTACCTCCCATATAAGTAGCTTTCCAGAAGCTTGTGAGTGTTTGCAGGCAAGTTTAACTTTATTTTGTGCATCAAGCCGTCGTGCCACATTTTATCGAAATCATAAATAGCTGGTTTTCTATGTTTCCCAGCTATCTATATGTCGACATTTCATAGGAACTTTTGAAAGATATTCTCAAACATTCAACTTTCAAAAATTTTCAAAGTCTACTGATGATTAGGGTAGTTCCTATGAAATGTCGACATATAGATAGCTGGGAAACATAGAAAACAAGCTATTTATAATTTTTTACTGGTATAAATGTTAGAAGCTTAAATAGCGAATAAAAAACTTAATTAAATCCTTCTTAAGAAAAAGAAATTAAGAAAGGAAAAACTTGAACTAAAAGCCTGTTGTACATATGTACAAACCAAAACAATTTTTAATTTAAAAAATTATAAAAGTTCAACAAAAATTTAACAAATTAAAAAACTTAATTGTTTTTATCAAAATCTTTAGAATTGTTAATGAGTTGAGCTTGTCTTCAAAAGTCTGTCTTATGGCATTGACTAGTCTGTGCGTTTGTTCTATGGTGCTGTAGTTAGCCAAATTGATGATCGGGGATGTATCCCACATTGTTCAATATTGGACTCATTTTCGCCATTAACAATTTTTCCAATAGTTTTGAAATTGTTGGTAGTAGACTTATTGGTCTATATGATTCTACCTTAGTCGGATCCTTCCCAGTCTGCAGGATAATACTCAAGGCGTAGTATAGCGTTAAAAATAAAAAGTAGAACTCTTCTAGCTACACGAGGTAATTGTTCAAACATTTTACCAGTAATTTGATCAATGCCTGGAGCTTTCCTGGGGTTTGTATTACCGATAACGTTTTCGACATCTTGAAAACTAGGTCTCAAAGACACAGGCGGCCTAATGACATATGATGGTAATTCCGCTGTATTATTCGTTGAATCATTTGTAATAAAAACGTTTCTCAAATGATCGACATACAACATCCCCTTTTCAGAATCGCTTCTTACCTAGTCGCCAGCTGAAGTTCGCAACGGTGGCTTATCTCTAACGGGTCGTTTTAGACGTTTTGTGGCCTTCCACAAGGAATAGTCAGATTGAGGAGTACCATCAAGGCTTTTCAGATATGTTCTGAGGGAAGCCACTCTTTGGATTTCAAGCAGATTTCTTAACTGCTACTGTAAAGGAAAATTTTTTTGCAACTCCAAAATCTATAACAACGTCTGGAATCTTTCATCAGTCTGATGGCCAAACAAGTGGGATAGCTGCTTGAAATCACATCTAAGCCCATTTTGGAAGTAGTGTCAAAAAGCACACGGCCTTTCGGGGACGTAAATATAATAGCAAGCTTAAAATTTGATATGGATAATTATAAGTGTCAATAATATAAACTATGTAATCAATTTGGCCTTTTTGTTGGCTTAAAGATTATGAATAAAGTGAATTGAATTGAAAATTAAACGTGATCCCCAAAAAGCGTGTTTAGCATTATAGTCGCCAACTGCTAAAAACCGAGGACCAAGTGATTTAAAAAAAATGTGAACATTGATTTTCATTTACTGAAAATCGAGGGGGTACATAAATCGAGGAACTAACAATTTGTTCATGAAAATACTCAAAGTATATATTTGTTGCTTGGAGATAGTTCTCACTTGTCTCTTTCATTAAATAGTGCTTAATTCTGGTCTTTAATCGAATTGCAATGGCGCCACAAAACCTTCCACGGGTATCTTTTGTGTCATATAATTTGTAGCAATTAATTTTGAAATAACTGTTGGTTGTCAAATGAGTTTCAGCAATCATCGTTAAATCGATATTAATCGAGTTATGCATTCCCGTAGCCTAGTTTTAAGCTGAGGAGACCTGCGAAGTTGCCGCGCTGACTATTCTTTTTTCTAACAGAAGTTCAATTTCAGACAAATAAGTTCTATTGTTATAATTTCTGGATCCTATATGACTACTGGTAGCATGCTGTACGGCCAATTTGAGTTTTTTTTTCTTGGACCAGTACTCAGGGGATGACCCCTGCATATGCAGTACATTGTACCGGAACTAGGAAAATAGGTTGCGAGGAGGGGGAAAGAGGGAGTAGTGTTTGTGAACATTTGACCTGAACTTTCCAACAGTATAACAGACGGGAAACATGTCTGTAGGCAACTTATTACACAGACGAAGCATATGGCTGAAAAACGAATTCTCTCTGTAATGCGAGTTTTGCAGAAAATGCCATTAATTGACACATCAATATTCTCAGGCGTTCTCAAGGCGCTATTTTCCATACAATGTGCACTCAAATATTTTTTGTAAAAAAAAACTCGGAAACAAATAAATAATTCTTACCTTTAAACCATTTTCAAACATTCTTAAATGTGTTTGGTATAAAGAAGGATGAAAGCAAAAAAACAAATTAATTCACTTAACCTTTATAAAAGGGAATAAATGATTCACATAGATGAAAAATCTTACCCAACACTAAATATAACTAAACAAAAAGCAATTATCAGCTATTAAATTCGTGGTTAAATTAAACAGTGCTGCCAACTCGAAGCTACGCTCAGAATATTTTTACAGTAACTGACTGTAGTTTATTTAGGAAGTAGTCCGTTTAGTCACTTTTAAGTGAATAATATTTCAAAATACAAAGAATTTTTAATATGAACCGATTTACTCATTAAAAAAATACACAGATATACTGACTTTCAGTTACATTTAAAATTGTTAGTTGTTCAATAATATCTACTCGTATGTATGTTTAAATTTACAAGTGGTCAACATTGTTTAAAACGTCAATCTTATAAAAATAAGTCGGTGAAACGTGTCGAAATAAACCTCAAAAAACAATTTTTTTTTCCAAAATTAATAGAAGATCACTATTCAGAGAGCCATTCTTATTTTTCCTCTTGGCAATGATCTCGAATAGGCTGGGCCTATAATTAAAAGAGTACGAATGGCAAATGCTGCTGTCATCCGCGAAAGAGTGCATGGGATTGGAAGTTTGACATAGACGATCGTTGAGGAAAATAAGAACGGAGCCTTGCGGTACACCTGAATTAATCTTTGATGAGACCCCATCTACTCGCATACCCCGAGAATGCTCGACATAAACCGAGAAAAGTCATCATCGACACCAAAACACACTCTGTCAAATGCTTTGGAGATATCCGGAGCCACCACTTTACTTTCGCCGAAATGATTGGCACCATTTCTTATAGAGATATGCCAAAAGATCTCCAGTAGCGCGACTCTTATGAAATCGATATTGACGATCACAAAGTAATTTGTGCGGCTCTAGATACCTCACAAGGTGGTAATTGACCATACTTTCCATTACTTTGGAAAGTGTAGAGCAAATTGCAATTGGGCGGTAATTTTCAGAGTTATCTGCCTCATACCTTGATGTTATATTAGCAACCTTCCAGCATGATGGAAACTCACCAACATGGTAAAGTATGCTGAAGAGGTGTGCTAATGGACCCGCAAGCGTAGAAGGCCACTGCCTCAAGACCAGTACAGGAATGTCATCCGATCCAGGAGTCTTATTCAAGTCGAGGTTGGCCAAAACTTTTTTAACTGCTCGAGCTCGGAAAAAATATAATAGGAAATAGTTGCAGATACTCTTTCGAGTTCGGGAAATGTTTGAACACTTTCCGGCAAGTTGGAGTAGCTTGCAAAAATGTCAGCCAGCAGGTTAGCCTTGTCAACCGAGTCGGTGAATGTCTGGTCATTCTTAGAGAGAGTTAGAATTAAATAGAAGATAATATAAGTAGGAGAAATAAAGAAAAAAAAAAAAAAAACTTTTGTTTTTATGAATCATGTAGATTGTTTTTTTTTTTGTAGTTAAATCAACCGTTATTAAAGAGAAAATGCGTATATTTTACCGTTTTAAATCAGTTATAATTTTACTGTTAAAAATTAAATGAACCCGCATATAAATTTAAATGAAATGTTATTGGACCAATTTTAACTAAACTTTCATTTCTTTTAAAATGCGTTTTTAGCTAATTTTACGTACATAATTTTTTTAGTGTATGGACGTTTAAAAAAAACACCTAATATATTTTGAAAGGAAGAGGAAACCATTTCTTACCAATATTTCTCTTTTTTTTTCTTAATATAAATTTTGTTGAACTTTTCATCATTAATTTTAAGTACGCGGTGACACTCTGATATTACCAGGAAAATTCCACTCTAATCCATAAGTTATGCGCCGATCCCACTTCGTTTAACATATAATTAAAAAAAACATTTTTTCCTAATAAATTGACATTAGGTTATTTCAAATATTCACAAATGACACGAAGTACCCTGGAGAATCATCTTGCCAAACCTCTTTTCTATATAAATTCCTGCCACACGTGGCAACATTAATAAAAGGTGTTTTTTTCTATGCAGATATGTTTATATATTTATGATATTCCAGCAATTTGTATTTAAAAATGTTTGTATTGTGGCAAAAAGATCCTTAACATACACATACGAGTATATACATACCTACGAGTGTGTATTTAGAGAATGTGATGAAAGGAGGCTGTTTTCATTTGTGAAATGTGTATGTATGTTTATAAAAAAGCTTCAAAATTTAAAAAAAAGCCCCAAAAGCAAAAATGTAAATAGGCTTGTTTGTTATTAAGAATCGTACAAGCTTAACTACTTAAATGCATTAGAATCGTTCGTCAAACTTTTAAGGCTGATGTGCAAAATATTATTAAGAATTCAAGAGCACTTAAAAAACCGCACAAAGAAGAAAATCAGAAAAGCAATTAAGGAGGCTTTACACTGCCAATGTCATTGTTATGTAAAATAGAAGCTTAACAACAGGCTATTGTAACCCTTTTATTAAAATAAGGATATTAGACATTTAACTTGAAAAACGTTAATAAAAAGAAAGATGATTGTTAACAAAAAATCTTTACAAACGCAAGACATTTCACCACACAGAATTCTTTTTATACTCAATAATGAGAAACGCCAAATCAATTAACAAATTCCTGTAAAGGAATTCGTGGATGCAACCAAAAATTTGGTAAACGTAAATGTTGAATGAAGGCGACAATGTCTTTTTTCAACAACATCGAAATATGATGTCCAAGGCTATTTTTTTACAAAAGCTCTTAGACAAAAGTTTTATTAACTTTATTTTTATTATAATCTTTCCATGTGTAAAATAAAGCGGAACAGAGGGTACCACTGCTTTGGAGATAGTTCTTACTTGTATGTAAAATGTAAAAGTAACTCTACCCGCCTGTCTGTCTGTCTGTTACCTTTTCACGTCTAAACCGCTGAACCGATTTTGATGAAATTCACTATGCTGATACTTTGAAGACCGAGACTCATTATACGAGAGATTTTTAGTCTGAAATTTATCTCACAAAGGGGTCAAAAGGAGGCAGTAGTGTTTTGTCTTCCATCCTGTACAGATGTCTTTTGTTACTGCTGTCCGTATTTTCTATATATTGCACCGGAATACGTAGCAAACTGTGTTCACGTGTTTTTATTTATTTATTTATTTATTTTTATTTATTTTTTTCACTGTTGTCCGTATTTTCTATATATGTTCACTATTAACTTCGTATGAAACCAAATTGCACCGGAATAGGTAGCAAGCATTTTCTTGTTTTTTTCTCATTTTTCACCGTGGGCCGTGTACTTCATTACCTTGCGGTGTGGAAGGTGTTGGACTAAATTTTGCTAATCTGAGCAGTGTTGAAGGTATATACACTGGGCACTGATCAGTTTTAACTAATTTAATTCCAACATTTTAAATGCTGCAATCAGAGTTTGTTTTAGTCTTCTGTGTAGTTATTGTTAACGAACACTACTCCCTCTTTCCATCTCATTATAACCTAAGTTCCTAGTTCCAGTACAATGCACTGCATATATAGGGGTTACCCCTTGAGTACTGGTCCAAGATAAAAAAAAAATGACCGTCCAAAAAATTTTTTTTTTTAATATTTGCGTTATCGATGAACCGATCTTTTCTTTGAGAGGGTTTCTAAAGAACCTGCCAAAAATTTCTTGGACGACGGACAGACAAACTGTCCGCCCGAAAAATAAAACTCCGCCATTAATGAATTGCTTTCACTCTTTCTTCTTTCAAAAATGAAAATAAAAAACTTTTTTTTGGACTTCGGACTGACGAAATGTCTGCACGAAAGATTAATATGTAAATAACTCTTCCATCTATGAACCGATTTCCAATACTCTTTCTTCTTTCAAAAGGAGGTGTGTTAACAGCCTAAAAATTAAAAAAATTTTTGGACTACGGACTGATGAAATATGCGCCCAAAAATTAGTTATTGAGTAGGGAGTGTGAACATACAGATATTTTGAAGTCCGAGAATAAGCAGAGAAAGAGAAAGAATAACTGTAACTAAGCCAAAGATATTCCTAAGGGCTCGAGCAATTAAGAGAGTTTTGGCAGACTTTGACATAAACAAGACTCCTGGCCCGTATGGCATTCCATTACTGGTCTTGAAGTAGTGTTCTTCTAAGCTTGTACGTGCATTAGCACGCCTCTTCTGCATACTTTACCATGTTGATGAGTTTCCATCGTGCCGGAAAGTTGTTAATATACACCCAAAAAGGGTGAGGCAAATAACCCTGATTATTACCGCCCAATTGCAATTTGCTCTGAGCTTTAAAAAGTACTGGAAAGTATGATTAATTACCATCTTATGGGATATCTAGAGT
Source organism: Thecocarcelia acutangulata (assembly GCA_914767995.1). NCBI lineage: Eukaryota > Metazoa > Arthropoda > Insecta > Diptera > Tachinidae > Thecocarcelia > Thecocarcelia acutangulata. The sequence goes on along the minus strand of OU612095.1, from coordinate 38,913,760 downwards.
CACATAAACTACTTTGTGATCATCAATATGGATTTCGCAAGGGTTGTTCTACTGGCAATCTTATGGCATATCTCTCAGAAAAATGGTGACACTCAAATCATCATTTCGGTGAAAGTAGGGTGGTGGCTCTGAATATTTGAAAACCGTTTGACAAAGTGTGGCATGGTGCACTACTGGCAAAACTTACTGCTTTTGGTGTCGGCGATGACTTTTCTCGGTTTCTCGAGCTTTCTAAGAGACCGCATTATAACAAATAGATGGGGTCTCATCAAACGAGTTCAAGATTAACTCAGGGGTACCGGAAGGCTCTGTTCTCTCTCCTACACTATTTCTTATTTTCTTCAGCGACTTTCTTTATCAAACTACCAACCCTATCCGCTCATTTTCAGATGAGAGTAGCATTTGTCACTCGTACTCTTTTAGTTACAGGCCCAGCCCATCAGAGATCACTGTCAAGAGGTTCACTGAATAGTGAACTATTAATATCCGAATGGGTTTGTAAAAACAGGGTCGCCCTTAGCGCTCGTAAGCCCCAATGTTGCTTATTAACACACAAAAACAAACGACGGCAAATGCTTCTTCATCTGTACTCATAGATGGTATAAATATTGAGGAATCGGATGCTCTTGATGTTTTTGGAATGAAGATATAGTGTGACGTTCGCTGGACTGAACACATTTTGCATGTCTCTAAAGTGCCTTGGTTTTTTGAAACGGTGTAAGATGTACTTCACTCCATCCAACCTCCTTACTATTTATACTACCTACAACCGACCGAAAATGGAATACAACTCTCATGTTTGGGCTGGTGCCTCAAAGTCTATTTTCGGGTTGCTCGACCGTGTGCAGCAGAGGGAGAAGAAGCTCATCGGTGACAGTAGGGTATCCAACTCTATTGACTCACTGGAGCATTGACGCAGTGTGAGGAGCATTAGTCTGTTCTATCGTTACTACAATGGATTTTGCTCTGACGGAGATTAGGGATCTTGTTCCCGAAATACGCACATTTACACTAACACGCGTTCATCGTACAGAGCTCATCCAATTGTGGTCGATTGCTCGGGGAATCGTACAACGCATTACGCATTACTCATCTCTGATTTTGAAATGTATGGTTTAAATTTAGCGAATTTCATTTTGTTGGCGTTTAAAATAAGTTTATTGATCATCATACTCAACTTGTGTTTGCAAAACCTTCTCATCCTTATAATAATAAAACAGACTTAAGTCATAACATAAATAATTTACCGAAAAATTTTATATTTTTCAAATTATTAATGAAAATTTTGAATAGTAATGGTCCAAGCACACTTATTGGAGGTACTCCACACAATACATTCAGTATCATTTTAATATCATTTCTTCCTTTAAAAAAGTTTGTAAACGCACTGAAAAAAAGTTGTTTGGCATCGGTCAAACAAAATGTCCTTTTGAAAAAAAAAGTTTTAAATAACCGCGCAATATATGAATAAATTTTCAAAACTCTTTCCTTCTTTTGAGAGAATATGCTAAAGTTTAATATAATTTGCGTCCGACAAATAAATTTCTGGTTAACTCAGCCATTTAAAAAACAATTTTCAATATTCTTTCTTCTTCTACAAGAGCATGTCAATGGGCTGAAAAATAGTTTTTGGACATCGGACCAACGAAGCAGAAAAATTAGTGATTGATATACTTCGCTATTAATACTTAAACCAATTTCGAATATTCTTTCTTATTTTAAGAGTTTGTAACTTTTTGGGCACTGAACGGATAAACTGACCGTACGAAAAAAAAAACAGATTTTCGTTACGTTTTATTATTTTGAAAGAGTTTGCAAAAAAAAAAAATAAACTTTGGAAATCGCCCGGACAAAATGTCAGTACAAAAAATTGATTTTTGAATAACCCTGATTTTCAAGCTTGCACTTTGATCCCATTACATATGTTGTAAGAAAATGTTCGTGTGAAAAAACCAATACATCATATTTTTCTTTTAAAATGTTTTATGAACTGGCTGAAAATTCAAAAATAATTGGAGGATATAATACGAAAATAAATTTTTCTACATGTGAATTGGACAAACATTTTATTCGGTTAGTCAGTAATAAATTTCGGGTATCGCTGTTTTAAAGCCTACATATTGAGAAAATTTTTTGAATATTTTACTGTTTACTTGAGCCCTTAAGCAATCTACTCATCCATCACATGAAATAATTTGCTTTGAGGGCCTCTTCATATATCTCACATAACTCTATCATACCTAAATTAATACATTGTATATTGCATCGGCTGCGGCCTTGCATTAAATTTTAAGAATATTCCTAACTTCCATATTTAGCAAAATCCTCTAAATAAAGACACTAAGTCGCTAGCTTTGAATGGAAACATGTAAACTGGTATTATAAAAGCAACGCCAGCTAACTAAACTTTCTAGTCAAAATTAGATTTTGCAGTTGCATGGCTATTATAATTTACTCCATACAATTTTTATGTACGGGGGCTGATAAAAAAATAACCGTTATTTTAAATTTTTTCAAAAGGTATTTACATATTCATCAATAAATATCTTGTCGCCTTTAAAGTAATCCCCCTCAGATATAATACACTTATGCCAGCGTTTTTCCAATCCTCGAAATACTACTGAAACGCGCTTTTTGGTATCGCCCACAGCTCCTGTTTCGATTTTCTTTTATCTCCTCAAGCGCAGTAAAACGCCTTCCTTTCATCGGTGTCTTCAGTTTTGGGAAGAAGAAAAAGTCAGCGGGGCCCAACTCCGGCATGATAATGGATTTGTTTTTGAAAAAAAAACTCACGCACAAGCAACGATGTGTGGTTTGATGCGTTATCATGGTGCAAAATTCATGATTGTTTTTCCACAACTCTGTGCGTTTCTGGCGAATTGCTTTGCGTACACGGCGCATAACTTCAAGGTAGTATTCCTTATTGATCGTACGATCTTGTGGCAAGAATTCATGATGAAACACGCCATTGCAGTCGAAGAAAATAGTAAGCAAAACCTTCACATTTAACCGAACTTGACGTGCTTTTTTTGGTCTTGGCTCTTCCATTCGGATGATTGGCCTCATTTTTTATCTGAACTTTTTGAGGAAATCTGGATCGTTGTTGACTATGTTCAACAGCTCCTGTGCGATGTCCATGCGTCGATGTTTTTGCTCGAAATTTAGTAAAAATTCAAAGAGCAGACCAAAACACGACTAATCTTTTTATCCGAAACTGACGATACGAAATTACTGATTTTGCCAACATATATAACAAATAAGTGTAACAATATAACAGAAAAAAATTCAAAATTTTAACGTACCTAACTCACGAAATTTGAAAATAATGGTTATTTTTTTGGACCAGACCATGTATGTATGTGTCAAATTTTGTAAACCAGGGGTCTAATCACCGCATACGATATCGAATTAACTATCGTATCGAATAACATTACGATACATCTAAATTATGGCAACCGATGCAGATTGGATCGTAATTTAAACAAAATGCAATAGATTGAAAACCATACATTCCCTAAAAGTAGGAATGCAAAAAATAAATCCTTTAACTTTTTTATATTATTGCAATACAGTTTATTCGGTATCGTATGCCGTGATACCAAAATGTAAAATTTCGATAATTTTGCTCGATATCGTATGCGGTGATTTGGCCCCAGACAATGCTTGGCATGCCAATTTAGGTGTGGCTGTAAGAAGAATTTTTTTTCACGACCCTCGTTGATGTTATTTCGAGAACAACATTAATAAAAAATATATATATTTCAAGCAAAGCCGATTAAATAAAAACTTTGCTGTAATAATAAAAATTCTTTTACACACACTTTTAATTTCCCCCTTTACAATTCAAAGACTTAATTTACACCAGTTTTTTAAAAGTCATTGCAAATAATTTTATTTTATTTATCCTTTTGCGTTGACGAAGAAGAAGAATACTGCTTATGTTGAAGTGAAGGAGTGTTCTGTTGTGTAAGCGAAACGGTAAGCTCTGATGTCGTTGGAGCTAATGATAATAAAACTTCAGACAAGTAATGCTTAAATGTTCATTCATTCGAGCTTTATCATACATACATATCAAAACTAGAAAAGAAGATAACCACATGAAATATTTTTTGTTCTACTTGACAAAAACCACTTAAACTTATGAGCCAAACATCTGCCAACTGAGAGAGGAGTACCCATATTTAAATGTATTTTCCTCTAGCAACACTCAGCTTGACTCCCCTAAACTGATTTTATATGTAAAACGCAGGTACACTCAACCATATACATATTCTACATGTAGAGATATGTGTGTGTGTGTGTGTGTGTGTGAATGTGCTTATTCGCACAAGCTCTGACGTATCATGAACGTTTAATCAGATGAAAGGCTTCTTAAAACAGACCAAGTACAGTTTGTTGGTTATAATTCTTCTCGTATGAATGAATGGCTACAACAAAAGAAGAACAGAATAGACAAAACACTCCCAAGGTAATTATATATTGTATGTGCGAGTTGAAAAACAGCAGGAGCAGCTCTTTACAAAATTTTTGTTATCTTTTTATGTTTTAATTTTGAAAAACAAAAAAAAAAAAACTTGAAAAATGGTTTAAATTAAACTTTTGAGTTGTTGAATTAATCCAGCATAAAATGTTAACTACTTATAAGCTTGCATATAACCTCAAAAAAGTGAAAACCGGAGATATGTTAAAAAAGGCATTTTATATACAAAATGTGCGGTAAAATATCTAAATCACTCGATTTTAAAAAATATCACTTCCGTTATGCTGCATTTTGGAATTCTGATACCTTTTTTCCTACCCGAGATGGTAGTTAATTTTTTTTGAAAAAGTTTAAAACTAACGAAATCTCCCCTCAACTTGAAGTATTCGTAATGGCCGCAGCACACGGAATCCATCGTGCTTTATCCGATCCTCCCTTCACCTGACATCTGCTGGTTAAACTTTAAGAGACGATGATTGAATGCGATCTACACCTAAAAGCCAAGTTTATTTCTGTTTTGTCTCATTTGACATTTCTCAATTTCAGACTAATTCAATTTGAACCAAAGTGAACAGCAGCAATATTTTCTAAAGAATGAACTGGGCAAGCATGCTGAAGTTTGCACGCAATTCTTCTGATTATGAATACATTTAGCATAGATTATGCTAACCTAACAAATCATGAAGTTCACGAAATGCTTTTTGATTTAAACGTCGATTTTCGTAAGAGGCTTGAACAATCTTATCGCGCTGGCCAATTCTCTATGTCTTTATGGTTGAATTTCTCAAACCCTAAAATAAAGAAATGCAAAATTAGGCAGAGAAACATCTTGACGCTAAGTTGTGATATCTTGTTAACACCCATTTTCGTAAGAGAATCCAATAATCCTATCACGCAGCTCAATTCTGTACCTCTTCATGATTGAATTTCTCCAGCTTAGTATTCATATATTACAGTCGGAATATCCTTTATTTACATTAACAGATCTCTATTGGCATATTTGCAAATTTATTTCAAAAAAACAAGTGAGTATACGAATAAGCTTAACAAAAAAAAAAAAAAAAAAAAAAATTGTCTTAGAAATTATATCTGATTAAAAATATTGTTATAAATGTTTAATAAGCATACATATTTATTGTACATATTTTTTACATGTGAGTGTGTGCCTTTCAGGTGCTAAATCTCAATTTTCATTTGCTAGTCACAATAAGGGCCGATGTTGGTCGCCGATCCTACCTAGACGTCAAGTTTCTTTGTGTGCATTTCATTCGGCGTTTTTCAATTTCAGACTAATTCAACTTAAACCACAGCAAAACACATGATCAAGTGACATGCTAAAGTTTTTCAGGCTTATTATGAAAATGGACGTTCGTGATTTTTTCGGTCCATTTAACCGTCTAAATGTGCGTACAAATGGAAAAATCGTACAAAAATTTGAACAACCCGTGTCTGTGCTTGAACAATTCGTTCTGCAGAATATATTGCTGTTGTTCGCGGTAGTGTGGTTGAAGAGCCGTCCTCCTCAATTCGTTGTCGTGCCCAACAGTTGCACCTCTCAAGCTTGTTGTTAATGAACACTATGAATAAAGACTTGCATTAAGATGCTTACGTTAGGTTTAACAGGTTGCCAGTCATTGAAAAAGCCAGCCCATTTGGGTCCAATTTGGTCCCGTTGTGTTGCCTGTGTGTGATATGTGCCCAACAGTTGCACCTCTCAAGCTTGTTGTTAATGAACACTATGAATAAAGACTTGCATTAACATGCTTACGTTACATGCTTACGTGAAATACACTTCTAATTTGTTGATCATCCAACTTATAGTCTAGATTTAGCTCCTTGTGACTTTTTCCTATTTCCAAACTTAAAAAGATAACTCGCAGGAAAAAGATTCATCTCAAACAAAGAAGTGATTACGGAAACTATCACATATTTTAAAGGGTTTCCAAAATTGTATCATTAACATGTCATAAAAAAGTTGGAAAATCGTCTTACTAAGTATATTGGGCTAAAAGGAGACTATGTTGAGAAATAAATGGCTTTGGAAAAAATGCTTTTTCCTACTTAGATAGCTTCATTATCAATCCGCCCTTGTATCATGCAAATTCATGCCATCCGGATGAAACCCCAAGGACTCTGTTACCATGTTCCTATAACTAATACTATACAAACATATCACTATAATTTTGGCCTCGTCTTTTTTGAAGACGACATATCATTAGAAAATAGCTCACTGAGGGTGTATTTGTTTTTCATGTTCTCAGTTATTGTATGAGTATATTCTGTGTATTCACGAAGCCATTCACATGAAAATGCTCTTGACCAGAAATGAGTTTTTCTCAACAACTTTCAAAATTTTTATAATAAGTTTTTACAAATATAACGCGCTTTTATTTCATATTTATTAATGCCAATAAAAAAGGGGTATTTGCAAAATTTCAGAAGTTCCATTTCCACAAAAAAATTAAATATTGTGGATATTTAAATAGTTCACTATTACTGAGATACTCTACATTTCTAATTTTGTGAAGAAATTTTATTGAATTGTATTTACGTTTTTATGTTCTTGCACTGATAATGTAATCATGTTTCTATAACAATTAACAATTTGGTGCCAGAAAATTCAAACCAAAATATTTTAAGATTTTTTTATCTAACGATGGTTGTGAAATGTGAAATAAGAAGATGGATATTACTTGAAAATATTACGATGTCTTGTGAGACATTTTTCTTGTGCTTGATCAACCCTCTAGTTAATACTGAGATTATTAAAATAAAGGGGTTGTAGGTATTTACTACTTTTTATAATACAACTTTGTATTTAAAAATTATTTTTAATCAACATTTCATTTTATAAAAATGAGAAGTCAATTCTTATCATTCAAACTATTTTTTTCAACAATTATAAATAAATTTATTACTTGATTTTATAAAATATAAATGCGTATTCATTTATAGGGTCACTATGACCAACGATAGGTTGCAGTGTAACTGAAAGGTAGCTAACGGTTACGAATGGTTCGATCTTAGTTTTTCTCAAATCAATCTCTTTTACGGCTTATATAGAGTAAAAATTCGGGATTAAGTATGAGTAACAATGGGTAAAGAAAATCCGTACTTACCGTAATTTTGAAACCATTTGATATATGTACTAATGAACTGCATTTTTTTCGGTGCACATAACAGATATCATAAAGCATCAACAGCGAACAGTGTAAATATTTCTGCAGTAATTATTTCTCTAGTTCTTCGGATTAAGGATACCCAATTGCCGAATTAATCAGAATGATGAATTAATCAGACAGAAGTTTTCAATTTTTCTCAATCCAGTTTATTAATTCCACAGAAATAATTAGTACTTAGAGGTTTAGGTTAATTAAAATAATTTGCTATTTAAAATTAATATAAATTATTTAGGTTTAGATAGATAAAATTACGAGGCTTTGAATTACAAGTGTAACAAAACGTGTAAGCTTTAATTATAAAAATGTATGTTCAAAGAAAAAGTTGATTATCGAGTATTGGTTTGACACAAAAAACGTTAAAACAAATGTTTGTAAAAGTTACGCTTCGCCGTTTTTTTAAGCTACATTTTTGCCATTACGATTAGGGCTACCATGTTAGCGATATTGAACATTTATTTGTTCTACTTTAGTGTGAAAACAGGGTATGACATTATTTCAAGCAACAGTTATCAATTTTTCCTCCCAGTGTAACGGCATTCTAAGCTACTTATTCTATTGCGAAATCTTTACATATATTATTTAAAAATAATGAGGACCCCCAGGAGTTTTTTTTAGGTTTTAAACATTTTCTTATATTTAAGGGAATATTTCTTTTTCGTAAGAGGTTGCTTTAATAAGGAATTTCATTTTCAATTATTTGCTTAAATTTTAACATTTACCGCTTTTACAAAGTAAAATATTCAATTATTTTGCTTGTTTTTTTTCAAATGTTGTTTTATTCTTTTGTGTTTTGTATTCATTGTCTGCCTCATAACTCACGTCGCCATTGAAAAGTTTGTGTCATTCTTTTCCCTGTGATTACCATTTCTGATGTTTATAAGTAGCTTTTTATTGTAAAGGCTTTTTCATTTCCATACCATCCTATTTCAAAATATTTTCAAAAGAAAAATATAATTATTTTATAAAATTTTATAACATTTAAATGCAGATACATTTTAGATAACCTGCCAATACGTTTTGATTCCATTGTTTGTTATCATTTTTTCATTCCGCATATTTAAAAAGTGTTTTCGAAGGAAAATTGTAAGACAGATTGTAGTGGCTCATGAATTTAAATTGTAACATTTTTGTTTGTTTACAACGTTCGTTATGCAAACAGAAAAACACCGATTTGCATTCTCATGCAAATGGCCTTTTGTTATATTATAATAGCATCTGCACAATATACAGAGATCCACCGGCTGCACTCTTGCATAAGTGCAAGACCAAAAATAGTAGTTTATAGTTATTCTATGCGCATACAACCCTTAATTGCAAACAAACAGCTGGAAATCAGAGAATAAAGCCGATCAGATGGCAGGACTTACCGATTTTTGCTCTGCGTTCTTAAGAATGATTTTATTGTGTAACAGTGCAAACTAAATTAGGGCGTTAAGCGTAATGTAATTTAACGTTTTCATTTAATAAAACCCACTAAATACAAATAATAAAAAGTAATAAAGTCGTTAAATTAGTGTAAAACCACCTAAGGTTTGATTACTAATGGCCGCAAAAAATTAGTAATATTTATTTTGAAGTGAACTTTACTAGGAGACAAAGTAAAGCTTTCTCTCTTATGCTCTGTCAAAATTGGATTTTTCAATTGCAAAGCGTTGACGCCGCTCTATTCGGGTTGGTCTAATACATTTTGTATATGCATGAGGATTTTTGAGAGATTAATTAGGCTTGACGCCCTAATTTAGGTTGCACTGTAATAGGTTGGGGCTATACCCTTGCGTAATATAGTAGAACCCCACATTTTGGAAAAATTAGACTGATAGAGAAACTAGACTGAAAGAGAGAGAGAGAGAGAGAGAGAGAGAAGGAGGGAGAGAGGAGTTGGAGACTTAAGCATTAACACATTCGAGACAGCAGGCTACACGAACACACGACTACAAATGCCGATGGCTACAAATGTAGTCTGTAGCCAGCTATCTAAATATATTAAAAACGGCAGCTACATAATAAACATCTGATACTGATTTCTTTATGTCTTTACAAAAATTAAAAAAGCTTTTTTGCATACAAAATGGCTGAGGGAAATTCAGAAAATTTTATAGTAGCTATTACTAATATAGTGCGAGCTACTTAGTATTCGGTGTAGTAATATATATAAATATTAAGAAATTAAATGTTTGCAAATCACAATCAAAATTTATAATTAAAATTGAAACTTCTAAAATATGAACAGCTGCTTTATTGCATTTCAGTGGTGCCACTTACAATTTTTTTTTAGCTGTTTTTAAAGCTATCACCTATTGAAGAGCAAGAAAAATCCAAGAAAATGCTATGAACTATATGAAAAGTAAAGTAATTTGAATAAATATAAATTTTGGAGATCAGGAAAATTAAAATGTTATTAAAAATTTAAATTGAAAAATTATTGTCAAAAAGTTCCTATATACAAAAAATTCATACATAAAGAAAAAATTTTAGTTAATACACAAAGAAAAATGCTTAATAATATTAACAAATTGAAAAATTAATATATAACATAATTTAAATTAATCTTATTCTGCCCTGTTACCGATTACAACATTTTGCGCCTTATCCTTAAGGACATGTTGCTCACAGAATAACATTACCATTAAAAAAAACAATAATTTACCAAGCTGAATTATTAGCGTTTCGTAGTTAAAATTATTTAAAGACACTTCACATTTTGTATTAAGACTTGTCAAAAATTCAAATGATACCTGCAAGTGAGAATTTAAAGCGTAATAAAGTGATAAATTGTATGGCAAGAGATTTGACATCATAACACTTTGAGAAATTTATTTAAACAATAAAATTTTTTATAGAACAGGATTGCATTTTTTTATAAAAGCAATTAATCATTTACAATGCTCATCTGTATCATTGTGTTACACTAAAATTTGTTACTAGTTTACATGACTATTATATGCAAACATATATTTTTTATTGTTTTTTATGAAAATCAACCTTGTCTTTCAATTGAATAACAAAAATTAATGATAAAAAAAGTTTTCATCAATTGTGTTTGCGCATGGAAGATAATATGAAAACGAGCTTTTTTATTGTTTCGTCACTAATGTATATTACATATCCATGAATTCCTAAATATAATTTTAGTAGTATTAAAATAAAAAAGGGGTAAAGTATATAAAGCATAATTGCTTCTTTTAATAAATACACAAAACTAAAATTATCCGACATTCAAATAATACTTTCCGTCAATTATTTTAATCAAAGACATCGTATATATGATTAATAAAAAAATTTTAGATTTAAATAAGAATTTTCACAATATATAAAATAAAAAATAAAAAAAACAAATATCTAAAATTCCTAAAATTGTCTTAGAAAAGGGTGCAATCAGTTTTAAAAACGGTTGACTGAAAAGAATGCTCTGTAGAACATTTTAACTTAAAACTATTTTATGAATACAGTTTTATCGTGTTTCCTCTAAAAATGATTTGAATAACTGTTTAACATTTTTTTTCAAAGTGCTAATTTATTGCACTTTGCAATTTAAAATTAGTTAAATTGGACTGCAACAACAAAATCAGCATAGACAACAACTTGCAGCCGTGCTGCTTGCTGTTTTCAAAATAATCATTCTCATAAGAACACGTGTATTTTAATTTTGAGCTTTTGTAGCTTGTAGCCTGCTGTCTCAAATGTGTTTAATGCTTAAGGCGGTTATCGGAAAGACTATGTGCAACAAACAACACTGTAATTTTTTTTTCTCATTTCTAATAAAATTTTCTCATATATAACCTTGCCCTGTAAAGTTATTTCATTTGAATTTCTATTTTGTAGTTTGCTTTCTAGTAAGTCCTTAAAATATTGGGCAAAAACGATAAGTACAATAATATTAACTAAGAAACTGGCCTAGAACTTAAAATAATTTCAATGTTTAACTATTTCATTATATTCAAGTATTAGAAAAACAATCTTAGTTCTTAGCATAATTGCATAGCATTTCATTTTAATATGTTTTTCTAACTGTAATACTTAAAAAGGAAATAAATTAAATATTTACCAGCAAATAAGTTTAATTTTTTTTTAATCTATACTTTTGCCTCAGCCTTTATTTATTTATTTTTATATTCCATTAATTATATATTCCATTATTATAAAACTTGCTATTTTCTTTCAAGTACTTGCACGTACTTGCTTGTGTGCATTTTCTCAGATAATTTCACTTAAAAGATGTTTTAAATGCACATCAAAGTGGATATGTATATCAGCGAATTTATAGCCAATATCAGATTGAAAGAACAAAGAAAAAAATGTTGAACTTGAAATAAATATAGTATATTAAACACATAGAGATGCCTTACTTCCTCAACCTCGTAACTTAAAAAAAATATTTGTATTCTATTACTGCAACAACTTGTTAATGTCTGAATACGTTGTCTCAATTAAGCAAAATTTAATAAAATACATACATTTTCGTATCTCATTCGTCACTATTTTCATAACTGCATCAAATTTTTATCTCAAATTGAAGTTGGCGTATTGCTTCTGAGGAAGTGGGGAGATTTTGGCGTTTCCTGAAGCCGACTTTGGGAATTCCCAAACTACTCGAAACTGCTTCGCCAACCGAATCGGAACCGATTTCAAAAAACAAATCGTAACAACCAACGGTGGTTCATGTGTTTGAAAGGTGTAAAGAAAAGTATTATTTATTGATTTATTTATTGTTATTATTTTACAATTATAAAATAATATATCGTGATGAGCAATTGCAGCATTGGCCTTTAGCTCCATATAATTAAAGCTATGAATATCCTTTTTAAATTACATTGTATCGGTTAGCTTTTTTAAGAAATGCGGTTATTAAATTTATATATATATATTTTTTTTTTATAGAAGGATGAGAAAGTGGATATAAGGGATCAATATCTTCAAAAAAAACTATTTCGGGCGTTAGAAGAAAAGTAAGAGACGTGTATAAAAGAAAAACTTGTTTTTTGTGGTTTTTTGGATACGTAGTTAACAAAACTTTCGCAAAAATGGTATTTATACGGCCACAACGGTATAGAAGCAGAAAGAAGTCGTTAAGACAGAGAATATTAAGGGAACAAGAAAGGACAGTTGTACAGAATCAGTCGAACATACAGAAGTAAAGTTGTCAAGAGCGAAGTTGTATTTATTTAAAATAAAATTATTGTTTAAAGTTGTGAAAGAACCGAAGTGAACCAAAGTTGAAATTTCTATTTGTTTTGATTAACTATATCTAATTGTTTTGCAAATTCTAACTATAATTATTTTTTTTAAAAAACTGCAACAAATAAAATATTGAACTAATTGAATTGAGTTCAACCTCTTTTATTTCATTTGGAAATTTAAAACATTTACATATATTGTGAAAAATATGATAATATTGTTGGTGCCTCGAAAAAAAAAATTAAGTAATGTAAAATTATTACGTTGATAAAAGTTTTTAATTACTGCAATTATACTTGTATAATAGTATGGTCTACAACGCCATTTTGTAGCGACTTTTTGAAGTCGGCCAGCCTTTTGAAACAGTTTCCTGTGAATGAATCGTACGATCGAGCAGGATAGTGAATTAGGGCCTTTACTTACATCACAGAGCGCGAATCTAAAGTATTAGAAGCATCTCATGCGTCTTTTAATGGATGCCATGTTCTGCATGTTTTTCCTTTGATGAAATCATTTTAATTTTTTTGCTTTTAAATTAAAATTCTAGTTTTTTTCCACAAAGAAAAATATTATGTATTAATGTTAAATAGTCGAACTTTATTTTTAATATTTCTAATATTATATGATGATGGATTGGTATCATTCGTCTAGCTCGAGTTCAATCCTGGCTAAAGCCAAGAAATATTTTTATTTATAATTATAACAATAATTAACGCGATCAATTACTCTTGATCAAAGAAGACAGGAAAAAATAATTGAATACACTAAAGCTGGGCGACAACTAGCTGTTTCACAGTCGCTACACTGTTCATCAGCACCACTAGGATTCGAACTCAGTACCATGTAAACATGATATATTTTTAATACGGCTGCTTAACCAACTCAGCCTCCTCCTAGTGGGTGCTGATGAACAGTGTAGCGACTGTGAAACAGCTAGTTGTCCCCCAGCTTTGGCGTATTCAATTATTTTTTCCTGTCTTCTTTGATCAAGAGTTATTGATCGCGGCAATTATTGTTATAATTATAAATAAACATATTTCTTGATATTGAACTGTCAGGATTGAACTCGAGCTAGACGAATGCTACCAACCCATCATCATATAATATTAGAAAAATATTATTGTTTACCAATTAAGTTTTTTATTCGCTATTTAAGCTTCTAACATTTATACCAGTAAAAAATTATAAATAGCTTGTTTTCTATGTTTCCCAGCTATCTATATGTCGACATTTCATAGGAACTACCCTAATCATCAGTGGACTTTGGAAATTTTTGAAAGATATTCTCAAACATTCAACTTTATATCCCAACAACATAAATAAATTGTTGAGAATATAAAAGAAAAATGCTCTAATAATATCCGTCAAAACACAAAAAACAAGCTTTTCTATTTATAAACGTCTCTAACATAGAAAACAAGCTATTTATAATTTTTTACTGGTATAAATGTTAGAAGCTTAAATAGCGAATAAAAAACTTAATTGTTTGAATTTTTGTTCTCTGCTTTTCGATACTTTCAAAAAGCAAATCGTAGCAACCAACGGTTGTTCATTTGTTTGAAAGGTGTAAAGAAATGTTAGAGACGTTTATAAATAGAAAAGCTTGTTTTTTGTGTTTTGACGGATATTATTAGAGCATTTTTCTTTTAAATTCTCAACAATTTATTTATGTTGTTGGGATATAAAGTTGAATGTTTGAGAATATCTTTCAAAAATTTCCAAAGTCTACTGATGATTAGGGTAGTTCCTATGAAATGTCGACATATAGATAGCTGGGAAACATAGAAAACAAGCTATTTATAATTTTTTATTATTGTTTACCAAAATTTTGGTTGCTAACATATCAAAATACCACCATCGATAACTTTTGAGCAATTGAAAATAGATGCCATATATAATATAATTTTTTTGTTAGTAGTGTTATCCACAGGCAACTAAAATTCGGTTGCTATTCATATTCAAGCCACAATATTTCATTACGAGCAAACTGTATTTACGAGTAATATTTTTGAGGATTTGAGGTAAATTAATTTCTAACATTGTTACATTGTTCTGTGAAGACAACGATTTATTACATTATAATTTTTATGATGTTTACCCTCAAAACAGTAGGATTACCCATTCTAAAGATATGTATGTGCATTCACGCAAACGCTAAGAGTTATTTAATTAATTAAAATGTAAATCAGAACTTTTCACAAAAATTGTCAACTTTCGTAACGTTTGACAAAGACACTCTCGTAGCAAAATAATGTAGTAAACCACTATTTTAAAATGTCTTACTACAACAAACATCTTCTGAACTCTGATTACAATTGTTTAATGTTGCGCAATATTATTGTCCACATTGTAACAATTGCACGGTTTTAAGTATAAATGGGAGAAAATTGTCTACCAGTAGTAGCTGCAAAAGTTAAAGCTTTTGTTGGTTTTACTTCTTAATAATATGTATCATTCATTGCCAGCTATTGTAGGTAAATACCCGTATCTATCTTTTGTGTAGTTGCCTGCTTTGGGTTGTTGCTGTAGTAACGATAAGTTTTGTTTGTAAGTTGGCTTTTGGCTTTAATTATGTTGTTGCTTTCGCAGACTTTAGGCTTTAACATCATTGCTACAGAGAGCACACGAAACTAATGTGCATAATTTAATAACTCCAAGGGACAACTTTTAATAAAATTATTTTATTAAAATACCATACTTTAGGAGTGTCGACATTTAATTACTTAATCGAATGCCAATGATGGAATGATATTGTCCTTAATACAATAAATTAAAGTCTGGGGAAACTGTATTACATAAATACGTACATACATATACGAGTAATTGGAAATTTTTGAAATGCAAATTTGACTCATTTGATATGAGTATGCCCATGCAAAGGGAGGCAATTTTTGAAAAGGTATGCCTATCTTTCCATATTTTCTCATACCTTAAAACAAATATTTTATTAGGGTCATGTTTATGGATAAAACAAATTTTCAAAATATAATTTATAAACAACTTTTCTTCATTAACATAAAACTTAAAGGTTTTTTTCTGATACCAATAAAAAATTATAAATAGCTTGTTTTTTATGTTTCCCAGCTATCTATATGTCGACATTTCATGGGAACTATCCTAATCATCAGTAGACTTTGGAAATTTTTGAAAGATATTCTCAAACGTTCAACTTTATCTTTTAAATTCTCAACAATTTATTTAAGTTGTTGGGAATAGTGGAGCCTAGAGCACGCAAATATATAACTCTTAGCAAAGACACCACAATTTTCCAAGCGGAACTATACGCAATATGGGAAGCGGTTGAAATACTTTCCGAGAGCGGACACAAGGGAGTACTGATAAAAATACTCTCTGATAGCCAATCAGTGCTGAAGGCCCTGAGCAGTTGTGTCTTTACGTCCAAGTTAGTATTGGAATGTCACAACAGGTTAAACGAACTGGCAAGCCAGAACCAGGTCACCCTGATCTGGATGCCAGGACATGAAGGGCATCACGGCAATGAAATGGCTGACATTTACGCCAAGAAAGGAGCAGAGGGGACTTTTATTGGACCCACTCCAATTGTTGGCTTCAATAAGGGTCTCCTGAATGAGGAGATAAAGAAATAGACGGAGTCCATCGTTGAACAACAGCTGGTCTTGAACACTTCTAGAAATTTCTAAACTTTGATAAAAAGATGGCCGAGCGTGCTCTAAAACTGGACAGGAAAAGTCTCAGAACATTGACAGGTGCACTTACAGGTCATTATAACTGCTACAAGCACCTGCACAGGATGGGAATTTCCAACACAGATATTTGCAGATTCTGCGGTGATGAAGAGGAGTCAATGAAGCACTTAATCACCCACTGTGGAGCACTGGGACACAGAAGATATAGGCTACTACAAGCTTATATGTTAAGTGAACGTGACTTAATATCACTCCCTATGAAGGAGATTGTCCGTTTTCTTGACATACTCAACCCATAATGGGGCAAGGGAATGCACAATACATCAATATTGGCGGCAGTGAAAATGGCCAATGAGGCCATATCCCATCCACTAATAATAATAATATGTGACCGTATATTGAAATAAGAAGCAGACATTTTTGTTGTTATTGAATCGAGTGTGATTAAAGCAATTATTATTTTTTTGTTTTTGACTTAGTGGGCTACAAGTTTTAATGCTTTAAGTTGAGCCATTAAGATACAGCAACATGAAACGATATCTTTCGCAGCTTAGGAAGAGCAAAACACTAGCAGTTGTCTAAAATAAGGAACTGATTTAAGTTAATCAATCAAAATATAAAATCTGTATATAAGTAATTGGAATAAGATGATGAAGCGTTTGTCCTTTAAGAGGCATCTGCTAAAATATCCATTTATCTCAGTAGGACATTAAAGAATAGGCGTCCTTGAGCTTCTTTTCATTTAACGAAAAATTTTCAAGCTGCAAAGTACTTACTCACAAAGAAAAATATCTATTTGATATTTAATCGAGTTGTGTTTTGATATTTAATCGAGTAGTGTTTTGTCTTTCGTTCTGTATGCATGTGTTTTTCATTGTCATCCGTGTTTTATATACTTATACTTATGTTTATTAATAATTTGTAAAAACCGAAATTATACCGTAATAGGTAGAGTTCTTTTTTTCATCATGTGTGCACGTGTTTTTTTTATTATTTTGTTTTTTCTCTGTTTATTATTCTTAATTTATTTTTATTTTCCCCTTATGTATTTTATTGCCTTATGGTGTGCGCGGTGTTGAACTAATTTTTATTATTCTGAGCAGTGTCTAAGGTATATTCACTGGGCACTGATCAGTTTTAACTAATTTAATTTCAACATTTTAAATGCTGTGATAACGTTTGTTTTGGTCGTTCCGTTCCGTTCCGTGTGTTCACAACATTACTCCCTCCTTCATCCTCATAATCTATTTTCTTTGTTCCAGTACAATGCACTTATGTAGGTGCCATCCCCTGAGTACTGGTCCAAGATAAAAAAAAAATTGATCTTGTTTAAGTAAATTTTTCTTATTTTTGCAGCTAAAGATCGTTTTTTATTTTTATAAAAAATTGAACAGGATTTATTATCAATACTTCGATAACAATTTGTTATCATCGTCAGGAAAATTAATATGTTATTAAAAAATTTTTTTATTGTCAATTTTCAATTTTGCAAATTGAAAATTTTTTTAATAACATATTAATTTTCCTTACGATGATAACAAATTGTTATCGAAATATTGAAAATAAATACTGTTAAATTTTTTATAAAAAACAAAAAAAACGATCTTTAGCTGCAAAAATAAGAAATATTTAAAGAAAACTATATATGAACTAAAATTTACTATGGTCTTTTTATAATGAATTAAATTATAATGAATTAAATTTACTTTGGTTGCCAACAGACTGAAGTTATCACAAGAATGAATATGCTAACTAAAAATGTAAATTAAACTAATTTCACTACAAAATATATTTGCTGCAATTGACTTTAAATATCTCAATATTCAAAATATTAAACCCACTCTTTTAAGTGATTAGTTACTAAGAACCTGAACTAAAATAAACGTTACATATTTAAGCACATTGAGTAAAATATTAAAACATACGAAATCAATTAAAGTTGAGATTAAAGTACTTTAATAAAGCACTTATAAACCGATTTGAGTAATATGTTGCTGTACAAAATAACAGTTTTCAGTGTGCAAATTAAGACTAAGAAATCCATTAGCTTTTATTGAGCAATTACATACAATCTTTTAAACATTCTTGGAAATTTCAACAACTTGTGCTGAAAGTTCCGGATTATGAACGCGCCAAAACAAACGCACGCACCCCTTTGAAAGAAATACCAAAAATTTAAAAATATCGTGATTGCAGGGTTGTGAATTAGAACACTAGCAACTTGAAATTTTTGCTTATATTTTTAAATATTGTTCTTTCACTTCTACAATATTATTTAGGAGAATTTATAAAATTTCGCAAATAATATTCATCTAATATAAAATTTTCTAAACTTGGGAAAAATATAGTTTTTATGATAAATTGTGTTTGAATTTTTAGTTGTAGTACAATATATTGCCTACATGTGCAGTCATCGCGTGAGTACCAGTCTAAGATAAAAAGAGCACGGTGTTAATGTATGTTTGAGTGAAAGATCGATGTTTGCCAAAAACATTTCCATGCAGCCAGTATGTTTGGGGAGAAAATAAAATTGAACTCAGCATTTTATATGAGATTCCTTCCGCATAACAACCCCAATAACACCTGTTGGATCGAAAGCAAAAAGTATGCATTTGAAAGTGTAACCAAGCTTCCTTAATCGCCTTTTTATTAAACTCTAAACAAGGGTTAATTGGCAGAATGGAGATCAGCAAGGCCCCCGGGAGGTTCTGTTTGCAGACCATTCCGGTGCTGATCAAATATTCTGGCTATGGTTTTAACCTGAAAGCACAAACACAGGAATTAGATTCACTGATATCTATGGTGTATTGTCGGTTTTCGGGGACTTAGAAGCCCCCAAAAAGCTGTTGTGTTTTTTTTATCTAGTACCAGAACTCAGGGACGACCCCTACATATGCAGTGCATTGTACTGGAGCTAGGCTATGATGAGGAGCAAAGAGTCTTTGTGGAGGTTTAACTTTAACAATAACAACACGAAAGACTAAAACAAACTCTATTACAGCATTTAAAATGTTGGAATTATATTTGTTACAACTGATCAGTGCCCAGTGTATATACCTTTGACACTGCTCACATTAGTAAAATTTACAAGGTAATGAAATGTATTTAAAAGAAATTAATAATGAACATATAAAGAAAACACGGACAACGGTGAAAAAAAGAAACACTTCCTACCTATTCCGATGCAAATTGGTTTCATACGAATTTATGTAGAAAATACAAAAATACAGTAGTGCACAGACAGGATGAAATTTTTTAAATTATTATTTGCTAATTAATATAGTCCAGTTGTAAAATTGTCGTTCTTTATTTTTTTGTGAGTGTCCAAATATTGAAGCATATTTTTACAAATGGACCATTAGCTCAACCAGCAAATAATAATTTAAACAGCGAGAGTCGTAAAAAGTCGAAGCTATATATGTATATTAATTTTTTACTTACTAAATAACCTAAAACTTTAGCAGTGTCTCCCTTAAAATAAATTCGCTGTTCAACCGAAAGATACCTGTAATATAAGAAACAAGGGGTGATGATTATACGGGTGAGTTGGTTAAGGGCTAATGCTCTTCATGGATTTTGGCCTAACAACTCATTAAACCCTGTCTTCCATTGACTGGCGCGAAATTGTATACATGAAAGATTAGAAGGCCGTAACTCTTAAGCAGGTAGTTTGCTTATATAGCTACAAACTTGTGGCAAACGTTGCGACCTACGTAACCCTAGCAAGCCACACGGAGGCGCTGTTGAATTGTGAATAATTCACCCCATGCAGTTGGCCCATCACCTGATTATTCTGATAAGGCAGGTGCTTTATTTTCTGGTTCACTAAGTTTCAGCAACAGCAACTTCAAAACCTATAAATTTGGGCAATTTTTGACTAAAGTTTTCTTCACAATACCATGTTTTATATGTCGGAAATGTTTGTTTTGGTGGTACCAGGGCTGAATGAATGATGTTGTATTAGCCTAACTTCGTATCAACACTGGCCTTCCAACTCTTTGTGCCATAATGATTTGCATAAAATGCATGCATAGTTTACAATCTAGATTATATACCAGGGAGAAAGGCAACTACTTTTGAATCACAACAAGCACGATATATGCAGGGTGTCCCAGAACTCAACGTCAAGCCGAAGCGGTTTTTTTTTTGTTTTTGTTTTTCCCACAATTATTTATTACATCTTCGAAATATGAACTAACAATAAGTATTCAAATCAACATACTAAATATAAAAAAATATTCAAGATGATGGCAATGGTATCCCTTCTTCTCAACCAAGGGTGGCCGCCAAAACTAAGTATGTTGTGTGCAAGAGAATTTGGGTGAAGTTCCAGTTTACTGATATACCTAATCGCGTACTTAGAGAATTTGTCTTTTACCAGTGGAACACACAGATCCTTGTGAATTCGTGAGTTTCTTGCATACCATGGAGCTGTAGTAATCGTTCGGAGAATTTGGCCTTGCACAAAAATCTCTTTCGGTTATAAATGCCTATTTAATTTCATTTTGCCACTATTCTGGCAGACATAGCATGTAATCACTTCACGTACACCTGCCTCCATCCAACGCATCGGAGTGCCAAAGTTCATTGAGTTTTGTTCATCTCAACCAATAATTTCACAAAATTATTAATATCATTCAAAACTTATGTTATCCTTAGACCACAATATCAAACTATTCTAGAACATTTGACGAAAAGAAACAAGCATTTTCTTTTGCTTACGTTCCTAATTTTTGTGTTTGTTGGGTATTTTAGAACATTTTTCCTTTTAAATTCTGAATGTTTGTACTCCCCTGACAAAAAAATGTAAAAAAATGGTTATCATTACTTTTTGTTTCATATAAAAAAAGGTCTAATTACAGCCTTAAATTTTATAAAGCAATTGCTTTATTTGCATAAAAGAATTTTTGTTTTCTCAGTTTTAATTCCACTCGGAAAAGAGTTTAATAAAAAATCTTCCATAGTCTTATCGAAGGATAATCATGAAACTTAATGACTTGTAAAACATTAGCTGATAAAAAAATACTCGTATTTTACCAGAATAATGCACATGTGCAAAGAAAAAACGTAATTGGGAAAACCACAATCTGCAATTACTTTTTAATAAAGTTTGTGTTAAGAAATATTTATAGGAAGCACTTTTCGGCATGTATCGTATTTAATCTTATATACAAAAATAAAATGAATTCGAATAAAATGCATAATGACTTCACCAACATATTTCAATATTTAAATAAACTTGTAATAAGTTTTAAATCAAAAATGCAAGCAAAACGCTTTGTTATGGCAATGAAACCGTTCTTTCGTTAATAGCACGAAAAGTTTCATTTCGGTTATGATAGCATACATAAATGGTATGAAAATTTTGGATGTCATCACTTTACTACTTTTACAACTTCAATATTGTTACGAAATTGGTTTCATTCATGTTACGGAAAACTTTTGCATGAAAATGTAAGAATTTCGTTAAAGCTACTAAACAGTGTCGTAAATAAAGGGTGGTGATATTTTAAGGACCGATGTTGATTTTGAATAAAACACAAATTATTTAGGAATTATTGTTATATCTTTTTATTATGATAATATTAGTATGGTTCAATTATGTATGGAACAAAATATCAGCCAAATGGCGTCGCGACCTCGACGGCACACTTCCATCTGATGGTACAAATTTTTGATGACGCTGAGGCATAAATGAAGTTCTATGCCGTTAATGTGCCAAATTATCTTATCCCTTAGCTCTTGAATTGTTGCTGGCTTATAGACGTACACCTTTTCTTTCAAATAACCCCAAAGAAAAACGTCCAACGATGTCAAATCACGTGATCTTGGCGACCAATTGGCATCGTCACCAGGGCTATTTAATTTGTGGCGTAAAAGAGCCATTGTTTCGTTAGCTGTGTGGCAAGTGGTACCGTCCTGCCCATAATCTGCACAAAACAGTCACTCTTTGTGGGTGCAGTGGTTTTTAGTTAATTCCTTTTGGTTTATCATTCGCTCAAACGCGGCAATTCTGTTGATTGACGTCTCCACTGTCGAGAAAATATGCCTCATCACCGAAGATGATTTTCTTCGAAAATTGATCATCCATGCACTGTTGCCATTTCTTCCATTCTGACCATTGGCGACGCTTGGCTTTACTTCTTGGGTCAGTTGCATCTTGTAAGCGTCTACATGGAAGTCTTTGTGCGTAATTTTCATCAAAAACAAGCGAGAGAAGTGCAATTGTTGGGCACGACGACAAGTTAAGGTGGACGGCTATTCTATATTATTACAAATGCGGCAATTCTGTTTATTGATGAATCCACTGAGACGAAAATCTGCCTCTGTTGCCATTTCTTGCCACCATTCTGACGACGCTTAGAATGGTCAACAGGCTTTAGTTCTTGAGTCAATTGCAGTCTGCAGAAAATATTGCTGCACTATCGCGAACAGCAGCAATATTTTCTGCAGAACGAGCTGTACGAGCATACACCGATGTTTTTACATCTGCTGCAGACCTGGTTTGCTCAAATTTTTGCACGATTTTTCCGATTGTACGCACATTTGAACGATTAAATTGACCGAAAAAATCACAAAGTGCACGATATGCATTTGGATTTGAACAACCATTTGCATAATACACCTGAAGTGTAACGCGTTGCTCGATTATGTATCTTTCCATGGTTCAAATTGAAGTATTCGTAGTTAAAGAAAATAATTTATTATTTCATCGACTGTCTTGAGAGAGGAAATACCATTAACACTGAATATTATATGGCGTTGTTGGAACGAGGAGGTTATCGCTGAAACTGAGGCATATTTTGAGGCAAAAGATAAATCGTTCTACAAAAGTGGTAGTGAAATATTAGAGCGGCGCTGGAATGATTGCGTTGCTCTTGATGGAGATTACGTTGATGATTTAAGCAAAGGAATGAACCAAAAAAACTGTGTTTTCTTTGCTAGGCCCTGTAGTGCAATTCACTAACTTTTAACGATTTTAAAAGAGCATAACTTAACGCGTGCTATTGTGGTTTGCACTAACGCTTATGTGATTCACTAACTTATTCTTAACACCTCTGGTTGTATGTTAAAAAAACTTGAAATAATGTGGCAGCTTTGTTAAAAATAAAGAAAACCACAAAGAGGAACAGAAAAAAAACAAACAAATTTGCAAATAATTCCATGTTTAGGGTAAGTAAAACTATTTATATGTTTATTATTTAAAATATTTTTTGATAAGTAAGATAAGTTCTTCTCACAGAGAACACGCTGAACGACTGTTGGATTCTTCCGACAAGTCGTATGCCAAATACTGTGAAGTTATTCTAGTAGAAATTTTAACGACATTTTTGTTAAGATAAACACCACAAAACTAATTGGTGTTTAGTTAACGCTAATCAGTCAGGCTATAAAAACAGCTGATTTAAAACAAAGACAAATAGTGTTAAAAACTGTTATAGAATCGCAAAAACACCAACGCTAGTGTTAATTTCTCTAAACGAATTTTATTAGCGTTAAAACAGGTTAGTGAATTGCACTACTGGACTTTTCAGCCCATGCGTTACTATATATTTACGGTAATTAAAGGATAAAACCATAAATCCTTAAATAACAGCTTGAATAAAATATTATATTACAGCTGAGGTTTTTACGGGGTATTTGGGACAAATTAAAAAAACACAGTTAAAAAATTCCTA
Source organism: Thecocarcelia acutangulata (assembly GCA_914767995.1). NCBI lineage: Eukaryota > Metazoa > Arthropoda > Insecta > Diptera > Tachinidae > Thecocarcelia > Thecocarcelia acutangulata. Next base: position 38,889,576 of record OU612095.1, on the reverse strand, counting down.
TTAATTTATAACTTTGTTATTCACAATCAAAATATTTTTATGCTGTCATAAAATATTGGGACATTATGAATGACATTACACTATTTGAATTCTCCAATCTTATTATATGAAAACGTGAAACCGTCAAGTATTTTAAAAACTTTTTTGTCTATTAAAAGTTTTTATGCCTATAAAAGATTTGAGTGTTTTAAAAGTCACCCTATCTAGGGAGCACTTTAGCTACCAAATAAAATCTACTGAAATAACTTCTGACTTGCGTTCGCAATATCCTAAAATTAATCTAATATACTCGTATGTACATATTTACATATTTTGAAAAGTTATTGCTGAAACAGAAGAACTCAGAACATGCAAGAAATGTAAAAATTTTTTCTAAAAAGTTTAAACAGCTTCGGTTGCAAAAAGTATGTTTCGGGTGCAGTTTATCGTCAAGTACCTTGTGTGTTTTTTTTTTCTATAAATGTCTTCTGAAAACAGGTCGTAGGACTAAATTTTGTAATAAAATTGTGAATAGCAATACAAGGCAGATAGATAAACACTTCGAAAAGAGCAATACGTAGGCAGGTGCTTCCCAGAGGAGCGTTCTATCCCAAAGCTTTTTATATTATTTACTGCAGATATACCAACAAAAGAAAATATTCTGATTGCAACTTATGCTGATGGTACTGGAATATTAGCTACCAGCCAATCTTGCCTCATTAACTTATTTTTTGTAGAAATTTTTTAATATTTATATATTATATCTGAAGCACTTTCCAAACAATAAGAACGCAACAGCAACAATAAAATAATTGGTGATAAATTTACTTGGAATATTGCGTTCTTTAAATAATGTATGTTTGTTTGTGCACAATATATTTTTGCTTTATATTATTTTGTGTGGATGTGCGTGTACATTTACATCTAGCTGATCAAAGGCTGCACAATGGGTCAGAAATAAAGTAAATTCGTAGCAATCTTACAAAATTGGTTAAGCTAAAGGCCTGCGATACTATTGCTCATTTATTAAATTTATCTTATAATTTGGAATCATAAATAGTACGAACATTTGATCCAAATTTAAAATTTTATTGTTTATATAATTGTGAGTTAATCTGCAAAGCATATATATGTGTGAAAAATTAAAAGCAAAGTTTTGAATACTATAAAAAAAGACTTTCAAAATTAACATTTTTAACTGTTTAAAACTTCTTACGAAATAAACCAATCTTCTTTTTCACAAGTATAACAAGAGCACTTCTTACTTTCACAGGAGTGGTTTAAATATGTACGTATCTACATGTGTATATATCCACATATATACACACATCGATATTTACATTAGAACATTCCTGTTTCAGAAACTTTGCTTCAGGGCTTAATGTTGGCTGACTTGTAAACAAAACACTTACATTCTGCAATCTATTATGACTGAATTTATAGTCTGCGTTTTGTAAAAAAAAAGAAACTGTGATAATGTGCATCGCATGACCCCAGGTCATACACACTTGTTCTTTTTTATCAGCATTTTTGTATTCACAGACACAAGCATTTACAGCAAAATTGTTAAAGAAAAAAAAAGGAAACAAGTAAAAACATTAAATGTGTTTTCATGAAATTCTTTTTCAGTATTTCTTTCATAAATTCACATTTATTTTGTACCCCTCTTAGACAGGGGGTTCGTTCTTTCGCCCGTTCGTTTGTTTCTTTTGCCATTGTTTTGTGCTTTTAATGTCGGTTTGTTTGCGTGACTAGTTTGTATTTTCTGTCTACATTTTGTTAAAGTTATTTTTGTTTAATTTCTTTTGGCCCTTTCATAAATTTTAACATGTTTTTGTTGCATTACAATTAGTTTTTGCATTTTCCTTTTGAAATTACTATTTTAATGGCTTTTTTCAACTGAATTTTTTAACTAAACCTTAAATATAAAAGAAATGTGTAAGAAATATTTCCGTGGATGTTACAAGAAGCAAACCACAGGCATGTGCATTTGTGGTGAACACAGTACTGAAGGTATTAAAGTAATGAGAGCAAAAAATTAGCAAATGTATAAGAGTATGTATCAAAATTGTATAAAATCACTTCGTTCGACTAAATTCCTTTTAAATTTGTTTTCAATGTAGACAAAATCACAAACAATTTGAGGTTAGTACGGCAATGCAACCCCATTTTAGGTATTTAAACCTCGCTATGTACGCGGCGTTGTCCACCCGGAGCTCATCTTTTACTAACCAGGAGCGGCAAAATCAGTACACGTGTTTCTATAGAAGAATTGCATATATATAATATGTGAAGGAAATACACTGAGACTATCCTTATATCGAGTGGTTAAATTTTAAAGAGCGCTATTAAATGAAATACACACGTAATCGTCAAGTTTTTTCTACATTTCATCTCAATTTCTAACTAACTCTGAATTGAAGCATGGAAAGATACACAAACGAGCAACGTTTTAAAAAATTATTCAGGCTTACATGGGCGATCAAATCAAAGTACATATCGAGGACTTCGTGATGTTCTCCGTCAATTTAATCATCCAAATGTGCGTACCGGGTCTGTATGAGATCTGAAAACACCAGTGCATGTTCGTACAGTTCGTTCAGCATGAAATATTGCTACAATATTTTTTCTTCTTTTGAAAGAGTTTGTCAAACAGTTGAAAAAATATACATCGCAACGTCAAAATAACAGTCCGAAAACCCAAGTTTTGAGTAACTTTATAAATCAAATTTTAAACATTATTATTATTATTATTATTATTATTATTATTATTATTATTATTATTATTATTATTATTATTATTATTATTATTATTATTATTATTATTATTATTATATTATTATTATTATTATTATTATTATTATTATTATTATTATTATTATTATTATTATTATTATTATTATTATTATTATTATTATTATTATTATTATTATTATTATTATTATTTTTTATTTATTTTTTGTTAACTAGATAGAAAGTTTTGACATCACACATAATGACCGATTTTCAAAACTCAATTGGATGAAATCACAAAAAAGTTGGAAGTCAGATGAAATATATATGTGATGATTTACTTTTTTTATTTTTCATTCGCGCAGGAAATTGCTTGAAGTATGTAAATAGTTGGCTAGGGATGAATGTATGATATCCCACAAAAGTGCCATTGAAGCTTCAGTTTGGACTATGCAAGATCTTTGAGGGATTTTTATACTTTTAGTTGTTGATTTCAGACAGTCTATAAGGGTTATCGCTGGCAAGCAAGTGACATACTTGCCTCTTTTATACAACTATATAATTCATAGTAGTTATAAGATAAGCTAAGAATATAGAGAATAAAAAGACAGTCTGCTTTTAACCACAAGGGACATTTATTGTTTGGTTGATTTGACTGGTAACCTGCGACAGTGTCTTTGCTATGAATGCATATAAAAACAAATTCTCTCATCACAAAACGGAGAGTTAATCAGGCCCTTCTACGGCTACTCTTCTACAAATCTGGGAAGATTATAATCGAAGAGACAAAAATGATATGATTATTTTGAAAATATAATTCTGTAATTCTGAGTCAAAGACTCAGATAGTAGACAATATTTGTCCCGATCTCAAAAATAGCATAAACAACAGGGAAACATTTTAACACCGAATAATGAAATTATGTGGCAGATAAAATATAGCAAGATATCGTTGGCAAGGTTGTCGAGTTTCTTGGGCACTAAGCAAGTGACATCGACTCCTGCAGAGTTTCACAGCTCTATAGAGCTACTTCGGTTGCCTTGTAATTAAAACCCCTTATTGCAGCTTTAATGAGAACCCTTATTGCACTCTGTAACGCTACAAGGTTGCCTAACTGATTTGCAATTTCAGTTAAAAATATCCCAGGTCGTTTCTGCGTTTACGTTTCTGCAAAGAATTATAACACAAAAACAAAACGCTTTATAGCGAAATTTATAGAATTTAAATAGTACTACTCTAGATGTGAAATAACATAAACTTTAGTAACACGAATCTTTTACATATATAGTCATGGTTTAACCCTAAAATATCATACTTTTTTTTATGAGGCAAAGTATCATACTTCGTTGATTCGCCTACGGTTGTATTTAAAAGGATACAATAGCTGATCTGAATGCCAATAATTTTAAAGACTCAAGTATTTATTTCAAATAAAAAAAAAAAAAAACAAATATACGTTGTTTTTATATATAGCTAGCCGTACCCGCAGCATGGTCCGCCCAAAAATAGTTTTTTACTCACTATAAGAGTAACTATAAGAGTAAAGATAATAATCATCGCACATATTTTTTAAAAGGGCATCAGATTAATTTATTTTATTTATTTTTTAAAGTAGAAATTAAAAAGCCAGATTTTAACTTGAGCCAGACAAATTCCATCATGTAATATTAGATAAATATAATGTGATGTGGCAGCTCAGTTCAATTTTGCTTGAAAAATTAAATATAAAAAAAATATAAAAAATAAAACCAATACAATTTAAGCTAAAATTGTAACGAACAAAGTTAACTTTCTTTTGGTCGCTCTCTCTCCCTCTCAAAAAGAGAAATCTCAAACTACATAAAAAACATGTTTCAAAATAAACATTTTGTTCCGAAGCAGTGATGCTTGATTAACTCATACACTAAAATTTCTGATCAACAAACATCAGGAACAAAGTTCAACGCAGAGTAAAATCAACTCGTCTTGTAAACATTCTAAATTTGTAATTATCAAAAATCAAGCAACAAAGTTCAATGTTGAGTGATATCAACTCGCCTTGTAAACAGTCTGAATTTGTAATCAACAAAAATCTAGCAACAAAGTTTAACGTTGAGTAAAATCAACTCGCATTGCAAATATGGCGCGTTCGTTTTGGTACTAAATAAAATCGGCTAAACGCTAGATGTTGCTTTGCTTGTGTGTTGCATAAGCAAATTTAAAACATATTTACATACTTATTATGTATGTTAGTTTAAAGAGCAAAGTTAATTTAAAAGCGCATGAAACAAGTGTAGTTTTTGTTATATGTATACCATTGTGTTTTTTAACAAATGTTCATTTGTTTTTTCTTTTATGAAAACCTTTTCTTTCTATGTATGTGTATTTTACTTTGATTTTTTTTTTTTCAACAGAAGCATACAGAAAAACTGTTTGAATACATCACTGCATTGATTTTTGTTAATTTTTTTTTCCTTCCAAAACAAAAATTCAAACACCAGAAATCAATCCCGAACTATATGTGCATTCATTTATATTCAAGCACAAACCTTAACGATGATTTTACTCACATAGTGAAGTTGTTGCTCATTGTGTTTACTGATTAAAAATCAACTGCGCATGTGTTTGTAACTGAATACAAAATCATATTTGGACGAAATGAAATGGTTTTCATGTTGTTGATCAAGTATGATTTTTTTGCAATCACTCAAAGTTGTTCTCTGTTCTGAAGTAAGTTTTTTTTATAATTTTTTTTTATTTATTGAATCTCCAAAATGAACTAACAATAAATAATCAAATCTAAATACTAAATTTAAAATTAAAAAAAATGTGCATTATACTTAAGTTCGGCCAATGCTAGACAAAAAGTTTTATTATGCGGGAGCTATTTCGGTAAAATCACCTATTGAGCAATCTGATGGTGGCAACGGTATCCCTTCTTATAAGCCGAGTGTCACCGCCAAAATTAAGAATATTGCGCGCAAGAGGGTTTGGATAAAGGTCCAGTTTACTGACAGACCTTGTCGCATACTTAGAAAATTCCTCTTTTACCAGCGGAACACTCAGATCTTTATGAATTCGTGAATTTTTTATGTACCATGGAGCCGCAGTAATCGTTGGAAGAACTTGGTTTTGCCGCCTTTGAATTTTTTCAATATTTGACGCTGAGGCGGTGCCCCAAAATTGAATTCCGTAGAATTTTAGGATTTTAGAATTGCATTGTATAGCAGAAGTTTGCAATCCAACTTCAATGTCGAGTTTCTGCTCATAAGCCAATTTAGTTGCGCTGCTTTTAGTTTCAATTGAGTGACTTTTGCTTCAATGTGTCCACGTTAGCCTACGGTCCAGGTGAATACCAAGGTACTTGACTTCAATGGAATTAATGAGTTGCTAATTTGAATAGGTGTACATGTTTGCCTACACAGTGTGAATGTGACATGAGTACATTTCTGTTCAATAATTTTGATTTTCCAAAGTATTAGCCATTTCTCTAATATTGAAATCTATTCCTGAAAATTTTGTGAAGCTAATTGGTGGTTTTCATGAACGCTCATAAACGCCGTGTCATCTGCGAAGGTTGAAGTGTGGATTCCGGATGTCGTTGGCATGTCAGAGGCGTAAATAATATAAAGTGGGACCCAGTATGCTACCTTGGGGAACTCCTGGCTCGATTGGCTGAGTTGGGCTTATAAAAACGCCTTCTCTGATAACAAATTTCCGCCCGTATAAGTAGTTTTCCAGAAGCTTGCGAGTATTTACAGGCAAGTTTAACTTTATTTTGTGCATCAACCCGTCGTGCCACACTTTATCGATAGTGAAAAAAATCACTATCAAAACAAATAAAATATATTTAATTTTACGACTGCATTCTTTGGCGTTATTTTATGGCATGGAAAACATCGCCAAGCCCTACTTCTATTTCATCATTTGTACATGAGTCAATTGCCTGTTGATAGGAGCAGTGTTGCCATTTCAATTAAGAGGTGGAAAATTCAAAAAGTTATAGACTTATTGAGTCGGCAAGGTTTTACTGAGAAGTCTGATTTTTTTTTTTAATTAACATTGAGCTATAAATTGTTGAACACAAACTATTAAAATATGATATTAGAAAAAAATACTAATTAAGCTTTTTTAGTCTTTTTTAAACCCCTTTTAGCTGCATTGCTTCAACATCTGGCATCACTTTTCATTATTAGCTTAAATATTTTTTACCATTGTTATGCTGTCTCAGAGCACAAAGTGCCCAGAAGCAGATTTTTAAAGTTAACATATCATTTTATGCAATTTATGAAATCTAGGTATTTTCAAAATTATACATACACATGTAAGCGCATCCATGTTTTTTTTTAGGAAAAATAAAAATACCGACGAAAATTATTCCATCTCAAACTGTAAAACATTTACATGCTTTTTTGATTTTAGAACATTTTTGTAACTTTAGGCACTAATGCAAAACACAATTTTGTAAAGCATTGCAAATGCATATAACCAAATTTATGCAGATATGTGTACGGGTATGCTCATTTTGACTTCACGCTCAAATACATAACAAGTTTGCGGGCAACTTATGAGCAAATTGTAAATTGAAATCGGAGTTTTAGTTCGATTGAAATAACATTTTATTAAACAGTCTGAACCAGAATATTCAGGTGCTTATGTAAAGGGTGTTGTTCATAGGGGTATGGAACTTTGAAGTTAAATAAAACAAAATAAAGATGAATTTTTTTGATTGAAAAGAAATATACTTTATTCGGCTGGCTCAGCCGTAGTTTATACTGAAGATCCAATAGCTTTTTCCAACGTTTGTCTCGGGCATATTGGCAAAGACTAGCAATTTCACATATCCCCACATACAGTAGTCAATCGACGTTAAATCGCACTATTTTTGAAGCCAATCCATGAGTCCGAAGCGTGAAACTATACTGTCTCCGAACCTTTTGTTCAATAAATCAGTTGTGTTTCAAACGGTGTTTCAACGACGGACTGAATGACATCGCTTAATCGAGTTTTCAATGAATGATGATTATGAATATGTTTACTTTATATAGTCGGAAATGAAAATTGTAGAAATTACAAACGGAATCACAAACTATATATACCATTTACATTTTTGTGAAGGGTATAGAAACCAAAAATCATGAAGTGCAGGAAATGCATTTTAATTTGGACCACAATTTTCGCAAAAGTCTTCAACAATCTAAACGAGTTGAATTTGATTTTGTCAAACTCTGAAACAAAGAAATATTAAATTAAGTTGGGTAAATAAACTCGACAATAAAGCGTGAATCACAATTAACATCGTGCATTATGGTTAGACCGCTCTTAACATGAGTTTTCGCATTCTATATCATTACCTCGATTCTGTTGCAGTTGTTACAAAAGTCAAACTGCACTAAGTTTGCCACATATAATATTCATCATAGTTTTTATGCAGTATAGCTAACTAGGTTATATTACTTCAACTTTTTGATATTCTGAAACGAATGGAAAAATTATGTATACATATAGACATGTAACAAAAGTAGTATTTGAAATTGGTAATAAGAGTAAGTGCAGACGAATTTTGTGCATGCGCTTTCTTATGCATGAGTATATAATAGATGAACCGGTGGAACAAAATTTCTAGCAATAACAAATCTTTAGTCGAATGTAAAACGTGTCTTACATTCAAATGTTTTGAGAAATTTTATATATTAATTCCAATAAGACAGCAGCAGTTTAAATGTTGGTTTTGTTTTTGCTACTGTTTCCAACAACAGCGAGAAGTAATTAACGCCACATGACACAATCTACACTATTTAATACAGAAGCCGACAGTGTTTAATTGTAGGCGTTGTCTAAAGCTACAAGGCGCAATAGTTTTTTTTTTATTCATCCTGATAAGAATGTTCATTATTATAGTTCTTTATGAAGCAGAAGTACAATTACTAGTCAACAATTGAACACAGTTTAAGCGGATGCGTGTTTATGAGTTTTGCTTGTTTGCCAGTAACTTATGATTTGCATACTAGAATGCTTGTATAAATTTTTCGATATTGAAGTGAAAATGTAGCACTTGCTCATGGAGGTAAAATATCAGAAAGCTGCGCCTTTTCAATGGCCTTTTTATGCTTTTTTGAAATATACAAAAATACAGTTCAGAAAAACTAAGAAACACGCATTATTGAAAAAGAAAATTATTTAATACTGGCGATTCTAATCAGGATACTGAGATAAAGTTAAAATTAAATATAAACAATAAATTAAATTAAAATATAAACAATAATTATTAAAACATTTTTCTTTTTAAATTCTCAATAATTTATTTAGCTTGTTGGGATATAAAGTAGAACGTTTGCGAATATCTTTCAAACAATTCCAAATTCTACTGATGATTAGGGTAGCTCCTACATATGCACAGCTGGCAGAAAACAAGTTGTTTATAATTTTTTGATTGGTGTCGTTACAAAATTATTGTATTCTATCTATGTAAATTGAGTCAATTACAGCTGAAGATAATAAAAGCATATCGCACCTTAAATACAAAAGGGTCACAACTCAAAATACAAAATACAAGAGACAAACAACTCTTTATGCAAAAATTATTGTAATATATGTATAAAGATAATATTAGTCCATTATTAAAAAATTCCGTGCTTCAAAGTTCTGCTATACTTTTTTCAATTTTATATTATGTTTGCGAAAACATAAGAAACCGACTTTTAGAGAAAAAAATTCAGTTTTGAAAAATTTTGAGTTGTTACCCTTTTGTATTTAGGGTGAGATATGTTAATAACTCTTCGAAGGAAGATAATTACATAAGCGGTTCTTACGCTTCGTATTAAAGTACTATTGTAGTGCTTGTACATATTGTAGATTTACTAAATCTTGTTAAATTTACAACATGACAACAACAAAATTCATAGATATTAAATTTACTAAATTAACAACCTCTACAAAGATAGTAAGTTTATTTATTTACAAGTAGCCGGCAGATTTGACTCCAAATTTAGTTTTTTGCTGTTAATATATAACTTTGTTAAAAAATGGAAATCATAAAAAAATAACGTGAAAAGAGTGCAAATAACAGATGCGGGTTAGGCATTTTTTTTAAGATATTGTCTCTTTTCACGAAACTCCACCTGTGTCGGTCAAATATCTAAACAAAAGTCAGCAGTTACGGGTTTTTTACAATACCAAAAAATAAGTCGCTCACACTTAGAAGTTTACAATAGTATTATATTTAAAAGCATGTTAAATTTAGTACAAAGAATGAAGATCGCTGTATAATATTCCTTTTGCACTTACAACATACTACTTTCTTTCCAGCTTTAGCTGGTTCTTATAAAATTTTAGAAACTTTCCTACTCTTTCCACTACAGAGGTGCTGATTACAAAAAAATAATCAGACAATTCGTAGCACTTGAAACAACCGTATTTTTGCGACGTTTTGGACTATCAATGGACTTTATGGTTGCCAAACCGGAAATCTGGGAAGCAATCAACAACTACCTAAAAAGTGATATGAATATTGCATAAATTATACGCTGTTATTGACGCTGCAGCAACAAGAGTAAAATGAGTGGAAGGATACAACAGAAAATATTTTTGCTTTAAGTTTTCGCTGAAAAAAGATAGCATTGCTGCTCTTACAATGAAAACCAATCTGACTACATAATATTTAATACTATTCAATCAAAAAATTTTTTTACCATTCAAAAAATTATAAATAGCTTGTTTTCTATGTTTCCTAGCTGTCTATATGTTGACATTTCATATTAGCTACCCTAATCTCAAACATTTAACTATATATTCCAACAATATAAATATATTATTGAGAATTAAAAAAGAAAAACGTTTTGCAAATACCTGTCAAAACATAAAAAACAAGCTTTTTCATTTATACAGGTCTCTATCTTTCTTCACACATTTCAAAAGTCTACTGATGATCAGAGTAGTTCCTATGAAATGTTGACATATATGTAGATAGCCGGGAAACATATTAAACAAGCTAATATAGTGAATAAAACTTAATTGTTTGAACAATTTTTTTTTTTTAATATTAAGTTTCTGTGCGGAGACTGAAGATAGAAGCTAGGTACTAGGACGGATTGATACTGAAGCCACACAGAAAAAATTATAGTAAAAATAAAATCAACAAAATTTTTGACTGAAAAAATTATCTGTATGCATATACATATATGTCAAAAAAATAACTTTGGATATCGTGTTTTGTTGTTGTGTTAAAAAAATGGTTGTATTCGACCAATAATTATTTTTACTAAACTTTTGTTTGAATCCACGAATTGCTTTACAGGTCCGCATTCAAACAATTTATTATTTGATTCAACAAATTTCGTTATTGAACACGAAAAAAAAATTTTTTCTGTGTACCTAACGCTAGATCGCAAACAAAAAAAATTTTTTTTAAATTGCGTTCTATCAAACCTCAGCTGTTAAAATTTAACCCAATTTCATCGATTAGTTTATTTCTTGTAGTCGTTTGAAGTAAGCAACTTTTGGGAAAAAGTGAACTTCGTGCAGTGATTAAACACTAATATTTAAAAAAGTAAACGGCAAAACCTTGATAACCATTATGGTGAGTCTGTTCCGTCAGATTACGTGGTAAAATATTGAATAGCTGAAAATAAACGCGGCCGAACAATCACTGCAACAATACCATCAACAGGAAGGCCAAAATAGGTGGTTACTGAAGAAAATATCAAAAAATTCTCGATATCGTTATGAATGATCGATGAGTCAAGTTACGTGAAATTGTTGAAATGGTAAACATATCATATGAACGTGTGTTTAACATTTTGCATGAACATTTGCATATGAAAAAGCTATCGGCAAGAAGGGGGCCGCGTTTGCTCAAGGTCGAACAAGAACGAGTTCGACAGACTACTTCATAGCGGTGCTTGGACATGATAAAGCGTAATCCTGTTGATTTTTGGCGTCGAGTAATAACTGTTGATGACACGTGGATCCACCACTACACACCAGAAACCAAAAATCATTCGAAACGATGGGTGGAACGTGGTGGAAGTACTCCGAAGAAGGCGAAGTCACAGGAAAGTATCATTGAATTAATCGATTGATGCAATCAAGAAAAAAACGACCACATTTAAAGTAGAAAAACATTTTATTTCTTCAAGACAACGCACCGGTTCACATAGCATTAGATACGAGGCTATAATTAAGGGAAATACACTTCGAATTGGTTGCTTATTCACCTTATAGTCCAGATTTAGCTCCCAGTACTTCAAAAAATGGCTCGCAGGAAAGAGATTAGCCTCAAACGAAGAAGTGATTACCGAAACTAATGCGTATTTTGAGGGTTTCTCAAAAATGTATTATTCAGATGGTAAAAAAAGTTGGAATGTCGCCTTACTGAGTATATTGGGTTAAAAGGAGACTATGTTGAGAAATAAATGGTTTAAAAAAATGTGTTTTTCTTACTTGGATAGATTCAATATCAGTTCGCCCTCGTATGTTGTACAAAAATTAAGGATTTACAAAAATACATTGGGAAGTAGTTCATATATTCGGTACTTTTTGGGAGCCTTACTTTTTCATTTATGTTAAAAACTATTATTTAGTATGGAAGCCAGTTAAGAAATGACCCTGATGCGAAGCTACTTATCCTTTTTCTACTGTCCTAATTTTTTTGATAATGCATTTATTTTACCCAACCTCACGTAATAATAGGTTCTAGCCTTTCTAACCTTTCTAACCTTTAAACTTTTTCGGCTGAACAGGCCTCTCCTTACCTTCCGTGCCGAAATCAGCACTTTTGAATCGCGCAAAGTATCGTTGGCAAGTTTTTTTAACTTGGTGCAAGTTTTTTGAGTTGGTGATCGATAACTTTCAGCTGCCGTTTTTTTAATGAAAGATTTTTCGCAAAACGTACTTTTCAGGCACAAAACTCGACATTATTATAGCGATTGAAAAAAATGTATGTTAACACTTTGTTGTCTTAATACTAAATTCTGAATTACAATGACAGATATGTACTCTAAAAAAATATTTATTATTATTGGTAGAAACCACTTGTGGTACACTGAAAAGAAAATTCAATCCATCCGTACTTAAATCAATCCCAAGCGGTGTCAAAGGTACGGTAAATATGGATTTTCTTAAATCAAATATGGATTACTTGATTCAAATATGGATTATTCAAGCACTAAATACTTACTTTTATACATATTTAAGCACGAATCCGTACTTGAAATAAGCCGAAAAGGAGATAGATTTGAGAAAATCTGAGAGCGAATTCATTTTCAAATGCGATTGATTCAAGAATTCCAGATTTGATTTAATCCCGAATCCGTATTTGATTATATCAACATATGTCGACATTTCTTAGAAGGTATCCTATAATCAGCTGTAGATTTGGAAAACCTTAAAAAATATGTTTAAACATTTAACTATATATTTCATTATTTAAAAGAAATTAATGGGAATTCAAAAAGAATAATGCTCAATTTATATTTCACAAGTAAACCAAAAACAGCTTTTTTCTTAGAGAACCTTTTATTCCTATCGCTTAGCAATTCGTTAACATGTACATATGTATTTGTGTCTTTGTTTTCGTTTTTTACTCGCTTCAAGAATTCTGCATTTGATTCAAGAATTTTATACTTATTTTAAGATGTTGTAGGATTAACTTTCTTGAAAAATTCCGTTTTCGGCTTATTTTAAGTACACTTGTGCGTTATTCGTACTTAAATTTTTGAGTACAACCCGGACTAGAAGCTGGTAAAAAATACTTGAATTTAGTACGAGCTTTTTCTTTCTGTGTAGTTATGTCATATGTTATCCCAATCGACATTATTAACTTGTATAGCCAATAGTTTTTTTTTCAGAACCATTGAATAAGTTGAAAGCTATAAAGTAAATCAGCCCACATTTCTAGCACTGGAGCTTGTAAAAATAATGAAAATGTACGCGTAAAATGAGAATTACCCATATAAGAAATTACAAAAATATACAATATTCTGGATACTCGTAAATCTGTTCAATAATAGTTAAATCACATAATGACCAGAGCTTAGAAAAGAAAGATTTTTTTTAGCTTTTATTTATTTATGGAATCTTCAAAATATGAGCTAATAGTTACTACGTTTATACGCAGCCTATTCACAAATAAAAACTATGAGAAAATTCTTAAAAGTAAAACTAGTTTGTATTTAATATAATTTTATTAGAAATGAAAATTTAATGTTTTATGTTCAAGAGTCTGAAAACGAGTGAAGTTTAATATTGTGTGTACTAAGTTTTCAAATATAAAAAGTAAAAACTACAACAACGTACACATTGTCAAGGGTTACTATATGATATTCAATACTCCTCCTCAATGTGGATGTTGTTTCACAGTATTATTTCAGTTTTAGTTGTTTCACAAAATTAGTATGTTTAATTCTGGGTAAATTTTTCGTTAAAATATCGGCTATCATACTCTCTGTTGGACAATAGATTAGTTCGATCTGCCCATCGCGCACTAGGTCCCTTACATGATGATACCTCATGTCGATATGTTTACTTCTTTTGTGGAAAACAGGATTTTCAGCTAGTTTCTTAGCACCTTGATTATCTATATTCAATTCAACTGCCGTATTTTCACAAGCATCAATTTCCAGCAGCAATCTTTTCAAATAAACTGCTTCCTTGGCTGCATCTGAAGCTGCCACATATTCAGCCTCTGTGCTACTAAGTGCGACTGAATTTTGTTTCTTGGATTCCCATGAGATAAGAGACCCATCAAAGGAAAAAATAAATCCTGTATAGGATTTTCTGTCTATAGCATTTCCGCCCCAATCTGCATCTACATACCCTTTAAGACCACTACCATCAGAGTCAAAAATCAATTTCAGGTCCCTTGTACCCGATAAATAGCGTAGTATATGCTTAAGCTTCGTCATGTGTTCTACATGAGGGTCGGAATTGCGTTGTGCCATTCTTGACACAGAATGTAAGATATCTGGCCGGGTTGATATGGCCAAGTACATTAGAGCACCTATGAGCGACTGGTAATTGTGTTGATCAAATTTTTCGCAATCGTCCTTGCAATCTACTTGATAGCCCGGTTCGAGTGGCACAGCAACTGCTTTGCATTCATCCATTCCATAATCTAGCAATACATCTAAAATGTACTGACCCTGACTTAATTTGATTGCACCTGTTTCTTCTTGGCGCTCAATTTCCATCCCCAGGAAGTGTTTCAGTACCCCTTTGTCAACCACCTTAAAACTTCCGGCAATTTGTTTCTTTATGTTAAAAACAATATCCAAGTTACTGCATGCGATGATTATATCATCTACATATACTGCTATCAGCACAAGATCACCATATTTATTTGACTTGTATAAGCATTTCTCATTTTCACATGGGATAAAATGCATGCCTCGTAGAACACTATCAAGCTTGCTGTTCCATTCTCTGCCGCTTTGCTTTAGTCCATAAATAGCTTTGTTTAATTTGAAAACAGCATCAGGTGATTTCTTGTCTATGAAATTTTTTGGTTGCTTCATATATATTTCGTCCTGTAACTCACCATTCAGGTAGGCTGTACTTACATCCATCTGATGCAAATGCATTTTATTTTTTACCGACAAAGCTAAAAGTAAGCGTATTGTTGAGTAACGCACGACTGGAGAAAAAGTTTCGGTGTAATCAATACCAAATCGTTGATTGCAACCTTTGGCAACCAATCTCGCTTTAAAACGCTCGATTTCTCCGTTAAGATTTTTCTTTAAAGCGAATACCCACTTACATGGAATGGCTTTATACCCCTTAGGCAATTCTGTCAACTTCCATGTTTTATTTTTTCTTAATGCATGTATCTCTTCATCCATTGCATTTTGCCACTGTTGTTTGTTTATGCTAGCAAAAGCTTCTTCTACCGTCTGGGGGATTTTTTCTTCAATCGCAACACAAAGTTCATTATTTTGTGGTTTAATATTGAATTGTTTTCTCGGTCTACCACGTTTCCCATCACGTATTATTCTAGGCCGACCACGATTGAAAATCACTGGCTGATCTATTATTTGATTATCAGAATCATTCTCATCATCAGCCGTGTCATAAGATTCATCATCGCTTTCAACTTGCACAGAAGGTTGACATTCACTGTCAACTACATCTCCACATTTATTTGCATTAAAACAAAATGTCAAATAATCATCAGGCTTAAAAGAATTGTTGCTTTTGTTGTCACTGTTGTCGATATTTAAAACATCCTCATCAAAAATAACATCGCGTTGTTCAACAACTTTGCGCGTGTTTATGTTAAAAAGTCGATATGCTTTGGATATTGCCGAATATCCAACCATAATATATGACGAACCCTTTGCTTCAAACTTAGAGTTTTTTGCAGATTTATTTAGACTTACAGCATAAGCGCCAAATGTTTTCAAATGCTGTACACTTGGTTTATAACCGAACCAAACTTCGTGTGGTGTTTTATTCTCCAATTGTTTTGTTGGACATCTGTTCCGAATGTACGCTTCAGTATTAACCGCTTCTGCCCATAAATATTCTTTGACACCAGCATGCACCATCATTGATCTTGCCATTTCTATTAAAGTACGGTTGGCCCTCTCTGCCACACCGTTTTGCTGCGGTGTATATGGTACCGTCAATTGTCTGTTAATACCTTCTCCCGACAAAAACTTTTCAAACAACGAATTCACAAACTCACCACCATTGTCCGTACGTAATGTCTTGATTTTACAGCCAGTCTGCTTTTCTACTTTATTCTTGTACATTTTAAATATTTCAAAGACTTCGCTCTTATGTTTGATAAAATACACAAAAATATGTCGTGACAAGTCGTCAATGAACGTAACAAAGTATCTTGCACCGCCTACAGAATTGACTTTAAATGGACCACACACATCGGAATGTACAACTTGCAATAATGTAGTTGTTTTTGTTTCGCTCTCTTTGGGAAAAGGCAATGCATGTATTTTACTTAACATACATGTTTTGCATTTAAGATCCCTTATGTTCTTTACAAACAACCCCTTTACCATTTGGTTGTCAGACAAATCTTGAAGACTTTTGAAATTAAGATGGCCATATCTGTTGTGCCAAACTAAGTCTCTCTCTTTAGCAGCGCATACTCGTTCCTTTAATCTGTCGTTGTCTGCAACAAACATGTTGTCCCTGCGCGGAGCCTTTAAAATTATTGTACCGTCTGGTCGTTTTATCAACGCTTTCTTCTTATCAAACACGACTGAGAGACCATGGTCAACGGTTTTGTTGACAGAAATAAAATTGGCCTGCAAATCGGAGGAAAACAAAACGTTTTGCAGTAAAATTTCAAAATTGCTGTTCTTTATCAATACGTCACCTTTCCCACTGGCGTTTATGAATTTGTTGCCAGCCAGAGCGATTTCTTCATTATGTTCCTGTATACGAACAAACATATTTCTGTTGTTACACATGTGCGACGTTGCACCGCTGTCCACATACCAACTGTTGGACTTTAAGCTGTTTATATCTGTTGCAGCCAGCATCGTCATCGCCTGCGTCTTGTTGAAGTTTTTCTGCCTTTTGTCGCATTTATTTGCAAAATGTCCTGCTACACCACATACAAAACATTTTCCCTTTGATTTCTTGTTGCTAACATGTTTTCTATTTTCTTTGTTGTTGTCGGCACCTTTTGCCAAAAAAACTTGTTGTTGCTGTAGACCTGTGGGTTTGCTTTCATTCTCTTTTCTTCTTTTTCCTTCTTCTAGAAGTTTCTGTTTCAGCAATGAAAGACTTGGCAATTCATCCCATGTTTCCATAGCTATAACAAAATTTTCATAGTCTGATGGCAAACTAGATAGTAAGATTATGACTAAAAGCTCCTCCTGAATTTGTATTCCACTTTCTGACAGCTTTTCAGTAACTTCAGCAAACTCATTCATATGCTGTACTACATTCCCATCCGCCATAGTCAAATTTACCAACCTTTTATACAACGAGACTTTTTGCAAAGGTCCTTTGGGCATATGCACGTTCTCGAGCTTCACCCACGCTTCGTAGGAAGTTTTGCAGCTTCTTATATACCCCAATTGTGCGGGCTTTACTCCAAGATAAATTGACGCCAGCGCCTTCTCGTCATCAGAATCCCACTGCTCCTTTCTCACACCTTCAGAATCACTTTTAAGCACTCCACTGACAATTTTCCAATGTCCGCTGTGGACTAAAATGCTCTTCATTTGGATCGACCAACTATCATAGTTGTTTTCGTCCAGCTTCTCTATCTGGATCACAGGAGCACTCATCTTCTCTCTTTCGCTTTTCTTTTCAAAAACTTTTAAACACAACTAGTATTAAATCTTTTTAATTATTCAAATACGTGGTTATATGGACCCATAACCTCTTAAAAGTAAAACTAGTTTGTATTTAATATAATTTTATTAGAAATGAAAATTTAATGTTTTATGTTCAAGAGTCTGAAAACGAGTGAAGTTTAATATTGTGTGTACTAAGTTTTCAAATATAAAAAGTAAAAACTACAACAACGTACACATTGTCAAGGGTTACTATATGATATTCAATAAAAATAACTATTTCACTGTTTATGCGCCAATTTGTATATGGAAAAACTTTATATTTTAGGGCCATTATTACAACCGACGAATAGTTAACATTAGGATTTTATCTTACAGATAATTGTTTTTTGGTTATTAGAAGTTAACATTATCTCGAAAAGTTACTGATAGCTTAACAGCAGGTTTATCCTCATGGTAAATTTCGAAGTTAACTTTACGAATTTTTAAGTTGTGATATTTTCTGCTGAAAATGTTGTTACCTTAGTTGTAAAAATGGGAAATTTTAATGGTGACTTTATCGTTCACGTTAACTAATGTTAAGGTTAACTATCAGGAAGTTTATCGTTAGGTTGTAATAATGGCCCTTAGTATGGCATATGTTCAAAATATAAATTATTAGCAGCATTATTAGTTTAAATAACATTTTGATTACTGAGATTATAATTGAAAAATTCAAAAATTAAATGTTTTTTGTAATTCAATTAAAGCAAAGATTATTAAAAATGAAAAATTTTGTATATTTGCTTCTGTACGTAGTTAGACGAAATCTTTGAAATTATGAAATAAAGTGGTAACTTTTTATGGCTTATTTGCAAATAAGTTTTTAATCAGTAATTGTTTTCGTGAGTTAGCTAATCGCAAATAAAATTTTTTTGTTATTTACAATATTTTTATTCGCAAATAACCTGCACTTATATACGTACTAAATAAGTGTTAAAATCTTAATAGTAAAACATAAAAATTTAAGAAAAAATGTGTGCTAGCCAATGATAGAAAAGGAAAAAGTCATATTTTGTGAAAACTGCAAGCAAGAGGATTTGGGGTGAAGTTCCAGTTAATTGATATACACTGTCGCATACTTTGAAAGTTCGCGTTTTGCTAACGGAACTCACAGATGCTTGTGAATTCGTGAGTTTCTCACATCTCTTCGAGCTGTAGTTATCGCTCGAAAGATTTATTTTTGTCGCCTTTGAATGTTTTTATTGTTTGGAATGTATAAACACAGATGAATTTATTAAATTGACTTGAAATTAATTTTATTCGAATGATATGCTGGTAATATAATTTAAATATACATTTGACATATGATCGCCAAAGATGGCCTGGATGTAGTCTAACCTGGAGGTGTAATTTTCGATTACTTTTTCAAACAAAGGCAATAACGTGGCGAATGTTGCGCTCTAAGTGGTTATAAGTTCATCAGCCTAGACAAACCATTTCACAGTCTAAAGGCATTAAATCGCACGATTTTGGAGGCTAATTCACAGGTCCGAAATGTGAAACTAGACAGTTAACCAGGTTTGCTTCAATTATGGCATGAGCTGCGTGATATGTTGCTCTATGTTTTTGAAACCACGGCTCCTTTGTATCATGGCTCTTTAATTGATGAACGGAAAAATCATTAACCATGACTCCATAATGGTCACTACTGGCTGTAATATAACGTTCCGATCAGCATCGCTTTTAAAGAAATACTAAACAGTCAGTTTTACTGGATGTAACGGAGTCATTTGATAATCCAATATTCCAATATTATCATTCCAAATACGGCAGTTTTTTTGAGTGACTTGCCCGTTCAATCAAAGGTGAGCCTTATTGCTAAAACAATTCGCCAAAGGCACCATTACATTGTAATACAAATGTTTAGGTCTGTCAAAAATGTATGTAGAATAAAGGAAATCCAACCGTGTAAAATGTAGGAGAGAAATACACATGCAAAAATTTACAACCTTGGTAAATCTTCATTTTCTAAACCATTTCAGAAAACTCTGTATTCTCATCACATCAGAGTCGTATTTTTAGATTTGTTTTCTTAAGCATTTTTTATATATTGAATCTTCAAAATGAACTAACAATAAGTATTCAAATCTTAATACTAAATTTAAAATTAAAAAAGATGGTACAACATTTACAAAACCAAACAATTGCAGTTCAAGAATATTGCATGTTGTTTTTGTAATTGTTGTAGAATTGTAACTATCAGTAATTTTATTAGACTAATAATACTTTGATTATACTTATCTTACAAGTGCAAACGTAAAAAATACTTACAACACATTTTTGTTCACTGTTTTTTGAGTACGGAGAAAATTTCATTATATTTTGCTCCCAAAAAATCTAAATATCTTGCATTACCATGTAAAGGCCCTGATTCACTATCCTACACGATCGTACGACTCATACACAGGAAACTATTTCAAAAGTCTGGCCGCCTTGAAAAAATCGTTTCAAAAAGGCGTTGTAGGCTACACTATTATAAAAATATGATTGAAATAATTTATATACACAATTAAAAACTTTTATTAACTTAATAATTTTACATTACTTAAATTTTTTCCTCGAGGCACCAACAATATTTTCGTATTTTTCACAATATATACAACACTGATCGAACAGAAACCATAATGTTTTGAAAAGTTTCATAAAATTTTTCAAATTGCACGATTTGTAAAAACTCTGTGGCACGGTTGAATTTTTAGTACTTTTTCAGCACACTTGCTTTATTTAGTAGATCGCACGATCGTGTAGCAAGGCCTTTAACCTGCCTTAACGAAAGCTGGGACTAACGGCCATGATTTTCAAAATAAATTTGCACCATTTTCTAAGCGTTGCTCAAGCGCCAGCCTATTTATGGTAAAATGCGAAACTAAACTAAACGTGAATCCCTGAACAGCTGGCAAGGGAAAAAGTATTGCCAACGTAAAGTTTTATACCCTTATAAAAACATCCTTTACATTTTAAAACATCTTGAACAAAATCATAAGCATTTGTATTTTAGTTTTCTGTTATCTTGCAATTTGTCGTTTTTAATGAAGCAAATTTTGTAGGTTATGTGACAGCACAAGTAAAACTACATTAAACTCGTTGTGCAAAAGTGGTGTTTTTTATGGCAGTGCTGTGTTTTCGACTAAGTTGTAAGCAAATATATTACATAGTTGTATAACAGAGTACTATTTTTCCTAAACGATTCTACATTTTTATATAATTACAGAGAAGATTTTACTTTGTATGGAAAATCTTATTAAAATCAACGACTGTGGATTTGACTCGAAATGTCATGTGCTTCAAATAACATTTTGATGGGAATTTCATGTTGTTGGGAAAAGTAATAATAAGGCAGAATGTTCACAGAGCACGTGATTTCACGTATCATGATTTACTTTGAAAACTCAAATTATGCTGAAAAACAAAGTTTTGGCTACTTTAATTAAATTTTATGACAACATCAGCTTAGTGAAAATGATTTCTGCAGAAAATTTCCCAACTGAAAGAGGAAACTTTTGAACTTTTAATTAATTATTGATAGTATACTTAAATCCACATAAGTATGTATTTTAATTTCTGTTCACTCCTTATACTTTAAGCCTCTTGCATGTGTACTCGTATAATTCAGTAAAACCAATAATAACAGCTTTTAAATGCACGAACCAAAATAAATCTGGGTGCAGTTAGGCCTTCTGGAAACAGAACGCTAAATCTTCTTACCTCTTCAATTCACAACTGGGTTGAGATGGCAATATTTAGTTACTGTTTAAGACAGCTGCACTTGTGAATGGGTGTGTTGCTATAGTAGTTGGCAATGATGGTGTTTATGAAAATAATAGTTTTCATGAGGAAAAATAGTGTAGGCGTATGTGTAGACATTAGAGAGCATTTATTTAAGTGATGAAATTAAAACAGTTTTCTGAGGCAAAATCTTAGTAACATAAAAAATCTTGGCATATATCTTAATTTATGTGTTTAACCAAAAGGAAGAAAATAATTTAACTACTAAACGCATCTTTTGATTTCCCCACCCAATTTTTAAGGAAATAAATTCAACTTCACTTACATCTAAATAGTTATTGATTATTACTACATTGGACAGCAAATAAACCGACCCACCTGCTACTTTTCAACTCTAGTCCGATTTGCTCAAAAAGTATAATACTAACAACTGTCAACGTTATACCTATTGCAAGTGCGTTTCTTGATGATTATAATTAAGGGAAACGCATTATGATTTATCAATGAATTGAATGTTTATTAAGAATTTTACAAAGATGAGTCATTTTCAGTCGCCCAAATCGTTTTTTATCACAAATATAAATTAATCACAATTATAAAAACAAATTAGAGCCGGAAAAAAATTAAAAACAAAAAAGTTTATGATTAAATTTTTTTATCCTAATTTTTTTACCTTTTTCTTAAATTAAGATGTAATGATCGTCAAGCTTGAGGTCTTTTTTATAAAAATTTTTGTGATTAGTATTCAGTGTTCCCTCCGCTCTGATAACAGATAGCATTCTCGTATTCATAGATCTCACTAGCCTGACGATGAAATCTTGGGGATTGCATTCCACTCCTCTTCAATTTTGATTCGCACCTCTGGAAGTCTTGTTGGAGCAGGTACCCGGGCTCGAAGTCGATGCTTCAACTCATCCATAAGTATTGTATAGGGCTTTAGTCCGGGCTCCGAGCTGGCCAGTCCATAGTACGTATGCCAACCTCGCGTAGATATTGAGTCACCACATGAGCAATGTAAGGCCGTGCATTATCCTGCATCAACTGCATATCCTGCCTGACATATCCTGCGTAAGGTACCACATGATCTGCGAGAATTTCAGAAATATAGCGATGAGATGTCAATCCACGTGTACGGTCCGTCGGTTCAATGAAAACTAAAGCTGTATGTGTAGTTAATGGAATGCTGCCCCATAAGCAAGAGTTTCTTCGTTGCGACGCTGAGAATAACGTTCTCTAGGGCGACAATATTTTTTTTGACGTCGATCACTCCCATGTAGACTCACCCTTGAACTAATTTTTGTTAGTCTGAGTAGTGTTGAATGACCCCTACATATGCGGCGCATTGCACTTGAACTAGGGAATTAGGTTATGATGAGAAGGAAAGAGGGAGTAGTGTTCGTGGAGGTTTAACCTTAACAATGGCAACACGAAAGACTAAAACAAACTCTATTGCAGCACACATGTCTGTTATATATGTTGGCCATATAAGCCATTCCGGATTGTCAGTTTGTTTTTGATATATAAAAAGGTTAGTCCTGCTTTGGTGTGCTCTTAAATTTTTTACAAAATTTTGAGCAAAAACAATGTCTCATGGACATCGCTCAGGAGTAGTTGAACGTGGTCAACGACGACCCAGATTTCCTCAGAAAGGTCACAACTGGTGACAAATCATGGCTGTATGGCTACGTATGAAACCAAAGCCCAAACATCCCAATGGAAGCATCCGAAAGAGCCAAGACCGAAAAAAGCACGTCAAGTTCGGTCAAATGTGAAAGTTTTGCTCACTGTTGTCTTCGACTGCAGTGGCGTGGTGCATCATGAATTCTTGCCACAAGGTCTTACGACCAATAAGGAATACCTCCTTGAAGTTATGCGCCGTTTGCGCGAAGCAATTCGTCAGAATTGTAACAATAAGAAAAGTAAGAAAAGTAAACAATCGTGAACTTTGCACCATGATAACGCATCAGCTCCCACATCGATGCTTGTGCGTGAGTTTTTGGCCAAAAAACAAACCCGCTGTCATGCCACAACCACCGTATTCCTCTTACCAAAACTGAACACGCTGATTAAAGGAAAGGGTTTTGCTACGATTGAGTGATAAATTCAATATAAAATTTGAATTTTGTATTGAATTTATCACACAAAAAAAAACAAATTTTCCTGAAGAAGTCTTCCAAAGGAAAAGGAAATATTGAAAAATACATTATAAATTTTTTTTAACAAAAAAGGACCTTGAACGGAAGAAATTTATCGCAAATATTAAACTAAATAAAGGTCAAAGCAAATAGGGTCAATAGTGTAACATATAAGTTATTCACCACTGTACTAAATGTTGCTCACATTGGCAAATGGAAAATTCATTGTCTTAAGCTCGCTTTTCCAAAGGCCGAACTTTTTACATTGACTATTGGAAAAATGATTTTTTTTTATTATATTTTACTATTGATACGGGGGCCAACTTTATATTTGATTTACGCCTCTGACATGCCAACGACATTTGGAATCCATACTTCAACCTGTGCTGATGACACAGCTTTTTGAGCGTTCATGAAAACTACCAATTAGCTGCACGAAATTTACAGGAATATATTTCTATATTGGAAAAATGGCTGAAGGTTTTCAAAATCAGGGTTAATGAGCAGAAATGTACTCACGTCACATTCACACTGTGTAAACCAAATTAATAACTCAGCTATTCCACAGCAAAATGAAGCCAAGTACCTTGGTATTCACCTGGACTGTAGACTAACGAGGAAGTTTCACATTGAAGCAAAAGTCAC
Organism: Thecocarcelia acutangulata; assembly: GCA_914767995.1. Classification (NCBI taxonomy): domain Eukaryota; kingdom Metazoa; phylum Arthropoda; class Insecta; order Diptera; family Tachinidae; genus Thecocarcelia; species Thecocarcelia acutangulata. The sequence continues at coordinate 38,865,071 of OU612095.1, read as the reverse complement.
TCAGTTGAAACTACAAGCAGCGCAACTAAATTGGCAGAAACTCGACATTGAAGTTGGATTGCAAACTTCTGCTATACAATGCAATTCTAAAACCTATATTCAATTATGGGGCACCGCCTCAGCGTCAAACATTGAAAAAATTCAAAGGCGGCAAAACAAAATTCTTCGAACAATTACCGCAGCTCCAAGGTACGTAAAAATTTTACGATTTCATAAAGATCTGAGTGTTCCACTGGTAAAAGATGAGTTCTCTAAGTACGCGACAAGGTATGTCAGTAAACTGGAACTTCATCCAAACCCTCTGCGCGCAATATACTTAACTTTGGCGGCCACACTCGTTGAGAAGAAGGGATACCGTTGCCACCATCAGAATGTTTAATAGGTGATTTTACCGATATTGCTTCCGCATAATAAAACTTTTTGTCTAGCATTGGCCGGACTTAAGTAAAAAGCACATTTTTATATATTTTTTATTTTTAAATTTGGTATTAAGGTTTGAACACTTACTGTTAGTTCATTTCCAAGATTCATTAATAAAAAAACGCTAAAAAAACCTATTAGTGGAATATCAGCGTGAGCCACCTCACAGACTGTCTTATCAACATAAATTTGTTACTATACATTTGGTATTTGTCAACATAAAAAATTTATTCTTACCTGAAATTGTCAGTTACTGGAAAAGGTAATCCAACGAATAAAAAATCCCTAAGTTAAAATAAATAATTGCTCTGTTTGTTTTCTTTTCCCCAAAACCGACATATAAATTACCAATCTGAGTAATTACAAGTATCAATCAGAGTAATATATATGAATAACTTTATTCAGAGCCCCAATCTAAATAAAGTTATTTTAACGCAAATTTTAGCAAACCGCTAGCTGATTTGTTCAAATTATAACAAAAATAAATTATCTTTCGAATAAAGTAAATTTCGAGCAAAATAAAATAAATTAATATGTACTCGTATATGTATATTTTTATTTACAAAATAGTTTGAAGATTTACAATAATTTAGAATTTAAATATTAAGAGTTCAGTTATACCAACTTTTCTGCTTAAACATAAAATAACAATATTAAATATTATTTACAAAAATAATACTGGGATTTTGGGAAAAATGGATTACAATAGAAAGCCCATGAATTATAAGAGTAATAAAGGTCAAAGAATAAAAGTACACTTATTTAAAAAAAAAAGGGATCGTATATGATCATATGTGAAGTTTGAACATTTAACAACAAATTTCTCTTTTATATCTACCAATTTATCGTTAACTAATAACAACTCCATACCGGAGATCTGTAAAAAAGAATGGCTTGGAAAATTACTTTAAATATAATCAATTTATTATAAATGCTTAATTTAGATTTTCTGTTTATGAAAGGATACAAGACTTTTAAAGTTATATTGATTTCATTGATTGTATACCTAATATGCTCGTTGAATAACATTTTTTGTCGAGAATCATTCCTAAATATTTCACTTTAGCTCCCCACGGAACATCAGTATTATTACATTTAATACATGAGCTAGGTAGAAAATAATTTTTTCTTTTTCTTGAAAAATAAATAGGTTGAGCTTTAGACGGATTTACCAGTATTTTCCATTTATTGAAGTAGCAACTAACATCATCTACGGATTTTTGTAAGTTCAATAAAATATCCGCAGAGTAAATATTTGAACATAGGATTGCTGTATCATCAGCAAAAATGGATGATTCGCAATAGCTAAGATATGGGAAATCGTATGTAAAAATTTTGTATAATACAGGAGATAGGCAAGAGCCTTGTAGGCAACCCGCCGGTATATTAAATATTTCCGATTTTTTATTATTAATGTGAACCCTGAACGTTCGATTTGCTAAATAGCTCTTAATTATTCTAATTGTAGAAGTGTCTAAGCCTATCATAACTAATTTATGAATTAATGCATCATGCCAAACAGAATCAAAGGCTGCTTTAATGTCTAATAAAACCATTGCTGTGGGATTCCAATTCGAAAAATTGTTTTTCACTATATTTTTTATTCAGCTTAAAGCTTGTATACAATTATGTTCTGCGCGAAAACCAAACTGTTGGTTGGGTAAAATACTTCTTTCATCTATAAACTTTACAACTTTTCCTTTAATGATCTCTTCCAATATTTTACTCATTGTGTTAAGTAAACTTATTGGACGATAAGAATCAGTACTAGGTAAGGGTTTACCTGGCTTGGGTAGTGCAACAACTTTCGAGAGTTTCCACTTTTTTGGAAAGTAACAAAGTTTTATACAAGCATTGCATAATTTTGTCAATAATTTTATACCATTTGGAGGTAATGCTTTTAAACATTTATTTGATATATCGTCAGGACCTGGACTTTTTTTATTTTTTAAATTTATAATTATACCTTTTATATCTTCTTGAATTTTCTTCTTCAACGCTTAGATTAGATAATGTGTTTGCAACTTTTTGTATTGTGTTTGGGTCACTTAAATGAGCAGAAATTCAATGATTAGTATGAAATTGTTGAGCAAGTATTTCGGATTTGTCTGCATTAGTAGTGAATGTTAAGTCATTATGTTTTAGAACTGGAATATATTTTGATTTTTTCTTTACAACTTTTGCAATATTCCAGAAAACTGGAGAGGATTTTTTAAGGGCTTTTAACATGGTATTCCAGTTTTCATTTCTAAAATCAAATATAGCTTCTCGAATAATTTTATTCAAGAAATTCATTTTAAGTTTATAGTGCCTATGTCTATATCTCTGCCAATTTCTCCTAGAAGTGTTACGCATAGTAATTAAGTTTAATATTTCTCTAGGTAGGCGTTTAACGTAATTTGAAGAGACGTTTTTGGTACGGCTGCCTCTATTGCATTTAGTATTAGAGAAGTGGTATTTTCTAAAATAAATTAATCTTTATTTTATTTCTATTCAAAGTTGTACATCTCTGCAAAAAATACCCTTTGTTTACATTCTTCCTGAAACTCTTAAAATTTTAAATATACCAAAAACATTGAAACCATTTCTTGAAACAAATTTTGTTTTTTTACACTTAATTGTGTAACAAATCTTAATACAAATTATTATTTTCATTTTCAACATTTTAATATTAAATTTCCTTAGAAAAAAAAGAAAACTACGGAAAAACATATGAGTTGTGAAAATTGCATGCAAACAGAGAAAATAAAAAGAAATTGACACATAAATATTTTCATAAAAGTTGCTATTAAGATATTTTATTATCAACTACTTCCACACATGCAAAGGACAGCTGGTCATAAAATTTATCAAGTTTTAAATAACAATTTGTGCTGCAACACAATAACAGCGCTATTATGGCGAATCAAAAAACAACGTGGCAAAAGGGTGTTATTGGCCGTTAAGGATTTATGCTTAAATTACACTAAATTATCACCATATTTACAAAAGCGATAAAATATGAACATTAAATGACAAAGAAATTCAAATAAAAATAAAATATAATTTACAATGCAAGGCAGGCAATTAATATTGCATGCTACACACATACACACACAAATGAGTTGAGCTTTTTGCCACTAAAAATCTTAAAGTCGTTTAATTTATATTCATGAGCCTTCAAGGTTTACTGAATGAAGCAAAATTTATTAAGTGAATTTTTTTGCAACTGCTGGTTGCTTCAGCTGCTGCTGCTGCTGCTGCTACTGTTATTGCTACTGCCTTCAACTGCACATATTCTCGTACTTCATTTTTCTTTTTATGTAAACTTGATTACCGGCACTCACATTTTCGCGCACAACTTCATTTCCTTAAGGGCAAAACGAGTTTGCCTTAACGCTCCGTTTTCAATTCTTTTTATCATTATTGTTGTTTTTGTCATTGTTGTAACATAATCGTTTAATTCCGTACATGCAACATTAAAAATTCATTTGATAAAGTTATTGCAACAACTACTCTTACAATGGCAGTAGAATTATTTTGCTTGTGTACTCGTCGAGTGCAGTACTCGTACGCGTGTTATGTAAGCATTCATTCTTGTTTAGAAACATAAAGTACATTTATTTTTTTAAGAAAATATTAAACGTTTATGGCAAAAAGGAATCGAACGAAGAAAACAAGCGCTCAGCAAGAAGACTGTTACATAATTCATATCGCATGCACAGGGTGCAGTCAATGACTCATGTGCTTCAGCGATAGTTTAATCGTTTGTTGGTGGTAACAAAATGACAAAATAAATTTAATTTTATTAAAAATGAGCAAACATTTGCTGACATCAAACAAAGATTTTCGCACCAAATTTAATCATATATTAAAGCACACACAAAACAATACAGAGCAAAGTAAAATTAAAACAAGAGATGTGGTTTAATACACGCTGGGATGGCTGACTATAGATGGCATTAAACTAAATAATAAAATGCCTTAGTAATAACAGGGTGTTTTTTTTTGAGTTTCATAAGTATAACCCTTAAGTGTATACCTGGACCTGGCCAGGCTAATATTTTTTTATGTATTTATGTATTTATTTATTATTATTATCTAGCACAACAAGATACAGAGTCTTATAAATGATAGTGCTAGTGATTGAGCAAAAATAAATGTTTACAAAACTATCATAAAGGAAAAATAAGATACAATATTTAAATAATATAATAAATATAATACATTTATATAAAAAATAATAATATAATAAATTAATTACAATTCTATGATAAAATAAAAAATAAAAAAAATAAACTAAACAAAATTACAAAAATTATTACTGTGGATAGTTTATGCAAATAATTTACTCAACTCCCTTTTAAATGTGACTGCGTTGCGGATTACCTGAATTGTATTTGGTAAGGCATTCCAAAGACTGACCGTATTCACCAGAAATTATCGTTGTGACAACAGATAGTTATATTGCTGTTGAATTACTTTTTTCCCGCGGTTGGACCTAGCAAACAGAATTCTATTGTATAGATAAGGCGGTTGTTGTGATGTTATGATCTTATGGAAAAAAAGAAGACATTTTAATTTCAAAAGATTATCGAATTTCATCTGAAAAATACGGTAGGAATATGATGAAATATGGTCTCTGCGGCGCTTTTGGAAAACGAATCTTGCGATGTTATTGTAAGCAACGTTAAGTCTACGTAGATTTTCACTATCACAGTTGGCATATAGTTCGCATCCATACAGGAGTTCTGGGACAAGAAAAGTTTTAGCTAGTAACATTCGAATGACAAAAGGAGTAAAATTTTTACCAGCCCATAAGTTTCGCAGCATACCATATACTTTTCCTACGACGACGTAGACCAGTTAAGCTTATTATTAAACGTAATTCCCAAGTTAAGCGCTGAGGTAACTGTATTTATGCAATTACCTTTCATTTTTATTTGAAAGTTGTGCGCAACTCTTCCAGACCTTGAAAGTAATATACATTTCGATTTAAATGGATTGATGCCCAATCCATTGGCTTTAGCCCAAATGCTTACTTTATCGAGGTCATGATTAATATTATTTACACATGAAGTTATATCTGCTATGGTAGAACTACTGTAGGTTTGCACATCATCCGCATACATTTGTATTTTACTAGATACCAAGGTATCAGGTAAATCATTTATATATAAACAGAATAAAAGAGGGCCAAGTATTGAACCCTGCGGAACTCCTATGGTGACATTAAGCGCATTAGAGTAAGTGCCATTATAGTGCACGCTTTGAAATCTATACGTTAGGTAGGAGGAAATTAGGCTACATACTATACACGAGAAATTAAAGAATTTTTGAAGCTTAGAAATTAGACTTGGATAATCCACAGTGTCAAATGCTTTGCTATGATCCAGAAGAACCAAGAAGGATACCATGTTGTTATCAAGTTTAGACCTTAATTCCTCTACCACGTTAACTAAGGCTGTAATTATTTTTACATAAATATTTTTTACATAATTATTTCTTCTTCAAACAAATATTATTGATCACAGCAAATTTGTATTGTAAAAAATCCTTCTTAAGAAAAAACTTAAGAAAGGAAAAAACTTGAACTATAACCCATTGTACAAATGTACAAACCAAAAATTTAATTTAAAAATTATAAAGTTCAACAAAAAGTCAATAAATTAATATTTACATCTCTGGGTACGGTGAATATTAAAATACAAAAATATGTATGTTAATAACTAGAAAGATATACCGCTAGTTCTGAGACAGCAAACGCTGTACAAACAATGCACAGTGGTCGAAATCATCGATCTGACAGCATTTAAGTCAAATTTTAAAACTTTAAAATCGATAAATGTTTTACATTGTATCAATAACCGATACTCCACTGAACTAATTTACGTTTTTACATTTGTTTTGCTTTCAATATTCGCACAGCTGTTAGCTGTCAAATATAACATAAGTTGCAGCAAGTGCTTTGAAAGAATTTGACGCCAAATTACTCAGTGCGTGGTTTTTGACAATGTTAAATTATTTGATTAATAATTTTATAAACTAAGGTTTTTATTTAAAGTAGAAGGTATGTATTAACTAAAAAAATATGTTTGTGATCTGTAATTATCTAGTTTAATAGAAATACGTTGTAGAAGTTAACATTGGTGATAGCAGATTTGAATTGTTATATACTATAGTTTGGTGGAGTGTATCTTTTGGGATTCGATCGGATTCGGTCCAAATATGGTTTTGTTTACTAATTTGGTTATTTGTTGTTGTGAAACGTCCAAAACGATGTGCCTGTTCTTGCCCGTTTATTGGTTAATTATTTGCTTAGGCATAATGAATGTTTCCAAACGCACACTTTTTATGATTTGGCACAATGAAAAAGTCCCTACTAAAAAATTTTCACCTGTGGAGCCCCACGTATTTAATAATATAATAGACCAATCACAAAATAATGAGGAGCAGTGCCGAGAAATAAAAAAAAATTGAGTAGCTTCATAAGCAAAGTAGTGGAAAAGTGGAAGGACTGCAACAGAACGTTGTCGAATTTTGAAAAACGTAATAAAGATTGGTTGGACAGTGGAATTTTATTAGTTTTGCCGACAACTAGTAGCGATTTTAGAAGGCCTGCAAAAGAGTTCACTGCTTGTCACACTGCTAAAACACAAATCAAGAAAGTTTCACAGCTTGTAGAAAAAACTACATGCGATGAACTTGTTGTAGCGACGCGTGTAAGTTTACACAAAGCAGGAAAAAAACGCATCAGAAGTTGTATCCATGCTACATTCTGATTCCGAGGTTGCAGCAAAAATTAAAAAAACTATTGCTGCAGAAGCCAAAAATGCTATTGCATACAGTCCTAATGAAGCTTTGGCTCTTTACGTGGATGGGGATTTTACAAAGCACTCGTACAAAATTAAGAAATGCAAACATGCATCATATGCTGGATTTATAAATAATAGAATATAGAGCTGAGTGTTGGAACAAATCATCAAAAGTTTTCATGTCTACTGATGATTAGGGTAGCGCCTATGAAATGTCGACATATAGATAGAAGGAAAGCAATCACAAAGAAACAGTTTTTTGATTTTTGAATTAATAAATTGGCTGTGAAGCAAATATATCAACTTTTTTTCAAATATCTTATTTTTATCTTGTCACATTCACTTAACATACAAGCTTGTAGTAGCCTATATCTTCTGTGCCCCGTGCTCCACTGTGGGTGCAATGAAAAAAACATTCGACAATAGAAGTTCATTTCAGCAAATTTGGATTTGACGATGATATTGCAATATTTTCTTATATACAAAGAAAAACATAGCATTTATGCCAGGAACATAACTGCGATGAACGACAAATTTTTGGCCGCCATAATTAAAACACATTGGTGTATATGAAAATGCACACAATTGTGGTGTTGGTCGAAATCTGTTATACTCAGCGACAGTTGAAATAGATTTATTTCCAATTGTTGTGTCAGCGAACGACGAACAAAGCAGTATCAGGTGATCAGCTTTCTTACATAAAAAAAGTATTTTTCACGACTTAATATCTATAATTTATTTTAATCCATGTAGTAAACAATTTATGAAGCTGTTCTCAAAATATAAAGTACCTTAGGTAAGTTGTTCAAAAATTCCTCTTTCGGATGACATTTACATAGGTTTACTTTTGTTATGGTCACCATATTATTTATATTCATTTTTTTTCTTTGCAAGGAATGTAAACAATGTTCGTTGATATTGTGCTTCACACGACGACTTTATCCAACGAATATTTGCCGCCGAGTTCGTCGCGATGGGCGAAGTTCGTCGCAGTTGTGTTCCTAGCATTACTTTATTATATGCGGAACATATTGAGATATCTGTCGCTGGAATAAAACAGAAACCAGAAACAATTCCTCACTATAACGCAACAAAATCTGGGGTTGATGTTATGGACCAAATGAAGTACAGTACAGAAGTACAGAAGCTTTTCTGGATGTAATATAAAAGATTTGTCAATACAAAGAAGAATAATTATTCATTTATAGAAAATATTAAAAAGTATTATGTATAGAAAATAATAAGAAGTATTATGTAAACTGTTTGTGTTTTACAAGAACGAGTTGAAACTGTTAGCCAAAAAAGTAGACCTGAGCTTATAAAAATAAAGTTCTGTGTGTCTACAGCATACACATATTTGTTTCAATTGTTAAGCTAAGTATTGTGATCGTTATTTCGTGCGAAGTGCTGTCGAAACTGTATATAAAAACAAACTTGTAGGAAATATCTATGAAATAAAGTTGTTGAAGTGATACTCAGTTCAATTTGTGAAAAACTTATGAAATATTTCTGGCAACGTTATGTTGTAATTGTGAAATAATATGAGTGGCACTTATTTCGCGCGAAATTTCAAACAACAGCTGAAAAATTTTTTATTTGCTAAAAATTCTTCTTTTTCAATTGTAAATTTCTAAAATGGAAAAGAAAGAACTTAAATTTAATAACAAATAAAAAAGAAAAGATAAAATTTAGTGAAACGGGAAAGCGTCTTTCGATAGTAGCACTAAGAAAATGGAATCATATTTGAGATAAATAAAAAAAGGCATAGCAACCGAAACGCAATGAGATCATCTTGGAGAGAAATTGCGATTGAAATTGTATGTGGCCATAAGGTTTTTATTTACATTTGTAAAACAATGTGGTAGACCTAAAACTAAGAAAACCGTGAAATTTAACTAAAACGCGAAATAGGCACCACCACTTTTTAAATTTCATATTTTCCGAGTGAAATAATTAATGTTGCTCAACATTTTTCGCAGATTTGAAGAGAGTACTTACCATTTCTAATATTATATGATGATGGGTTGGTATCATTCGTCTAGCTCGAGTTCAATCCTGGCTAAAGCCAAGAAATATTTTTATTTATAATTATAACAATAATTGCCGCGATCAATAACTCTTGATCAAAGAAAACAGGAAACAATAAATAAGAGCTCACTGGCTCAGTTGGTTAAGCAGTCGTATTAAAAATACATCATGTTTACATGGTACTGAGTTCGAATCCTAGTGGGTGCTGATGAGCAGTGTAGCGACTGTGAAACAGCTAGTTGTCCCCCAGCTTTAGTGTATTCAATAAGTTTTTCCTGTCTTCTTTTCATTGTGATATACACCTTTGCCTTTGCGCTTTTCTGCTAAAGCTTTAAACATCACGTAAAGCGGCAAAGTGTTATCTGACATGGCCTCAAATTTTGTTCTTATAAAATAACAAGCATTACGAGGAGATAAAAAATTTTCCACGCCCTTTTTTTGGGCAAAAAATAAGATGAAATTGAAAATATGGTTCATTTCAGTACTGGCTTGTATAAAAAAACAAGTAAAATTTAAAAAATGGTTCGTGTCAATGCTAGTTACTGCACAATTTATCCAAGTTTTATTTTCGAAGTTCAGTTTGAACGAAAGAATGAAACACACAAACTACTACTTTTTCATTACAACAAAAATGAAAAGTTAACTTTTCAAATCATTTTTTTCAGAATAATTCTCTTAACTTTGAGACGTATTTGTATGTAAATCATTAATAAGTGAACTTTTAGTTAAATAAATATGTACGATACTAACGTGCAAATTTTTTATAAGTAAACATAAATTTTTTGATGCAATTTAGCCATAATTTGTTTACTTGTGTACACTATAATGGCTCATGTTATGAAAGTAATAAAGTAGTTATAGCTACTAATATACAAAAATTTCTTTTGTATGTTTACTTCAATAAATTGCCCCAGATGTGTTTCAATTAAACTACATAAATATTGTGCAAAATAGTTTCTTAATTTCATTTCACTCTACACGTTACCACCTACATAATCAATACTTTGCTTGGCTTTTTCCAATCTGCGCCTAAGAACTCTGACACGTTTCGTGTGTTGAAATATGACCAGTTTTGCAAGAAAGGAATTGTAAACGAACGAGTATTCCCATTTGTTGTTTTGTTATATATATATACAAACATTACCTACATATGTGAGCCATAAATATGAAAACCCCTTTTGCAAACTACTCTACATCGCAAATTAGTGGGTTGAGTTCCTGCTAAATTACATACAATCCTCAACGATATCTTCTGAAAACATTAAAAGGTCTTTTGCAGCGTATTACTTTTTGTTACAAGCATACACAGAAGCTAAGTAACTTAAAAATGTTTGTATAAAGCCATTATAAATCATTCGCTTCACTCTCAAACTTAGGTAAATTGCTTTGTTATGTGATTGTTAAATATTTAACAGATTGAATTTCGCCAATTGGTGTGCCTTCAACATAAACAGACACATTATTATTCAAAATTGCTGAATGTGATGAAAAACGAATCAACTTCAGGTTTATCAGAATTTCACAGTAATCTTTTAAACGGAAAATTTGAAATAACAAAGATGCATTTCTGCTAATCGCCAATGCGATTTTCTTGCGTACGTTTTTATTGGAAAGTACAGAATAAGCAGACATAATCATCAAATATACTTAGGTGTACAACTTGGCTTCCGCCGTTTTCTTTTCAGATTTTTGAGGCTTTATTGTAAAAATCTGCTTGTTTATGATATACGATATGATTATAATTTACGATATAGGTATATGATCCGATTCTCTGGATGAGCTACAGCTAATGACTAAAGGCCCATTTAGCCAACCGTAAATGCAGATATGTAAATGGAGTTGGAACAGCTGATCGTTTTTGTTATGCGATAAACCATGAAAATGCTTACCTAACTATAGCGAAATGTAACGTAACGTCTCAACCTGTAGAAAATAGAATATCATTATGTTTTTATATGAAAAATGTTAGCAGTGATGGTAATTAATGTGAATGGGAGAGTGGCACAAAACCCCTGTTTTGGTACTACTTGTTTGTTTGATAATTGAACTCATTAAGTATGTAGTTAAATTTGTACACACACAAAATATATATAAATAAATTTAAGACTTTTCTGTAAAATACGCAAAATAAATATACATACATTCGATAGAGTAATTTATACACTGCGCACAATTTTTGCAACTGTCACATTATATGTAACCACAACATTTATTCGCCCGATTTCCAAAAATATGCTCTTCAAGCATAATCTTCCAACGATAAAATGAATTTTAGAAATTGGTTCATAGTTCAAAAATGTTAGAAATATTGCGAAAACTGTGCTTAATGCGTGTCAGAAAATATTCAAGAATGCTTATGTTCCTTACTTGTGGTATAGTCCGGAAGTCTTGTGCGACTATTGCTATAGAAACTTATGCAAGGGTGCTGATGGAAGGTCAACAATAAAGTATGCTGTACAAACAATTTGGCAACCACGTACGGAGCATTGCAATGCATTGTGCTATTTTTGCGTTTGTGCATGAAAAGGCACAGTTGCCGTTATTGAGCAGTTTCTTGGCAACTAACAAGCTGCCAATTATAAAAATATTGTCGCAGAAATGATTTCGGCATATGGCGAAATGGGCATATTAATGTCGCTAAAGATCCAGTTCCTTCACAATCATTTAGATTTTTTCCATGATCATTTAGGAGTTTGCAGCAATGAGTATACCGAAAGGTTCCGTCAGGACATTGCGGCTATTGAAAAGCGCGTAAAGGACAAGGCATTACGCATATGCTAGGCGAATACTGTCGGTCTATTTGTCGCAATGGTGACAAAAATGATTACAAACTTAAGAATAAAACGCCTAGGTTTCTGTAAAAGCATTAAAATTTTTAATGTAACCGTTTTTAATGTTAATTTAACAAAATTAATAAAAAAATCGGTTTTTTAAGGAACTGAAACCGTTAAAAAAACCGATAAACAATTTTCTAAAAAAATTCAGGAAATCTACAAAGAAAAAAGTTTTTTTCGTGTTCAATAACGAAATTCGTTGAATCAATTAATAAATTGTTTGTATGCGGATCTGTAAAGAAATTCGTGGAGTCAAACAAAAGTTTAGTAAAAATAATTATTGATCGAAAACCACAATATTTTTAAACAACAACAAAATACGATATCCACGGTTATTTTTTTGATATTTATGTATATGCTTTATATATAATTTGTATTAGTTTTTTAGTAGCGCAATTCACTAACTTACACCCCAATTAGAAGTGTTAACTTTAACCACACATTTTGTTGTTTGCACTAACCCCTACGTTATTCACTAACTATACTTAGCCACCGTAAAGGGTTTTATTTTTCTTCTCGTTCAGATTGTTATAACGTGGGAACTCTCCATTTCATTTTTATTAGCTATTGTACTGAATCTCCTTTTGTTTATATGTTTTCTTCATCTTTTGTAACTTTGACCTTTTTCTATACGTATATATGTATAAAAATCTTAAAAATAATATATGAGCTCGAGATCCTTTCTATATAAAACAATAATTAAAAGTTTTTTTTATTGAATATTTCGTTTTGCTTTAGAAAACATCTTAAGGTATGTATTTGTTGATGAATTATAAAATCAAAAACACTTTTACATACATTTAACACATACATACATACATAATTACATTTAGCATAAAAATAATGTTATTTTATTGCCGATCAAAACATTTTGGATTTTATATTCGAGCAATAAATACTTTCCTTAAAAAGTTTTCTAAAGGAAAACGAAATACATATTGAATAAAAAATTTTTAATTATTGTTTTATACAAAAATATTATTTTCAAGATTAAATTTTGTTGTTTACTAACTTTTATTGTTTTTTATTAGACAAATTGTTTATTACATAAATTAAATGAAATGAATATGTAAACATTATAACCCACCAAATATTGGGGTGTTAATTAACACCTATTTATGTGGTTACATACAACAGCTGCCTCAAACAGCTGACTTTAAACCCCAGCATATGGTGTTTAAAGTACTTGTGAATAGGAAAAAGGGTAATTTTGTGGTTAATAATTTTAACCGAAATAATTGGGGCTTAAAAAGCATAGTGAATCGCACTACAGGAAAAAATTTTATTGGTTTTATTTTTACTATAATTTTTTCTGTGATAAGAATTGATAAAAATCAATGTTTAAAATTTGACGTGATACAAATATTTCCACGAGTCCGCCTGCAAAAATTTTACTCTATTGGAGCACGAAACAAGGTTATCCAAAATCTTTCACACAGGCAGACAGACGGACACTAAGAGCTTTATATTTATACAAAAAAAAAAAAAATCTGACGTGTACATGAAAATCGCTGAAACACGTGTATTTTTATTTTCTCTGCCCTTTCCGAAAACGTATATTTGGTTCATAGAACAGAATGTGTGTAACGCCATGTAATATAGAGTTACGCTGCTATAAATGTAAGATTACAGTATTAAATTTAGGTCTGTAATGATTAAATATTAAATTTAGGTCTGTATGAAAATGTAAAAAAAAATATATATATATATTTTTTTTGGAAGTATCAAAAAGCAGAGAACAAAAATAAAAACACTTGAGCTCCCAACATCAATACCAATTAAAAATTTATAAACAGTTTGTTTTATATAAATTTATTGAATTTTTGATGAACTTTTATAGTTTTTTAAATTAAATTTTTCGTTTGTACATTTGTACAACGGGTTATAGTTCAGGTTTTTTCTTTCTTAAGAAAGATTGTTTTATATGTTTCCCAGCTGTAGCTCATATGAAATGTCGACAGTGGACAGGAAAAGAAATATTAGAAATTTTAGGTACCATTTAAACAATTTTCGTACTTTTTGTATATGTACTGAATATTATGAACTCTCATCACTACTTTGAACAGCTGTATTGCTTTTATTTAATTTTTGTAATTTATTTGATATAAGCATATGGATGATGAAGAATTGATTATTTTCTTTAACAAACAATAATATAAAAATAAATAACAGAACACTTTTTCTTCACATGCACATTTGTTTTATTTTTATGTCAAAAACACATGATACTGTTATAAGTGTTCTATAAGTGCTAAACATTTACATTTACGTTACAGTTACAATTTCTACGGTCGGCTAAATGAACCTTAAGGCTTTGTATGTATGTAAATGGTGCCTAAAAGTAAATTTGGTCTAAAACATTAGTATTTCATACAGGCATACGAGTCTCTGCGAACCTTAACTGGCAATACGGCAGTGAAAATATTGAAATATTAAATAGCTACAGTTAACTTGGTGTAACAGTCACATACAACCTGTCATTCAAAAAGCATTTAAACAGTAAATTAACTGCAGCAAAGATAGCAATTAACCCCGCTTGGTCAAAATATTGTATGAACCCACAAATTTCGATTAAAAAACAAACTTAAAATATTTAATGTAGTCAGTAGCTCAATTATGTTATATGCGGCACAAATCTGGAGTTATGAAAAGAACTGTAAAGAAACTGACAGCAAAAATGTTCGGCCTTATATAGATAAATATTTTAATTTAATTAATTTTTAACTTTTTGTATACAATTTATTTTATCTATTAATATTATTTCTTTATTATAATAATTTTTTTTTTCAGCCAGAACGATAAAACTGATAAGTCCTCTGGTCCGTGCCCTCCGCTTTGTCTCGCGCTGATCACAACAGTGAACTTACCGACAAAAAACCCCCTCTTCTTCCTGGGATAAAAATTTCCATCCTGGTATTGCCTTAGCATTGCCTCGGGGTGGATTCCTAATGGCTTAATCAGCCATACATTATCCTCCGGCTGGGATCCTGATAATGATCTTGTTCTGCGACCTCCAGATCTGGATTTTTCATCCGCAGAACTTTTTCACAGAATCGCGATACCGCTAAAAAGTTGGCCTCGCTCACTATTATAATGTCCACGACATTCTCTACCGTCATTGAGCAAGCGACCATCTCCAGTTCTCTATGAGTTTCTGCTCATCGAATGCAATTAAAGAAAGTGTATTCAGCGTCGTCGAGGACTTCTTCTTCGTATAAACAAAATGGTGTGTTACATTTGCCCATTATGTGTAAATAGCTCCGGTAATAGCCGTGACCTGACAGCATTTGAGTCAGGTAATAGTTCACATTATCATGCCATCTGTTCAACCATTTCTTGATATTGGGAATGAGACGCTCCATCCAACTGTTCCTAGTCAGTACTTCATCTAGACTACCAACTGTGTAACATTGCCTGCCGTATTTACAGCATTATTCCAAGTTCTACATGGCCTGTCTGTCTTGAGCTCGGATCACCTTTGGGCCTGCTGATGAGTACAAGAGGCTGCCTTTTCTATATTCTTGGGAAAACTCCTTCCCGTAGGCAAGCATTGTACGTTGCAAGAATTATATCCGGCTGTCTAAACGCTATTTTTTTTTATTACTTCCTCATGGAACTCAATCTGGTCACGGGAACTCCAATATGTCCGATTGAATCTCTGTGTCTACCAATTCGTCCCAGGCTTCATGTATCCATTATCTCACTATCAATATTCCCTACTGAGGCTTTCGTCGCAAGCCTTCCCATCACCTGCCTGTACCCAGTTCCCCATGGGTTGTTATTCACTTCCGCTCGAAGATCTTCCGATAGCTGCTTGGTGTTGTTGAATATTACATCTCGCAGCTTCTTTTTTGCCTCTTTGCCTGCTTGTATACTACCAGCTTATTTCCTGCCTACCATCTTCTTCTTGCCCTTGTATATTTCTATCTCTGGCGGAGGCAATCTCGTCTCGCCTCCGCTATAGACTCATTCCACCAATATACTGGTTTCTTTCGCCGGGGGTCCGTTCTTACTTTAGACATTGTCTTATTACACGCTTTTTAATTATCCATATAGCTCTTTTCACATCACTTTCTACGTCCGTCACCCGATAGATCTCGCGTGCTCCTCTGTGAAACTCTTCCAGCAAAACTGAAGTTTCAGTTTCCTAATATTCCACTCTCTTCTCCGTCGCGTGGTATCATATCTAATTGCTCTATCATCCCCATATGAGTAAGAGATATACTGATGATCACTTGTCGTGTATATCTCCAGTACTCTCCAATCCTTAACTTTCGCCGCGTAATTATCTGCAACAAATGTAATATCCGCAGTAGTCCGCTCTGCTCCAGGTCGTCTAAAAGTAGGAGTATTGCCTACGTTGGCTGCAGTGAGACCAGCCCTGGCTGCCATTTGCATGACCATTCTGCCTACGTAATCCAGCGTTATTGTCCGCCATTCTGATGAGCGAGTCAGCAGCTAGTATAAACGCTCCCTGCATACGACGTATGTTGTCCTCAATTTCATCCAGTTTCTCCTGAAAGTTTTAGATACAGTTGCTGGGTGTTAAGTAGTAGCTTTTAAGAGTGACCTTGCTAAGCTGAACCCATACAATCTTACGACCCTTGCCGTTTGTCATCATGGTAAAGTGGCTTGTAGGAGGAATCAACCCAGTATCCGCTTAACTTTCCCGAATACTGCTCGCTAATGATAGCAATATTCGCTGCCTGTTCCATAACTATCTGCAGCAGAAGTGCATCTGCATGTTTAGTTGTAAGATTTTCATTTATTCTACTTTTCTCAGTTCCTTATATGCTCTACATCCAGGAATATGTTTAATACAGTGTTTTCCTTCTAAATGAACAAAATAGATATTAAAAGAGCTCGGACGATACCCAGTTTCCTTGTTTCTGAATTGTTGCCATGACTTTGAAGTTTGGTGCATCCCTCCCAATTTTGTTGCGTTTAACACGAGTCTTGATCAAGTCAAGCCTCCAATTTTCACCTTCTCTATTCCATCGATCTGCCAGTCTCCTACGTCAAAATAAACGTTCTTGAAGTGGTGAAACCTCTCTTGGTGTTTGAGAGAATTCGATGAAGCTCTTCAGCCGCAGATGTTTTCATATTAAAGCACAAATTTAAAACCTCTTGTAAATGACGAGAATTCGGCTCGTAAGCTGACCTGTTTAATCGAGAATAACTTTATGATGCAGCCACAAAAAGAACTACTACAAGTAACTAAAATTATTGTGTAACATCGGCGATCTATTTATTTCGAGTGGCAGAAGCATAGTTGTACACCTAATACGTATTGTATATACGTACATAATTTTCCTGTCAGATTCATTTTCTTTCATTTCAAGTTGTACAAAAGCGTATCAAAGGCTTTTTCTATTGCACCAAAAACATGTAATTCGCTCATGTTATCTGCAGTACATAAATAAGCGGCTTCATAGACTGAAAAGTTGTTATCAAGAAACGTAAAACTTAAAATATTCACCATATTGACCCAAAACATCATTTTGAAAGCTTCATAGCTAATTTCTCCAGAAAAGCATTGTGATGCTCTAAGTGTTCGTAAAGAGTTAATTGGGTGCACTGGCATTGACAGGCCGTGCTGTGAGAACAAAAAGTCCCATGGACTTTGTGCACAATTATGTTTTTTTTTTTCTTTCGTACTCGTATAAAAAAACCTTGTTAATGATTAATGTATTAATTAGAATTTTCTGCCCTTTTCCTTTTGTTTTAAGAGAGAATGTAAGAAACAGCGCAATTTCGGGGCGAATAACAGACGCCATTATGGTGAATAATAGTCACCACTCGAAAGACTGTTAAACTGTCTAACAAGCTGTCAAAATTCTCGCTGCTTACAGAGTTACCATTTGATATTTTATAAATTTGCAAACTGGCAATAAAAAGTTTTATCTTCAAGCAAAATCCGCACATAAGTAAGTCAAATTATATGCTCTTCTTTCATTTGTATTTTTTGGTTAAAACATAAAACGCAGGAAAACATATAGTACGCAATAACTAATAAAGGGGGGGGGGGTCGCAAAATTATTCACCCTATCTATCGTTTGATGTAATAGCTTTTGCAAGTGGTGCTTTATGTCAATCATATATAATTTTTGTTGGCTAGACAGCTGGAACATACAAACAAACAAAAAATAAAGCGCTAAACTCCGCAAAAACGGTGTTGTTGGCTCAGTGTGAATTTAGTCGTCGATTTCGGAATGCTTCAACTGGACAAAACTTACGCTGCTTTACTGCTCAACTCCAGCAGTTTTTAAGAGTGATGATTTTTACGTAATTACTCGCCTACAATTTTGTTGAAAGTTGCGTATTCGACGAATATGAGTACGTGATGGACCTAGTGTAAATTTAATTAGTTCTTGGGTGCAGAGATGCCGCCCAATTGCTTTGGCTATGAATGTCCCACGGCGATCTTTAAGGTTTCTAAAAACATTGAACTGGTTGAAAGCAATTCACATGAAGATACGCCAATTTCAATTCAGAAAAGAACAGCCTCACTGGGATTTCCAAGAGCAATTATTCATGAAATTTTGTAATTTTGTTCGGAATATCGTGGAAGTGACTGTTTATGTTGCTGAGAAAGATACATCAGCAAGATGTCGTGCTAATTGGATAGCAATTAGTGCAATTGCAAACAGTGCATCAGTAAATTACTTGCTGGCCGCCAGGTGAGCGTGAGCATCTTCAATCTAAACAATGAATAGCATGATTTTTGAGTCGAATATTATCATGAGCGACACGTCATGGTATACCCCCAAAGTGCGTGCTCAGTTTATGGGGGAAATTTTCCCAAAGCAAACTCATTCAAGCTTTGACTGTGTGTGAAGTCGACCCACAAAAGAATTCCGTAACCTTCGTAGATAATTTTTACCATTAACATTCGTCGCCTGGCCTCCAGCATTTTCGAAAAAAATGGTCTAATTATCTCATGCGTGGATAAGGCACACCAAATAGTTATGCTAAAGCAATGCAATGGCTTTTGATGTTTCCACCTAGGATTGCGGGTTCTTGGAGATCAGTAATGACAGTTTTGCTTATTAACACGGCCGTTTAATTGAAAAAGAGCCTCATCGCCCCAAAAAGTGGGATTTACTGTCCGACAACGCTGTACCTCAATCATATCAACATCGTTTCAAAAAAATTTTTGCGGAAATCAAAGCCACTTTCTTTCTGTTCCGAAATGATTTGAATTTTAAAAGGTTTGGCATTTAGATCCTTTTTTAATATTTCGTGAATAATCATGCTTAGAAGTGCCAGTGAGGCTGTTCTTTTCAAGAAGTTTTTTTGAAAATAACGGTTATTTGTTTATCAGACCTCGTATATGTATGTTTATGCAGTTTCTTTGCTTTGTTAAAATTGCTTCCTTTAGTTTTGCTCTAGATGACATAAATTCTATTTTATTCACTTTTAATTCTATTTTACTCCTTTTAATGATTAAGCAATTTTCTTATGTATTTATATTTCTAATAACTGATAACTTATCCTCAACTTTAAGTCATTAATTGCATAATTAGTGGCTTTCTAATCCGACGATAATTTAAAATTTTTCAATTGGTTTTCAATTTCGGTTAATTTTCTTTTATTTTGAGCCTCATTCTTGGACAGTTTCATTAATATACTCGTAAATATAATAGATCCAACCAGTGGATACAATTTCTCAAGCCTTTATAGTTTTTTTTAGTTCCATGTTGATTACATTTAATTTTTGCCTTATTTCTCTTCCGCTCTCTGTACATAAAATATAAATAAAAACTACGTTTTAAATTTTTAATATCCACTCAAGTTCCTTTCTATTGCGATGAGAACAATGTTAGTTATTGTTTTCACCGCACTTGCCACATTGTACATAATTAACCGTGTCTTCTTTGACTTCATTCTCACATTTATTGAAATGTATTTTACAGGGTTATCAATTTGTCGGTTTCAAAAGTAAGGTTAAATAGGTCATACATTAAATTACGATTTTGTTAAACAAGTCAATACAACACTAAAGGCTGGTTTTTGTCTTTTCCTTGAAATTCACTGAAACATCGACGCAGTGTAGGGTGCGTTACTCTATTCTATCGTTACTACAATGGATTTTGCTCTGACGAGATTAGGGATCTTGTTCCTGAAACCGCTTATTTTTACGTAATACGCTGTTATCGTCCAGAGCTCATCCATTTGTGGTCGATTGTCCGGGGAATCGTACAACGCATTACAGAGAGAATTCGTTTTTCAGCCGTACGCTTCGTCTGTGGAATAAGTTGCCTGCAGACGTGTTTCTTTTCTGTTATAACGTTGGAAAGTTCAAGTCAAATGTTCACAAATACTACTCCCTCTTTCCCCCTCCTCAGAACCTATTTTCCTAGTTCTGGTACAATGCGCTGCATATGTAGGGGTCATCCCCTGAGTACTGGTCCAAGATAAAAAAAAAAAAATATCATTAAGCTTTAAGTTCCCTTTAAATACGAAAATCAATTGTTTACTTCCAATTTGAATCAAAATTAAATGTCCAATCTTCTTCATTTAAGTTTATCTTATTTGCCATATTTTTTTTTTTTTTTTTTTTTTTTTTTATAATTCAATTATTTATTGTATCTTTTAAAAGAACTAACAATAAGTATGCAAATCTTAAAACTAAAAATTCATTAATTAATATGCCATATTTTGCCATATGATTTTATTTGTTTGCTTTTGTAGTAGCGCCACACACACATAAAACTTTTGCCAGTAAAAGTTATTTTAAAACTACCCTGCCAGCAGATTGGTAGTCGACTACAATTAAAATCAACAAGTAATTCACTTTTTTGGCCCAACTACAAGCTAGCTGC
The DNA here is from genome assembly GCA_914767995.1 of Thecocarcelia acutangulata. Taxonomy (NCBI): domain Eukaryota; kingdom Metazoa; phylum Arthropoda; class Insecta; order Diptera; family Tachinidae; genus Thecocarcelia; species Thecocarcelia acutangulata. The sequence continues at coordinate 38,844,170 of OU612095.1, read as the reverse complement.
AATGTAATGCAGAATTTTCCCAAATGAAAGTGTATTTGTTATTCTACGCAGTTATTTCTTTTGCTTTATTTTAATGCGTAATTTTGCTTTTGTTTCTTCATTAGTCAATCTTTTCATATACTTCCCTTGCTTGCAGAAGTTGAACGACGATGTCTTTAAATACACGACGGCTTCAAGCTGGCAGTTTTTAAATTATATTTTTGTAAGATTATTATAATCGTTTTTTAAAGAAGTCGATCGTTATAGAGGAAAAAAACAGGATTTTCTTTTTTAAAGTTATCATATATTTGTTTGTATGTCAATGGTTGCACCTAACCATACCATTGTCACAACCGACCATACTATTGTTGTGAACAACCTATTATGTTTCATGTAACCATATTAATATGCTTACATATATTTACATACATATTAATATGCTTACATATATTTAAACATACAATTATTGACGAATTTCTTAATATATTTTGTTTTTATTTCAGCTAACAAGCCGATAGCCCCAGTTGCTAGTGCTTTATTAAATATAGTTTATTGTAATTTAAATTATAATAAATTTGTAAATAAATAAATAATATTTTAGCTAATAGCATAGAATGCGTTGAAATCAAAATTATTTGCAATTATGGAGCCCGTCTATTTTTGGCGGATTTTTTTTAATTGTTATATTTCGTCAAAATATATTATACTTAATATTTTAATTTGTTATTTTATGCAGGTATATTATGTGAACAGGTAGTTGAAAATTAATTAAATAGTATTGCTTTTCCAAAAACGTCTATATTTTAACTAACACAGTGAGTTATGACAAAAATTTGGCTATATGCCAACAAAAGTGTTTGTAACATTAGTATGGTTTTTTGATGTAATATAATAAGATTGATTGGTGTAATAAAATGATCAGCCATGATATTGATATGTTAACTTTTATTAATGCTTGTTAACTTTTAAGAATGCTTTGTCATGTCAACCATATATTTTTTCTACGTATGGCTATGCTGTCAGTCTGACACTACTAGTACGTTTAGCTTATTCGTCTACTACGAATCTTTTCCCCAAATTTTCTCATGATGGTTGCAATTAATTCTCTCACCCTGTTTCGGTTTGGCGTTGAGTTATGGGTACACCATGTATATATGCATATGATAAGTCAAATGACTTATTTTGCTAAAAGAAAATAAAGTTCGAAAAAATTATCCTATTGCTTTTCAATAGGATTAAGGCACAAATTTCATTTTTGATGTTGCTGCAATTTCAGGTCGTATTAATAGATTTGGATGTAACATAGTATAGTTGATCACGCCAAGAGTAGAGCAATTTTAAGTCATATTAGTAAAGTTGGATCTATCATATAATGATTGTTCACAATAATAGTATAGTTGATTATAAGAATCCTTTAATAAAATAAAATAATAAAAAACAATTCGAAATAAATAGTCGGATTGCTTTTCAATGGCATAGAAGCACAAATTTCATCTTTGATGCTGAATTATCTATCAGCTGCAATTTGAGGTGATCTTAATATATTTGGCTATAATATAGTATGGTTGATCACAGCAATAGTACAGTTGACAATAATAATTAAGGACTTTGACAATAGTATAGTTATATATAACAATATTATGGTCAGACGGAAACAAGGTTGTTGCTGTAATAGTATTGTTGGATACAGCATATGATCAAGTCTTCATATTAAATAAACTTAACGTTTCATTTCCGTGAACACTTACATTTTTTGAACAATTTTAAATTTTTTTCCATTTGCAATACCTGATTTTCATAGATTCAGATTTTCACAAAATTGCTGCTTATGTGAGGTCTCTTTGTTTTTTTTTTTGGAAATTTAATGGGATGTTTTTCTGATTGTATATTCTACTTTTCTTTGTAAAACCTCTTCAGGACTATGTTTTTTAAATGCTTACAAATTATAAAATTCAAATGATTTTTTTTTACATCAACTCTCTTAAAGCTGATTTTTTTTTACATCTTTGTTGTAATGAATTTGGTTTTCTTTTTACTCCTATTTTTTGAATATTTATATCTCAACTGAGTGTTAATTGGTTTTACCACTTCTGTATAACGGTAGCCTTGAACAGAATTGATTATGAATCCAGAATGGATCATATTATTAATGATACTACTGGATACTCTCTTATTAATAGAGATCCGACGAATAAATTACAAAAGCAGAATAATGAAATTGTAGAGAAACTATTTAAAACTGGAATCATCACAAGGGAGGATAAGTTCAGGCTTAAAACTAATGTAGCTATTGCACCAAAGTTGTATGGAGTTCCAAAAGTTCATAAGGAGGATTTTCCATTGAGGCCTATTTGTTCTTGTGTTAATGCTCCATCATATGAACTTTGCAAATATGTTTCAAGTATTCTTAAGAAAATTAATGATGATTCAAGATATAATATAAAGGACTCATTACAATTTAAAGATAAAATTAAGAATTTGAATTTAGATAGTGATGATAGATTAATTTCATTAGATGTAGTATCGTTGTTTCCAAGTATACCGGTTGACTTAGCTATACATATAATAGCAGAAAAATGGGATAAAATAAAGCAACACACAAATATAGATGGAGATTTTTTCTTGCGGATAGTTGGTTTTTGCATAGACGAAAACAGATATTTTCAATATAATAATAAGTTATATAACCAGCAAAGAGGACTTCCAATGGGATCTCCAGCATCGCCGATTGTGGCTGATTTAGTTATGGAAGAATTGCTTGATTGTTGTGTTGAAAAATTGGCTATTAAACCAAAAATAATTACTAAATATGTTGATGACTTATTTTGTGTTATTTCTGAGGATGGGATAGATAATGTTTTAAATATTTTTAATAATTATCACATCAACATTAAGTTTACTATTGAAAGGGAATCTAATTCAAAATTATCATATTTGGACACATTGATAATGAGGAGAAATAATGCTTTAATGATAGATTGGTATCAAAAACCTAACTCATCAGGAAGGATTATAAACTATTTTTCGAAACATCCCAGAAGAATAATTTTCAATACAGCAAAGAATTTAATAAATAGAGTTCTAACAATTAGTGATAATCAGTTTCATTACAAAAATAAGGAGATTATTAAAAAAATTTTAATAGAAAATAGTTTTCCTATAGGAATTGCGAATAAATTAATAGCAAGACATAGAATGGAAGAGAGACATGGCAGACATAACAACGTAAACATAACAGAACCTAAAGTGTATAAATCACTTACATATATCCCAGAGATATCAGAAAAGTTAGAAAGATCTAACATGTTTAATAAGGAAAAGTATATGATGGCCCATAAAGCTTATAAAACAATAGATACATTATATAGTAAAATGAAAGATAAAGTGGACAAATTTGAAATATCAAATGTAGTTTATAGTATCCCATGTGGTGGAAATGATGTAGAAAATTGTAGTGAGGTGTACATAGGAACAACTAAGAATAAGCTTAAAACTAGATTAGCTGGACATAAATCAGATCAGAAGTATAGGTCAACTAATTTGACGCATAAGACTGCATTGACTGCACATTGTGCAAGACTAGATCATTTTCCAAAGTTTAAAGACACAAAGATATTGAATAGGGAAAGTAATTATAAACGTAGATTTACATTAGAAATGTTGCAGATTATTAGTACACCAGCTGATAGAAGGATTAATTATAAGGCAGATATAGATAATATAGCTCAGATATATAAGTATTTAGTTAAGAATTAGAATGTTATCTTGTTATTTTTTGTGTTCACCGTTAATGTTAATAATGTTTTATAATAATTGTATTGTATGTTAATTTAAGTGGGAGGGAAATATTTTTTAATTTTTATTTGTTATTTTTAAAAATTTCAATTTGTATACGTTCTTGTTGTTACTTTTTCAAAAATTGTTGTAAAATTATGTGAAAATATGTATTTCAAAAATGATTTTCTTTCATTCATATGTATAGTGGCTTTGTTTGGTTGTTGTTATTTTTTTTTTATTGTTTTTTACATTTTTAACATTTTTTCAAAATTGTATATATTGTATGTATGTATGAATTTTCATTCATTGTAGGGTTTTGTATGTTTGGTTATTGTGGTTATTATTGATTTTATACATTTTTCAAAATTGTATTTATATATGTATTTGTATTTTTTCATTCATAAGTATGCATGTTTGTTTGGTTTAATAATTTAAAAAAAAAAAAAAAAAAAAAAAAAAATTTTATTGTTGTTTTTATTGCCTTGTATATTTTTCTTTATTTGTATGTATGTATGTATGTATGTATGTATGTATGTATGTTTTTTTTTTTTTTTTTTTTTTATTCGCGGGGTGAAAAACCATCGAAAGGCACTGGCAGTGATGGTGGTTGCCAGTAGTGCGAGACTTTAACTCGCTAAAAAACACCCCTTCGCCCTGACCCAGATGCTCCCCGAGGGACTGCCGCAAGGCTTTACGTCTCGGGGTGGGAAAGGTGATACACCCTACATCTAAACTAAACTACATTGATTCTGCTGCGAATCTGTTCTAACCTACGAAGTTCCAACAGAACCAATTTTACAAAACTACAGACGTACGTCCAGTTGCACAAAGATTCCAACATGATTGGAACGATACTGCTCGGACTGATGCTACGTCCTAGGACTGTTTCTAAATATTCCCTATCACTATTAAACCGTGGACAGATGAAGAACACATGCTCAGCATCTTCCAAGACATTACCATCACAACTCGGACAGAACGGAGTACTGTCATGTCCAAAACGGTACAAGTACGCCCTAAAACAACCATGCCCAGTTAGAAACTGTGTAATATAGTAGTTCAAATCGCCATGCTTTCTTGATAGCCATGCTCTGATGTCTGGTATCAGTAAGTAGGTCCATCTTCCCTTGTCAGCTGTCGCCCATCTTTCTTGCCATTTTCGCAGACACGATTCTCTCAACCCAACCGTGATGTCCGAAGCGGCCTCTAGCTCGATCGGTATCATGCCGGCAATGACAAAAGCGGCCAGGTCCGATACAGTTCGGAATGCGCTACATACACGCAAGGCGATCAGCCTATACACAGGAGATATCAGGTTCACATAAGTAGGATATCTAAGTGAGCCTGACCATATAGGCGATGCATATAAGATAATGCTTCTTACTACACTAGAGAGTAATCTCCTCTGCAGATATTTTGGACCTCTTGTATTCGGCATGATCCGGCATAGCGCTGTGCATGTTTTTGATGCTTTACTGCCTATGTACTTCAAGTGCTCTTGAAAAGACAGACGAGTGTCAATCATGACCCCAAGGTATTTTAAACATTCCTTAGATTCTATGCTACACGTGCCAATATTTAGCCTGACAGTTTCCCTAGTTTTCCTACTACTAATCAGAACCGCTTCCGTTTTATGGTCAGCTAGAGTTAGGCCCATTGATCTTAGCCAAGATCTTACGATCTGAATACTGGCGTTTGCAATGGTTTCCACCTCTAGTAACTCTTTCCCTTCACACACTAACGCTATGTCGTCTGCGAATCCAACTATCTTCACCTTTTCCGGTAGATCCAATCTTAATACTCCGTCGTACATGACGTTCCACAATAGTGGGCCAAGAACTGAACCTTGAGGCACCCCACCAATGATCTTGCGCCTCTTAGTACCTTTATCGGTATCATAAACTAGCTCTCTATCCCGGAAATAGTCCCGTACAATTGCTAGTAGATACCCTGGGATGTCTATACGGACCAAAGCATTAACTATATGCTCCCAGTTTGCCGTATTGAAGGCGTTTTTTACATCTAGGGTTATAACCACACAATACCCTTTTGTTCCATTCCTCCACCTCTTCCCTTGGATAGCTTGAGCAGCGGTTTCTACTACAACTTTGATAGCGTCCACCGCTGACTTTGCTTTCCTGAAGCCAAATTGGTTATCTGATAAACCTAGGTTAGCTTGTACGCAATCTTCCAATCTTCTGCAGATTATACTCTCCAGAAGTTTTCCACTTGTATCTATCATACAGAGCGGACGATAGGAGGAAGGGTCGTCTAGCGGCTTGTTATCCTTAGGTAACAACACCAATTTCTGCCTCTTCCAGATTGTTGGAAAAGTTCCCTGAATCAAGCATGCGCTTATTACTTTCAGGAAATAATCAGGATGGAGCTTAACAGCCTCCTTCAGTACCATATTTGGGATGCAATCTAAGCCTGGTGCCTTCTTGTCTTTGAATTTTGAGACAGCACCTTCTATCTCGACGACCGTAACCGGAGGAATGTCGAATAATTCAGCTGGATAGCTGTGTTGCCATGTCGGAGCTTCCTGTTGAGGAAAAAGATGGTCTACAATTCCGTTGAGGATATTCTCTTCTCTTGGCGGTGATGGGCCAAGACATTTAAGTTTCCTGGTTACTAGCTTATATGCTAAGCCCCAAGGATTACTATCTATTTCATCACAAGCATCCAGGAAACACCTACGCTTGCTCCTACGAATTGCAATCTTCAATGCCTTTCTTTTATCCCTATACAACTGGTGCTGCACGTTATTCTCTAATCGACCCCTCGTTCGTGTATACCGCCTTCGGGCGCTAATACACTCTGAACGCAAGCTAGCAATTTCATCATTCCACCAATACACTGGAGGCTTATTTGGCGATCTTTTTCGCCTTATCATAGCTACATTGCAGGCACTAGTGATATTGCGCACTAATTGCACTGCCATGTCTTCTGCTGAACCAGCCATTTCCATGTTCTCCATGCAGGCTGCGAAGCTATCCTTATCAAAGGTATTTACCTTCCATCCTGTCAAGACACGTGCTTGTACAATAGCACGGGGCTGTGCGTCTTGCACATCTATTATTATAGCGCTATGATCGCTATGTGTATAGATGTCAGATATTCTCCAGTTCACTTGGGTTGCGATGCTGGCACTGACGAATGTAATGTCAATTACTGAGCCAGCATCACCCCTTCTGAAGGTGTGTTCAACTCCATTATTGATGAGTACAACACCCAGTACAGAAAAGGCTTCCAAGAGTATTCTTCCTCTTGCGTTTGCTGAGGGACAGCCCCATTCAACAGCCCACGCATTGAAATCACCTGCTATTATTACGGGGGTTCTTCCAACTGCATCCGTTACAATACTGTCAACTATTACCCGAAAGTCTTCTATAGAATACCTAGGGGGTATATAACAGCTGTAAATAGTGATGCCAGATATAACCGCTCGAGCATATCCGCATTGCGTTGTTATTCTATCACGTATGGTTAGCGTGCTGGTGTTCCATATTGCCGATGTACCCGTGTTATCGGAAACCCAGTTTACAGATGCCATGGTCCGATATGGCTCACTTAGAATAGCGACATCTACACTTATATCTCGAACGCTTTGCTTAAGAAGCTCCTGGGCTGCCTGGCAATGGTTGAGATTTAACTGTAATATACGCATTTTGGTGACTTAGGTTCTACTCTACTCCCTAAGTTTCTGTAGAGCTCTTTTATAAAACGGGCAAACTGCACCTCCGGTGACATGGTCACTAACGGTGTCTGCTCCCTTCTTGCAGAGCAAGCAGGATGGTTTATTGGAACAGGTTCCAATTTTGTGGCCCGTTTTGCCACACCGTAGGCAATTCCCTGAAAGGTCTTGCCCCTTACAGTTCCCTGCTACGTGTCCATAATCCAGACATTTAAAGCATCTTTTTGGTGCTACCTTTTCGCGTATTCGGCAAACCACCCAGCCAATACGTATCTTTGCCATCTCTATAAGGCGGCGAGCTATCAGTGCACTCACGCCAATTGTGGCGGTCTGTGTCCCACCGTATGCTCTCCTTAGCGACTTAACTGCCGTAGGGTGCAAAGCTTTAAATTCGTCAGATATTTTGACGAGAGCTTCATAAATATCCTCCTTAGAGGTTACTTCGTCTATATCCCTAATCTCAAGCCTGACCTCATGAGGAAGTGATCTAACCTTAGCAGCATCACCTAGCACCTCTTCTATAGCCGACCTAAATTCGCCCGTATTCTGGTGCGCGGGTCTATTCAGCTCAAACAACAGTTCACCCTTCCCTGTCTTCCTAATGCTCTTCACATTTTGACCCAGGTTGTTTAGCTTAGGGTCCCTCTTCACCTGTCTGAGAATATCCGCATAGGAAGTATCTCCACAGGTTTTAATCACTATAGCATCTGGTTTAACGGACGCTTTCTTTGTTTTAGCCCTTGGGCCAACCTTAACCCAACCAGGATCTTTAGCACTTAGATCCGGTTTGCCAGCCAAGTTTAAGTTTATAGCCTTGGGTATAGTGTGTCCACCTACCCTGACTACTTTATTAGGGGTTGTTCCCCTATTCTTTTTAGCTCTGTTACCTTTTGGGCTTAAGTCCTCCCTTCTACGCTTTGGAGTTCCGCCCATCACAGGATTGAGCCTTGGTGGTTCGTCTGTTTGAGTATGCGTACTAGTATGTGCTTTCTTTGTACTACTAGCACTTCCACTACTCAATTCATCTGAGACCTGCATGTACAATGCCTGTATCTCACGTGACATTGTCACTATTTCCTTATGCACGTTTGAACGTGCCTTTAGGAAAGCTACGAGCTTTGAGATCTTCTCTCCTAGCCTCTGGACGTTATTTTGTCCATTTTCACTATTTTCAACGGTGCCTGGCACCGGAACGGTCCTACTCACCGCTGTAGGAGGTGATCTGGTTATCACCGATTTCTTAGCAAAAGGGTTTACAATTTCACCCATGCTCAACTCATTTATACTCTCATTATTATTATTATTATTATTATTTTTATTCATTTTTTCAATTGGGTCCCCGCTTAAAGCTGTAGTCTCCGTTTGCCGCACACTCAATAAAAAGTTTTTTCTTTGTCCAAAACATTCCCGCATTTTCCGGGTTAAGTTAATTTTATTAAAATTTAGTTCACTTTTTGTTGAGTGAATGTGCAGTTACCCTTGTAGTGACCCCGAGGGTGGCTATGCAAGCAGTGAGTTCCTCGCGAGGGTTGACACAAGGCCTTATGAGACTTGTGTACAGAGCCAGGTCGGGAGCTGATTAGGAGTCATCTCAACTAACCCTGCACAGCCAAAAACTATTGGCTACAAACTTTGATCATACTTTAAGCCCCTGCCAGGGTTTTACCGGGACGGAGGTAGCTTCCGCATTAGCCCGTGAGCCATTTCAGCACGATGTCACTCGTGCTTAATCAGGTCACGGAATACGTCAGCTCCCAGCCCATAATCGTCTGCGTCAGGTCGTCATCCAATCCATTATCGCTGTCACACAGTTAGTTCATTCTCAACTTTTGTTGAGAACTATTCAGTAGCGCCACGAGAAGGCCGTGTGACAACTTGGTTTGAGCAAGGACAAGGATCGCTAACTGGCTACACCCGATGGGAAGCCAGCGCTTTACCTTGAACGCTCGCACCCACGCCACCATGTATGTATGTATGTATGTATGTATGTATGTTTTTTTTTTTTTTTTTTTATTCGCGGGGTGAAAAACCATCGAAAGGCACTGGCAGTGATGGTGGTTGCCAGTAGTGCGAGACTTTAACTCGCTAAAAAACACCCCTTCGCCCTGACCCAGATGCTCCCCGAGGGACTGCCGCAAGGCTTTACGTCTCGGGGTGGGAAAGGTGATACACCCTACATCTAAACTAAACTACATTGATTCTGCTGCGAATCTGTTCTAACCTACGAAGTTCCAACAGAACCAATTTTACAAAACTACAGACGTACGTCCAGTTGCACAAAGATTCCAACATGATTGGAACGATACTGCTCGGACTGATGCTACGTCCTAGGACTGTTTCTAAATATTCCCTATCACTATTAAACCGTGGACAGATGAAGAACACATGCTCAGCATCTTCCAAGACATTACCATCACAACTCGGACAGAACGGAGTACTGTCATGTCCAAAACGGTACAAGTACGACCTAAAACAACCATGCCCAGTTAGAAACTGTGTTATATAGTAGTTCAAATCGCCATGCTTTCTTGATAGCCATGCTCTGATGTCTGGTATCAGTAAGTAGGTCCATCTTCCCTTGTCAGCTGTCGCCCATCTTTCTTGCCATTTTGGCAGACACGATTCTCTCAACCCAACCGAGATGTCCGAAGCGGCCTCTAGCTCGATCGGTATCATGCCGGCAATGACAAAAGCGGCCAGGTCCGATACAGTTCGGAATGCGCTACATACACGCAAGGCGATCAGCCTATACACAGGAGATATCAGGTTCACATAAGTAGGATATCTAAGTGAGCCTGACCATATTGGCGATGCATATAAGATAATGCTTCTTACTACACTAGAGAGTATTTTCCTCTGCAGATATTTTGGACCTCTTGTATTCGGCATGATCCGGCATAGCGCTGTGCATGTTTTTGATGCTTTACTGCCTATGTACTTCAAGTGCTCTTGAAAAGACAGACGAGTGTCAATCATGACCCCAAGGTATTTTAAACATTCCTTAGATTCTATGCTACACGTGCCAATATTTAGCCTGACAGTTTCCCTAACTTTCCTACTACTAATCAGAACCGCTTCCGTTTTATGGTCAGCTAGAGTTAGGCCCATTGATCTTAGCCAAGATCTTACGATCTGAATACTGGCGTTTGCAATGGTTTCCACCTCTAGTAACTCTTTCCCTTCACACACTAACGCTATATCGTCTGCGAATCCAACTATCTTCACCTTTTCCGGTAGATCCAATCTTAATACTCCGTCGTACATGACGTTCCACAATAGTGGGCCAAGAACTGAACCTTGAGGCACCCCACCAATGATCTTGCGCCTCTTAGTACCTTTATCGGTATCATAAACTAGCTCTCTATCCCGGAAATAGTCCCGTACAATTGCTAGTAAATACCCTGGGATGTCTATACGGACCAAAGCATTAACTATATGCTCCCAGTTTGCCGTATTGAAGGCGTTTTTTACATCTAGGGTTATAACCACACAATACCCTTTTGTTCCATTCCTCCACCTCTTCCCTTGGATAGCTTGAGCAGCGGTTTCTACTACAACTTTGATAGCGTCCACCGCTGACTTTGCTTTCCTGAAGCCAAATTGGTTATCTGATAAACCTAGGTTAGCTTGTACGCAATCTTCCAATCTTCTGCAGATTATACTCTCCAGAAGTTTTCCACTTGTATCTATCATACAGAGCGGACGATAGGAGGAAGGGTCGTCTAGCGGCTTGTTATCCTTAGGTAACAACACCAATTTCTGCCTCTTCCAGATTGTTGGAAAAGTTCCCTGAATCAAGCATGCGCTTATTACTTTCAGGAAATAATCAGGATGGAGCTTAACAGCCTCCTTCAGTACCATATTTGGGATGCAATCTAAGCCTGGTGCCTTCTTGTCTTTGAATTTTGAGACAGCACCTTCTATCTCGACGACCGTAACCGGAGGAATGTCGAATAATTCAGCTGGATAGCTGTGTTGCCATGTCGGAGCTTCCTGTTGAGGAAAAAGATGGTCTACAATTCCGTTGAGGATATTCTCTTCTCTTGGCGGTGATGGGCCAAGACATTTAAGTTTCCTGGTTACTAGCTTATATGCTAAGCCCCAAGGATTACTATCTATTTCATCACAAGCATCCAGGAAACACCTACGCTTGCTCCTACGAATTGCAATCTTCAATGCCTTTCTTTTATCCCTATACAACTGGTGCTGCACGTTATTCTCTAACCGACCCCTCGTTCGTGTATACCGCCTTCGGGCGCTAATACACTCTGAACGCAAGCTAGCAATTTCATCATTCCACCAATACACTGGAGGCTTATTTGGCGATCTTTTTCGCCTTATCATAGCTACATTGCAGGCACTAGTGATATTGCGCACTAATTGCACTGCCATGTCTTCTGCTGAACCAGCCATTTCCATGTTCTCCATGCAGGCTGCGAAGCTATCCTTATCAAAGGTATTTACCTTCCATCCTGTCAAGACACGTGCTTGTACAATAGCACGGGGCTGTGCGTCTTGCACATCTATTATTATAGCGCTATGATCGCTATGTGTATAGATGTCAGATATTCTCCAGTTCACTTGGGTTGCGATACTGGCACTGACGAATGTAATGTCAATTACTGAGCCAGCATCACCCCTTCTGAAGGTGTGTTCAACTCCATTATTGATGAGTACAACACCCAGTACAGAAAAGGCTTCCAAGAGTATTCTTCCTCTTGCGTTTGCTGAGGGACAGCCCCATTCAACAGCCCACGCATTGAAATCACCTGCTATTATTACGGGGGTTCTTCCAACTGCATCCGTTACAATACTGTCAACTATTACCCGAAAGTCTTCTATAGAATACCTAGGGGGTATATAACAGCTGTAAATAGTGATGCCAGATATAACCGCTCGAGCATATCCGCATTGCGTTGTTATTCTATCGCGTATGGTTAGCGTGCTGGTGTTCCATATTGCCGATGTACCCGTGTTATCGGAAACCCAGTTTACAGATGCCATGGTCCGATATGGCTCACTTAGAATAGCGACATCTACACTTATATCTCGAACGCTTTGCTTAAGAAGCTCCTGGGCTGCCTGGCAATGGTTGAGATGTATGTATGTATGTATGTATGTATGTATGTATGTATGTATGTATGTATGTATGTTTTTTTTTTTTTTTTTTTTTTTTTTTTTTTTTTTTTTTTTTTTTTTTTTTATTCGCGGGGTGAAAAACCATCGAAAGGCACTGGCAGTGATGGTGGTTGCCAGTAGTGCGAGACTTTAACTCGCTAAAAAACACCCCTTCGCCCTGACCCAGATGCTCCCCGAGGGACTGCCGCAAGGCTTTACGTCTCGGGGTGGGAAAGGTGATACACCCTACATCTAAACTAAACTACATTGATTCTGCTGCGAATCTGTTCTAACCTACGAAGTTCCAACAGAACCAATTTTACAAAACTACAGACGTACGTCCAGTTGCACAAAGATTCCAACATGATTGGAACGATACTGCTCGGACTGATGCTACGTCCTAGGACTGTTTCTAAATATTCCCTATCACTATTAAACCGTGGACAGATGAAGAACACATGCTCAGCATCTTCCAAGACATTACCATCACAACTCGGACAGAACGGAGTACTGTCATGTCCAAAACGGTACAAGTACGACCTAAAACAACCATGCCCAGTTAGAAACTGTGTAATATAGTAGTTCAAATCGCCATGCTTTCTTGATAGCCATGCTCTGATGTCTGGTATCAGTAAGTAGGTCCATCTTCCCTTGTCAGCTGTCGCCCATCTTTCTTGCCATTTTGGCAGACACGATTCTCTCAACCCAACCGAGATGTCCGAAGCGGCCTCTAGCTCGATCGGTATCATGCCGGCAATGACAAAAGCGGCCAGGTCCGATACAGTTCGGAATGCGCTACATACACGCAAGGCGATCAGCCTATACACAGGAGATATCAGGTTCACATAAGTAGGATATCTAAGTGAGCCTGACCATATTGGCGATGCATATAAGATAATGCTTCTTACTACACTAGAGAGTAATTTCCTCTGCAGATATTTTGGACCTCTTGTATTCGGCATGATCCGGCATAGCGCTGTGCATGTTTTTGATGCTTTACTGCCTATGTACTTCAAGTGCTCTTGAAAAGACAGACGAGTGTCAATCATGACCCCAAGGTATTTTAAACATTCCTTAGATTCTATGCTACACGTGCCAATATTTAGCCTGACAGTTTCCCTAACTTTCCTACTACTAATCAGAACCGCTTCCGTTTTATGGTCAGCTAGAGTTAGGCCCATTGATCTTAGCCAAGATCTTACGATCTGAATACTGGCGTTTGCAATGGTTTCCACCTCTAGTAACTCTTTCCCTTCACACACTAACGCTATGTCGTCTGCGAATCCAACTATCTTCACCTTTTCCGGTAGATCCAATCTTAATACTCCGTCGTACATGACGTTCCACAATAGTGGGCCAAGAACTGAACCTTGAGGCACCCCACCAATGATCTTGCGCCTCTTAGTACCTTTATCGGTATCATAAACTAGCTCTCTATCCCGGAAATAGTCCCGTACAATTGCTAGTAAATACCCTGGGATGTCTATACGGACCAAAGCATTAACTATATGCTCCCAGTTTGCCGTATTGAAGGCGTTTTTTACATCTAGGGTTATAACCACACAATACCCTTTTGTTCCATTCCTCCACCTCTTCCCTTGGATAGCTTGAGCAGCGGTTTCTACTACAACTTTGATAGCGTCCACCGCTGACTTTGCTTTCCTGAAGCCAAATTGGTATGTATGTATGTATGTATGTATGTATGTATGTATGTATGTATGTATGTATGTATGTATGTATATATGTATGTATTTGTATTTTTTCATTTATAAATATGTATGTTTGTTTGTTTGATTGGTTTTAAAAAAAGTTGTTCAAAAATTGTTATTGTTTTTATTGGTTTTTTACATTTTTCAAAATTGTATGTATTGTTATGTATGTATGTATGAGTTTTCACTCATTGTATATTTTTGTTTGTTTGATTATTGTAGTTATTATTGTTTTTATATATTTTTCAAAATTGTATGTATGTATGTATTTGTATTTTTTCATTCACATGTATGTATGTTTGTTTGAGTATTTTTAAACATTGTTTCAAAAAAAAATTTTTTAAACAATAACAAATATTATTGCCCTGAAGAAGCTATCCGAAGGAAAGCGAAATATTGGCATACATATTAAAATAAATAAGCAAAAAGGACCTTAAAATTAACGAAATACTACTTAATTAAGAAATAGAGGTCGAATAAAAACCAAAATACTTCTGTATAAATTAATTCAAATTATGTGTTTGTTTTTCAACCATTGAAATATTTTTAGTATACTTATTGTCATGTTATTCGCCCCCTTCGAAAATTATTATTTAAAATATAATTTTCATGACAACTTGCATAAACAAAATTAAATGTTTTAAAATTTGAATAAATAATGCAAATATTTTATTTTTAAATTGATTGTTTTTTTTTTTTTTTTTAGAGAGAACCGTTTGCGTTTCAATTATAAAAAGAGACTAAAAGTTGAAAACAAGCTGAATTTAAAAGTACAAATTTCAAATATGTAATTCGGGTGTAATTTATAATAAATGTTAACAAATGAGTGAGTAGCGATTTGATATAAACAGCTGATTTACTTACATTTATTGGCTTGTAATAGAATAAAGCTATGTACACACGGTTGCCAGATGTTACAATATTGTAAAATCTGGCAACATGCTGACAGTGTAGTGACAATAAAAAATTGTCCCGCAGAAGTAAATTGTGTGTTCAGACGATCGTAAGAAAATCTTACAATTTCATTGTCAGACTATGCTCTGACAAATAATTCATCTGACAACAAAAATTCTCAGTTCACACGGTTGTCAGATTGTTAGATGAAGAAATTGCCAGACATGTTGTAAGGCATTGCCACTTATGTATATCAACAACTATCTGTTTGGCAGTGTTGCCCATCAAACTTTTTTCTGACAATGATGCTTTTGTCAGGTGCATTAATTTTATACATCTGACAATTAAAAATGAGCTTACAATACCAGCCAATTATCTGGCAATGCCGACGAAGAGTGTTCTCACGATTGTCAGATGCCTGACAACATTGTCGTCTTACAATTGATTGACAATGGTTTTTCTGACAACGTTGTAAGTTAAAAATTGGCAGTTCACACGATTGTAATACATTTTCAGACAATTTTACTGGCAATATTGTAAGTCCGGACAACCGTGTGTACGTACACTGAAAAGAAATTTCAATCCACCCCTACTTAAATCAACCATACTTAAATGTCAAGCACAGTGCGCTTGATAGTTGTCTTAAAGTATAAGTACTTTATTTTTTTGCTATGAATACAGGCCTTTGCTTTTGGTTCCTCTAGTAAAAACTTCAACCTTGCAACTAATTATTCCGCTTTTCAGATGAATCTTTTCAATTATTATTTCTTGTTTTCGTTTGATAGATTTTAGCTCAAATAATCTCAACAAAAAAATTTATTCATCGCTTAACTCGTATAACATGCTGTAAAGTGCTTACATATGTACTTACGTAGCTACATGCGTAAGCATTTATGTATGTATGTGTAATGCACATTTATACTTACAAATTTATTTTATTTTTTTATCAGCTGGTATTTGTGATGGCAATTGTAGAGATGAGATACCAGCAGTGTGTTTAAAGGAAATATGAATGACGTGTATTTGATCTTATTGGTTGCTGGTTGTTTTTGTTCGTATTTGGTATTTTGTATTTCACCAGTTTGCTGTTTAAACTTTTTTCATCTAATAACAAATAAAGTGGTGTATTGTAAAATGAATTGCGTTTTAATTTTGCTAACTTACTGCTCTTTATTTATTTCTTTTATTAATATGTATGTAGTTTGAGACTTCACGTGCCTTTGCTTAGTCAACAACTTCAATGTGGACTTTGTTGTCCGTTCGATTATTACACATAAATACATACGCGCAAACATATGTATGTATGTGTACATATACATATGCATGTACAGACTTACATATTATTAATTTCTTCCATTAACAACTAAAAGTTTTTCTTTTGTTATAGTTAACAAAATACTTGTTTCTTACAACAAACAAATTTCAAACGTGTTAATTATATTTTTTTTGCTTCGTTTTCACTAATCTTTTGGAGAAATTTGTTGCCATAGAATTGATTTAAATTCAAATTATTTAATTTGGTTCTTTTAGCTAAACTTTAAATAAAATTTTATAATCACTGTTATTATATATGCCAAGTTCATTAATCATAATAATGTTTTCAATTTGTTACGCAAGAAAAAGGGAAAAGTGGGCAATTTATGTGTCTAAACCAGAAGAGCCCAAGCCCTATGCGCTTGCTGCTCAATTATTTTTCTAAAAGCGCTTAGCTATAGTGCTGTGCTCTGTAATACACACATACTGCACTCAGCACTAGCAATGAAAAATACACATACTTTGTCGTATATTATTTTTATATTTTTATATTATAATTTTTATTTTTTTTGTCGTTCTTCATTGTAAACGTACAAGAGCAAAGCAACAACACTTTTGCTTTTTACAACAAATAATATTAAATAAAAGTAGGACGAAGTTAGAAATAGGTAGTTAGTTATTTAACAAACTAAAAAACAATTTTAAATCCACTGATGAATTAAATCCACTGACTTTTAAAAACTAACTTTAAGTTAGTTGAAAAATAATGCAGAGTCCGACAATTGACTACCACCTAGGACATCGCCATATTAAAATAGTCAGTTATCTCCATTGAAAATAATCTAAGTGTCAGCCACCATCAGCTGCAAAAAAATTAGTTTAAAGTTAATTTAAAGCTAACCGAGTTGCCGGCAGGGTACATACTAATTTTGTACTAAACAACAGCACAATATGACATAGAATTTAAAATGACATCGCATTAAACATGGTATTATACTTCTATCTCTATTCTTCCAATAAATAATCTCCAGTCATCTGCTTCATATTTTATTTCCATTGCGTCCATAAATTTTCCTACATCCGGGCAATATGCAGAAGTTTTTTCATCATTCACAAGGAATAAACTTTGGAGTGTTGCATGACGACTTCGATAAGCTGTGAGTTTCACACCGGGTGCTAACACATTGTTTGATTTCAAAATGGAAGCAAGCTCTTCCGATTTATGCTGTGTTAATTCCAACTTGGCAACAATTGAATCAAGCTTATTTTGATGTATTAAAATTGGCTCATTGGACACTGATGGCTCATATGGAGGATCATCACGTGCATGATATGTCGGAGCAATCGTAGAAGAGAAAATATCTGGGCTAGAAGCTTTTGGCACAGGAATGTGGTCCGAATGAGCTAATGGTGTTCCGGCAATTGCAACACCAACGTAATTATACGAGTTTCTTATCCTTTTTGCGGTTCTTTTATTCGTACATGCATATCAATTCAATGGATTGTGACCTTCGCCATGATTAGTCCAAGTCATTGGGATACCGAATGGCATACTTTCACGTCTTCTATTTTTCCAGTTCATTAGAAGGTTGTAGCAGCTTTTACACACTATATTTGGTACCCAATTTTCGTTCACTATTACATTTTGGTTGAAGTACATCTCGTATGTTTGAACAAAATCAGTACTGTGTAACAAATAGCTTTTCTATAGATTTTGAATTCCAGTGAAGTTGCCACACTTTCATCGCATTTAAATAGAAGCAATTACGTAAAACTGAAAAACTGAATTTGCTGTAAGCAAAACTTTCATTTAAAGGAAAATTGACTAAGTCCGTATTTAAATAAGAAGTTAAAAACTGGGGCTTAGAGTTTATCCTAACTTCACAAATAACCGCTGGGTTATTATTTGAGTAGACAAGATATTAAACGTAGCCCCACAATAAAAATATACCCGTTTCAAGTTATATTCTCTTAGTGGCCAGTTGAAGTCGGCTAGGTACTTTAGAAAATTCGTATAGCTTGTGATGCCGACTTGGTGAAACCACATACTGTCCAGTTAAAATTTTTTAGTTGTAGTGCAAATTAAAGCCAGAATAAAGAAGTTCGAGTAATTTACGATATTTTTGTCATTCAAAGCCTGGCTTCGAAAGAAAACGTATTAATTTGTGAAAAAATACGCCGCCAAGAAGTAGATGGTTACTTCTTTTTTTTTCTTTAGTCCTATTTTCAGCCCTACATGATCTGGAAACAAAATTCGCTGTCATATAAGAGTTACCACAATTATGCATTGTGTAGGCTAGGTAGGCAGGCCGATGGATTCTCCAAAAAGTACCTGGATTTTTCAGCTCATTTGTATCCTGAAAGATCGTTCCCTTTGTGATTGCCTGTAAAGTGGGATATAGTGGGAGTGAGGGAAAGGAAAGGTGGGAAATTGCATAATGTGCCATTACTTGCTGATGTGCTAGCCATCCGCTGCTCCTATGCATTGTGTAAGATATACATAATTTGCAAAAATCTCAATTATTTACGTACAAAGATATTGGTACTTGGCAAAAGAAAAAATTTGATACCCATATTGCCCTATTTAAAACGAAGGGTCACCATCCCATTACATTTTTGTCAAAACGCCAACTAGCACGAATTAAAATAAAAGCCAAGACTCAAGATTAAAGATCAAAATATGTTAATTTGGCATTTTTATTACAAACAACACCGAACAAGAAACTCAAAAACCGTTCTTTTTTATAGACTATGCTTAAAAAAGGGCGAGGATGAACATCCTTGGACGAATTGTATATACAGTTGAACGCGCCTTAAAAACCTATTTTATGATACCCATATTGTATATATTGATAAGAAAACAGATTCTCCAATTAACAAAACATGCAAAAATAAACTCTTTTTCAAAATGGTCCAGCTCACGAGATGTGAAAGCTAGAGCCGAAATTGTATTGTATTGTGTAACTATATAGTTACAAATAAAGTTGCAAAGTATAGGATGCACAGCATGTGCGGAGTAACGTAAACCTTATGCATACGATGGTATTAACAGTATTTTTTGCGGAGCTGTGACTAACTGTACCGATCTATGCCTTCGTATAGGAAGTTAACAACGAAATACCTCAAAAAAAAAAAAAAAACTGTAAACTACAGTTCGTTTAACAGTTAACCAATGAGAGTGAGACGCAAAACTCTGGAAGGCCAAACAACAAACCCAAGCTTGACCACACTAAACAAATAATTACGATGCCACAAGAGCTGTTCCCCAGCCCAGAGCTGCTTTACGACTGCAGAGCCGAAATATTTGAGATGCCATCTTAAAAAGGTCCGAGGTTCTTTTTTTCATGGATACATCGAGCACTTTTTTTGGTGAGTCGCTCTACAGTACAAATGCACTAGAGATCACAAGAGGTCACAGCTAGAGCCAAAATATTTTCGATCTCATCACAAAAAATACCAATGTTCATTTTGAACCTTGCACGGATTTTTCTTCCCTACAACTTGAATCGCTCTAATGTAATGTGTTAATTAAAAGAAAACTTTTGATATCGTATTTTGTTGTTTTTTAAAAATATAATTGCAATCTATAAATAATAAAAAAAATCCACGAATTCCTTTCTGATTCAGCCAATTGACCTGAAAAAATTTTTCTGTGTGCTATTTGGAATGTACTTAACAGCAGTGTGTCACAAAACAGGAAAAGCCTGGTATATCTTGAGTGAAAAGTTCACAAGCCATATTATTTTATATTATGGTGATATCAATTGGCCGCTAGTATTACACTGTAGAAATTTAAAAGGTCCAACTTATAAATTTTGATAGAGGAGACAACAAAAAACCACACAACAAAAGACATGTGCGTCGGTGTTTTGAAAATTTTAATCTGAATTTTATTTGACGGGTAGTTACAATTTCCCAGCTGTGGCACATTCATATTGTTAATCGGCATGTGACGCTTACATTTTAGATACTAAATGTTTTCAGCAAATTTATGTAAAATATTGCGGAGAATTTTTTGTGGAATATGTTGATCATCTAACTACTCAAAATTGTTATTTTTTTTTCTTCTAAAAAAAGAGCATTAAAGCAGGAATTTGAGGGTTTAAAATATTATCAAAAAAAAAAAAAAAAAAAAAAAAAAAAAAACATCTTGAACACTCCAAAATGCAAAATTCAACCAAAAGGCCAGAAATAAGGCATAACAAAATAAAGCTTAGGGTTAAATCCGTATTTATTAAAAATTATATTTTCAAGTACCGCAAAAATTTAGCAGGAACTAAAATAGACAAATTTAAATAAAAATCATAAAGCGTCAATTTACGAGTATATTATTTTAACGTCGGTACACTAAAAAAATTTTGTTCAGAAATTCTCTGAATTTTGACATTACTTTTATAAATTTTTTCATTATTTTTCAACCATTGTAACTTTTCATTGAAATAATGAAACAAATTTCATTAGATTATTTTAATGAAAACCTGCATAAAAGTAATGAAACATTTTATAAGAAACATGACTTATTTTCATTAAAAGTATGAAAGACAAATCATATGATTAGTGAAATAATTTCTCTAAATCAAAGAATGAATTTCATAAAGCACATGAAAACTGTACATTAAATTAATGAAAAAGTAACATTTATTTAATGAAATATCTTTTTTGTACTAATGTAATATATTCATTAAAAATATGAAACTCCTTCATAAGGTCAATGAAGTTATTTCATTTATCTAATGTATTATTCATTGAGCACCTGAAAAATTTACATTAAATCAATGAAATAGTTACATTTGTTTAATGAAATAATATCATAACACACATTAATAAAATATGTTCACTAATGAACGTAATAAGATCAATCGAATTATTTCATTTATTCATTGATACTTTATTTCATTACACAAACAATACTATTCCTTGCTTTTGTGAAATTGTATTTAATTATGATAAAAGAAAATGTTGAACAAGTATTCACCAAATAAAACAGATTTTATTAATTCAAATGACTTCAATACACTGGTATTTACATTTTTAAACTATTATTATGCTGATTTGAGTATGTACACATATGTATGTACATACATACCCGAGTTCGGTAGCCAGAAATTTATTTGTCATTGATCTTATGAATTCTTTTTCATTGGAATTATGAAACTCATAAAACTTACATTTTAATAAAAAAAATAACTGGACATTTTTTAAACTGTAGCTTAAGATTAATAAATGTCCATTAATATATCTTACCGAATTCAAAGAATTTAAAAATTTGTTGTAGTCATAAATCCAATGATTTTTTTAATGAAACTATGAAACTTAATGAAACTATTTTAATGGAACTATTTCATAACAGATATGAAGTTTCATGCATATTGTGAAAAGTTTTCATTGGATTAATGAAAAATATTTAATGAAACAGTTTCATTAAATATTAATGACGCATAATTCTTTCAGTGTAGCAAACTTGGGTAGGAAGTATTTATTGATTACATTTTTTAGCTCCAGGCAATTTCAAATCATTATGAATGCTTTTGCTTTTATAGCATTCTTCAAAGTGTGCGCGTGTCTGGTGAAATTTTTCACCATCCTCATCGGATTCTGTTGGCGATAGGTTCCCAAAATAATCCATAAGCGAATTTAGAAAAATAATTTTTGTTTACGTATGAAAGCGTAGTGTTTCGAAAGCTCTAAACATGGTGTCTACGTGCTTTCGAGCAATAGGAGAACGGTTTTTGCGGAAGACATTGTATATCACATCCTCAATGTTTTTCCATGCATCATGCTCAATTGCTCAATTATATCTGGACCAACAAATACGGTGGTGAATATGAACCAAGTTTAATGGTTTTAACAATAATACCAACTTGAAAGATCTTTGTTTAATTTTGGAAACATTGTTTTCAGAAAATTGAATGCTGATCCATTTGTATCCAGACATTTAAATAAACTAAGTTTTTACCACACTGATTAGCTCAGTTTTTGGAAAGGATTGTAGGCTGGAGTGAAAGTAAGAAATAGGTTTGCTGTCTGTTCGATTGGTGTTCCGTAAACCTCATGGAATTAAATCTAAATAAATGTAAACTCATGACTTTTACTAGATATTCGCCATTTTCGATCAAATATATTATTAATGGTACTGAGTTAATAACTGTTGACTCATGTGTTGATCTTGGGATTTATTTCGAAAAGAAACTTAATTTCAATTTACACGTTACGTTTGCTGTGAATAAGGTTGTTTCATAAAACGTTGGTCTAAAGAATTTAATGATCACTATGTGACGAAGAATCTATTCACATCTTTGGTAAGACCCATTCTTGAATATGGTGCTGTAATATGGAATCCACAGTACAATTTATATATTAAAAAGATAGAATCAGTTCAGATACAATTTCTGTTATTTTGTCTCCGTTGTCTTCCATAAAATCCAGCTGAACATCTTCCGCTTTATCGTAGTCGATTTCCCAACATTGAAAAGCGGAAGGATTGGATCAAACATCACACTCTTCATAAACTTATTTCAAGGAAAAATTAACTCCATCTTTCTTCTCAGTAACATAAACATAAACATTCCCAGCAGACAAATTAATGGAGTTCATTACCTTGCAGTGTAGGTGGAGTTGGAAATTACTTATTGTTAACTAGAAAATTGTCGAAGGTATACCCACTGGGCATTGACCAGTTTCAACTAATTTAATTCCATCGCGTTATATGTCGTGGAGTGTTAACAATATTCATAAACTATTTTCCTAGTTCCATTATACACTGCTTATATACTGCTTATGTATGGGTGATCCCCTGAGTACTGGCTGCTGATTTAATAGTTCAGATAAATAAGGTACAATTTGCTATCAAGATCTGAGAAGACACTAAATTTCAAACTGACACAATAGATTTTACAGATTGATTCAATAATTTTTGGGGGTGCAAATTGGGAATGGGAGAGCAAAACACGAATTTAAGAGACCGTATGAATGTGTTATAACTTGTATTTAACTACAAGGGAGCTTAACTTTTTGTGTTAATTTTTACAATTAGCATTGTGTAGATAAACTCTTAAGAAAATAAATTAGCAATATTAAATGAAAAAAATTATATAACAAATACATACTGCGAAGCTTGGTTAGCATATCTCTAGTAGGTGTCAAACCTGCGACCTTGAAGCTATTAGTTGCTCTAGAAACTGGGGCCACTCAGGAATGAGGCGCCTTGTAGGGATAGGGATGAAAATAACGCGTAGAGATAAACGAAAAGATATAATTTAACTGCGCAGAACAAATACACTTTGATTTGGGAAAATTAGAAAAAAAATAAATTAGTAGTAGATTTTCTTTGAAGTTGACTACCAAATTTGCTGGCAGGGTAAATACTCGTGTATGTACAAGTTAAAAAAAAATATCGTTTCTTGTTTTTGAAATTATAAGTAAACCAGATGTTTATTGTGTTTTTATATTATATTTATTTGATTAAACTTATTTTTAAGCTTTGTTGAAACAATTTATTACTTTTATGTATAAGAGTTTAAATCAAACAAAATTGATAATTATAATTTCTGAATTTTCGTTCTTTATCAAACGTACGTAAGTAAACATAATTCTCAGACAACAAAAAATAAAATAAAAGCTAAAATTATTTTAGACTTTGCAACACTTACATAATTATGCCTTTGTATATTTTTTCTAAGCATTCTTCAATTCCACAATAACAAAATTTAATACTTTGGGAAAACTACAAAAACATGAATTTATGAAAAAACAAACACATTGAGTTCGGTTTTTAGTCAGCAAATTACTAGGAAAAAAAGAACGGAAGTCGAACACTAAAAATCAGCATAATTGTTAATTAAAAATTATGATGCGAAATTTAAACAATTGAGTTTATTCGCTTCACTAGCTTCTAATATGTCAATAAAAAAATTGTGAACACCTTGTTTGCTATGTCCACATATAGATAGAAAACAAGCAGTTTATAATTCTTTATAATAAGTGTTAAAAATAAATTTGTTCAAATTCAGCACACTAGTATTATTGTGAAAAAGCATGGGGCGCTGCATTTACGAATACTATTGTAGAAAGCGTCCCAAGTTTTTCCCCAATAATACTGTTATTTTCAATCAATTCTTTTGTTTAAAGTTTTATTTTAAAATACTTTCTTACTTTTCAGCTTGTTTTAGTTTAACTACCTACATATATTTATTTGTTACTTTTTAGTCTCATGTGTTATGAAAGACATATTAGTTAGCGTATGAGTAATAATTTGTTTATCTCAAACCAAAAATTATTAGTCATACGACCAATGTTGCGAGAGCTACACGAATAAAAAACAAACACAAAAATTATTTGCAAAAAAATTCTTTTAAAGCATTTTTTATGTATTGAATCTTCAAAATGAACTAACAATAGGTAGTGAAATTTTAAACTAAATTCAAAATTAAAAAATAAAAAGGTGTTTTTTACTTAAGTGCGGCCAACGCTAGACAAAAAGTTTTATTATGTGGGAGTTATTTCGGTAAAATCACTTATGGACAATCCGATGGTGGCAGCAGTATCCGACAAATTTGGTTATGTCGCCTTGAATTTTGTCAATATTCGACCCTGAGGCAGTGCCCCATAATTGAATTCCGTAGCACCATAAAGGCTTTGGAATTGCATTGTATAACAGAAGTTTGCAATCCAACTTCAATGTCGAGTTTCTGCCCATAAGCCAATTTAGTTGCGCTGCTTTTAGTTTCAACTGAGTGACTTTTGCTTCAATGTCGAGGTGAATTCCAAGGTACTTGACTTCGGAATAGGCAGATTGTTAATTTGAACAGGCGCACATGTTTGTTTACGCAGTAAGAATGTGACATGATTACATTTTTGTTCATTAACTTTGATTTTCCAAAGTTTAAGCCATTTCTCTAATAGTGAAATATATACCTGCAAATTTCGTGAAGCTAATTGGTGGTTTTCATGAACGCTCAAAAACAATGTGTCATCTGCAAAGGGTGAAGTGTGGATTCCGGATGTTGTTGGCATGGTAGAGGCGTAAATCAACTACAAATTAGGCCCCAGTATGCAAATGCCTGACTCGCAGTTTATGTATCCAAAGGAGGTTCAAAGGAGGTTCAAAGTTAATGTTAAATGGAAATCGAACATTAAAAATCAGCATAATTGTTTATTAAGAAAAATTAAATAAATTAAAACATTTAGTCTCTTTACTAGCGTCTAATATTGATACCAATCAAAAAATTATAAACAACTTGTTTTCTATGTCCCCATGTAGATAGCTAGGAAACATAGAAAACAAGCTGTTTATAATTCTTTATAATAAGTTAAAAATAAATTTATTCAAAACTCAGCACAAAAGAAAAGACAAATAAATATAATAAAAAAAAATACAAAATCCGCTTTTAACTAAGAGGTAAGAAATAATTTCAAAAACAATTTTAAGACAATATTCGTAGAAAACAAAAAACACTAGTATGATTGTGAAAAAAGCGTTGAGCGCTCCATTTACGAATTTTCCCCCAATAATACTGGTATTTTCGATCTATTCTATTGTTTTGGGTCTATTTGGAAAATTATTTCTTACTTTTTAGTTCGCTGCCCCTTAAAAGCGCGTGTTTTAGTTTTTATAAACTACATACGAGTGTATATATTTGTTACTTTTTAGTTTAATGTTCTATGAGGGCGATATTATTATGCGTATGAGTAATAATTTGTTTATCTCAATCTAAAAATAATCAGTTATACCACTCGTGTTACGAGAGCTACAAGATACAAACAAACACAAGTGAATCTATTATTATGTCTCGTTTATGCATAAAAGATATTTGCATATAAAAACTATTTGCAAATGCCTGACTCTCATTTTATGTATCCAAAGGAAGTTGAGGAATCGGAAGCTCTTGATGTTCTTGGAATGAAGATAACAGTGTGATGTTCGCTGGACTGAACACATTTTTCATGTCTCTAAAGAAGCTTTCAAGTGCCTCGGTTATTGAAACGGTGTAAGATTTACTTCAATCCATCTGATCTCCTTACTATTTATACCACCTACATCCAAAAATGGAATACAACTCTCATTTTATGGGGTTTGGTAAAAAAAATTTTGAAAAGTATGGATGGTAGGATGGGGGTACATGGCTTCTCATCGGGTCAAAAGTATTGCAAAACGGCAGAAAATACACAAAAAACTTCATAACTATCTCTGAGTCGCTTTTAGGTTAAAATAAAGATCTATACAAATATTCCCGAATAATACATTTTTGAGATATTCCACCATTTATGAACTGCCTTTCAATACTTTTTCTTCTTTCAAAAGAGGGTGTTGTGGTCTAAAAATAAAAAATATTTTTGGACTTTGGACTGATGAAATTTTCGTCCGAAAAGTTAATTATTAAGTACGAAGTACAAACTTATTTTTAGCTTTTCACGCCTAAGCCGCTCAACAAATTTAAAGAAAATTTGGTTTGCAGCTATTATGTAGTCCGAGAATCGCCATAGGACAGTATTTATTCTGAAATTTGAGCCACAAAGACGTCAAGGGAGTGCAAAAGGAAAATAAAAATTTTAAAGAATCTGCGATTAAAACTTTCTTGATCATCGGACAAACAAACTGTCCGCCCGAATAATACATTTTTGAGAAACTTCCTCATTTATGAACTGTTTTTTAATACATTTTCTTTTTTCAAAAGTTTTAAAAATTGAAAATACTTTTTGACTTCGGATTGACAAAATGTCTATCCGATAAATTAAGTACGAAGTATGAAAATGGTTTTAGTCTTTCACGTCTAAAACGCTGAACCAATTTAAATAAAATTCAGATATTATGAAGTCCAAGAGGCAACATAGGATAGTTTTTATTCCGAAATTTCAGTCACAAAAGAGAGAAAAGGGGGCAAAATGACAGTTTAGAAAATAATATCCAAAAGCTGCCATTTACGAACTGATGTTTTCTTTGGAAAGAGTTTGCCAATGAGCTGAAAATTAAAAAAAATAATTTGGACGCTGGAGAGGTGGAATATCTGCCCAAAAAGTAATTTTTTTTATTTACTCTGGCATTTATGAACAGCTTCTCAATAGTCCTTCCTTTAAAAGCGTTTGTGAACGGACCGGAAAAAAACGTTTCTGGACATCAGACAGACAAAATATCCATTTGAAAAAACATTTCAAGTAATATATAAATCGATATTCAAAACTCTTTGATTCTTTTGAAAGGATATGCCAAATGCCTGAAAATAAAAATAGTTTTCGGATATCAGATAAATATAATATCCTCAAAAAAAAAAATTTTTTTTTGATTAACTCAGCCATTTGTAAACCAATTTACAATAAACTTTCGTAACGAGAATTTGCCAATGGACTAAAGAAAGTTTTTGTACATCGGACCGAAAAAATCGAAAAATACATGTTTGATAAACTTCGCTATTTATGAACCAATTTTCTATATTCTTTATTGTTTTAAGAGTTTTTCAGTGGCCTGAAAGTAAAAAAAGTGTTTAGCCAGGTAAAATGTCCGTCCAAAAAATAATAATAAATAAATAAATGAAATAAAACACTCCGCTATAATAAGCAGATTTGCACTAGTTTTTATTCTTTTAAAAGAGTTTATCAAAGAAATAGAAAATAATTTAACGTCGCACATACAAGTCTTTGGTGAAAAAAGAATTTTTGAATAACAATGATTTTCAAAACTTTTATTGTTTGAAAGATATGCATTCTGTAACTTTGGTCCCATTACATATGTTTCAAGAAAATCTCTGTACGAATAAACCAACACGTTATGTTTTTATTTTGAAATGATTTATGAACTGGTTGAAAATACAAAAAGAATTGGACATAGGATGAAATAATTTTAAAATTATTTTTTTTATTGGAAATCGGACAAACATTTTGTTTTAATGATTTCACTTCTTTGTTCGAGTGGAACCATATACTGGTCTACAATATTACTAAGAAAGTAGGACATTTCTTTGGGAAGAATACACAATGGCCAACAAGAGAGCTTTTGGAGCTTTAGATCGAACTATATAAGGTAACGGACGGTGGTACCTTTGGCTGATGCTTTCAGAAAACATACATACATACGTACATAGAAAAAATACTTTTTACTAGAAATGTGAATTCAACTACACTGTGATGCATATTCGGGCAAACTCTTATACAAGTCGGGGAGACTCAAATAGTTTAAAATTTCATATATATCCTCACCTCAAGAATATAATAAATAATAAAGAATGGGTATAAGATAGAATTATTTGTGCATTGATTGACGAATTTTTGGGGGCAGATAAATGGGTAAATATTAATAGATATCATCTCATATTGAATCACATATGCATTTTATTAATTACCCTCATTGTTTGTATATATTAATTTATTGAATTTTTTTAAACTTTTTTGCACGTCGGGCTTTAGTTCCAGTTTTTTCCTTTCTTAAGTTTTTTTTTAAGAAGGATTTTTGACAGAAAGGATTTTTGATAGAAATTTGTTGTAATTAATACGAACTCAACTTACATAAATTACGAACGAACACAACCTACATAAACTACGTACACATACATACGCACACACAGGCAGATCACACAGAAAAATATTGATGCAGATAGACAAAGAGGAGAAACTCAACTACACAGACTGACAACACAAATCGCGGACAGAAGACGAGTAGACGTTGAACCGACAACAAATTTGAGCGGCATATCTCTTTAAGTTTTATAATTTAAGTGAATTAAATATACAATAATAGATAATATAATGTGAATTATATAATCAATAAACTTGTTAACTATTAAATTAAGTGTACTTTATTTTGAACTCTTATGAGACAAACTACATTAATAATTTTTGATTGAAGAAGACAAAAAAATAATAATAATAATCAAATCTTTAAGTTGGGGGACAACTAGCTGTTTCATAGTCTCTACACTACTTATCACCACCCATTCGGATTTGAACTCGGGTCATGACGTATCATGAACTGCTGCATCTCGCCACCGAGACATTAAATTATTTTCTGTCTATAATCATCTCATATTAAATAAATTTAATTTTTGCAGCTTCAGATCTCTGTCCTTTTTTTTTATAAAAAATTAACAAATCAAAATTTTTTATTTCTTGATATTTCGAGAACAATATGTTATCATCGTCAGGAGAAATTAAAATGTTATTATAAATTTAAATTGAAAAAGTATTGTCAAAAAATTTCTATATACAAAAAATTCATACACAAAGAAAACATTTTAGTTCATACACAAAGAAAAATTCTTAGCAATATTAACAAATTGAAGAACTAGGGCCATATCCAAACAAATTCTTACTTGAGTTTTAACGCATACGTTAGTTACCAAACACATTAACACTACCATACATTTTTTTAAAAAGTTTATGCAAAAACCGCACGTTAACTTTTAAATGTAGTAAGAAATTTAATTGTTTTATTCTGGCAGTGCCGTTATGTTCAGTTGTATTTTTTTGAATAGTAAAAACCAATTAAAAATGTTATTATTTAAATATTTTTTATTTACAAAAAAGTTTTGATGAGCAACACTAGTTTGCTCGAATCAAGGGTTGTTTTATAATTGTTCTTAAAACTAAAAGTATGTCTACTTACTTATGAGAAGTTCTAGACGACTTATATTATTATAATTAATATTTGGGAAACCAATTCATTACCACGATATTCATTACAACGTTATTTATTACAACTTCTTTGAATTTTTTCTGTTTTTATTTTATTTTATTTAATTTTAATTTAATTTTATTTTTGTGATTTCGCGATTTGAATATTTTACAGAGAAGTAAAGATACATTTTTATAATATGAATTTAAAGAATTTATGACTATTTTTTCTATTTTGATTTGATTTATTCACGAGCTTACAGCCTGTTCGACGATATCGAATGAAAATGTATGCAAAGGAAAGCTAGTCACTCACATTCGAATCAATTTGGGGTTGTCTATGTCACTATTGTTCGTTCGCAAGAACTTATGTATTTTAATTGAATTTTGACACATCGTTCGCATAGAATAAAGTTAGAAAAAACCCAAATCAATTTCTTTCGCCTAGAGTGCGAATGAACTAATCCATTCGACATCGGCGAACTGGCTGTTAGATTAATATCTAAACCATAAAAAAATTCTATTGAATCAAGTTAAACAGGTCTTGTTGTTTCGCTGAACAAAAAATATATTAATTATATATATATATATTTGATTTGAAAAAAATGGGTGGAAGTGCTATTACAATGCACTTGTCTTTAAAATTTTCAAGCTGTCATTTAAGGCTTCTTATGCGCTTCTACATATTTCACTTTTATGTGTTGTAAGCGAAATGTACTACTAGTTCTGCTTAACTAGTTTTTAGTTCTATACTGTTACGCCACACTGTATGGCCCTTTACAATTATAAAAAATTGCAGCAATTTTCTTTTGATTTTTTATTTCAGCACAGTGTAAATTTGGGGGTAGAATTTGTTTTCTGTGGTGATCTTATTTTCAAAATTTCCCTGGAAACGGTAATGTATAGTTACACTTAATTGTGTAAGTTATGTATGACTATTCTTTAAAAGCATTAAAATAATTAATTATGTTGAGCTGTGATGCGGAAATATACAAATGAGAAATTGTTTAAATGTGTATAAAGACGTAATATAATATTTAACAAAACAAGGCGTTTTAATTAATTAATGTACTTCTTTCAATTAATTAGTCGGCAAAATGTATGAGAAGTTTGCCAATTCCACGTACTTTTTGTGCAAGAAGAAGGGGTCTGGTTACTTCTTAAAACAATTAAAACGAGTACTAAACTGGCGAAAGCAAGTTAAAAATTATTTTGAAAATAATGAGGAAAAAACTTGTATGATTTTGCAAATTTGTATGGCGATTCAAACATAAAAAATTATTTTTTCAAACATATTAAAGAGTGGTGAATTGTTAAGAGCCGATAGTGATATCAAAGAAAACACAAGTTATTTAGAAACTATTGTCATATCTCCTTATGATGATAATATTGGTGTAGTTCAATTGTGCATAGGGCAAAATATTAGCCAAATGACCCCGCGACCTCTGCAAACCACCATCCGATGGTCCAAATTTTCGATGACGCATATTTGAAGCTGAATGTGCCGAATTATCTCATTTTTTAGCTCTTAAATTATTGCTGGTTTGTCGACGTACACCCTTTCTTTAAAATTGCCCCTTTGTTTCGTTAGCTGTGTAGTTCTGTTAAAACCACATATAGTCCACATTCATATCTTCCAATTTGAGCCATTAAAAGTTCGTTATTATCTAAAGACGCATTACAGAGGAAATTCGTTTTTCAGCCGTATGCTTCGTCTGTGGACCAAGTTGCCTACAGACGTGTTTCCAATCTGTTATAGCGTTGGAAAGTTTAAGTCAAGTGTTCACTATTTCCCCCTTCCTTACAATCTATTTTCGTAGTTCTGGTACAATGCGCTGTATATGTAGGGGGCATCCCCTAAAAAAAAAGATAGCGAACACCATTCACAGTAACTGCCTGACCGGCCTAATGATGTCGCCAGCCTATAAAACGCACCAAACAGTCACTCTATGTAAGTGTATTGGTTTTTCGATAATCATTTTGAAATTAACATTCACCCAAATGTGAAAATTCTTCTTATTGATGAGTACACGGAAGTGAAAATGTGCCTCATCACTCAATATGCTTTTCTTTGAAAATTTACCATCCACTGTTGTTTCTTGCCAACATTCTGACCATTGACGACGCTTGGAATGATCAAGGGGCTTTAGCTCTTAGGTCAATTGCACCTTGTTATCGTGTAAATGCAATTCTTTATGCAAAATATTCGTCAACTACGAGCGTGAGAGGAGTGCAATTGTTAGGCGCGATAACGAGTTGATGTGAACGGCTCTTTAGCCACACTATCACGAACAGCAGCAATATTTTGTGAAGAACAATCTGTGCGAGCATGCACTGGTTTTTCGCATTTCCTACAGACCCTATTTGCGCAAATTTTTGCACGATTTTTCCGATTGTACACACATTTGGATGGTTTATTTAACCGAAAAAAATACGAAGTGCACAATGTGAATTTTGATTTGGATGCCCATTTTCCTAATAAGCTTTAATAACTTTAAATCGTTGTCTTCTCTTGGTTCAAATTGAATTAATCTGAAATTGAGAAATGTCGAATCATAAACAGAAAAAGACTTTACGTTTATGTGTTCACATTCAATACTGGCCGTTTAATTTAACTACCCTATATACTCGTATTACACATGTATATATATGTATATTGTTATGTTTTCAAAAACACGAAGTTACATGTTCCTGCAATATTTTGCACATCTATAATTAAGAATATCGATCTTATAGAAAAATTTTGTTTGATGTTCTACATTACGAGTCCTATGCTGTTCAAAGAATACAGACGAGCAACACATCAAGAAAACTAGTATGAAAGTTACTCAAATTTTTGGGTGATTCCAATACTAATTTTTTAGACTGTGTTCTAT
This sequence comes from Thecocarcelia acutangulata, assembly GCA_914767995.1. Lineage (NCBI taxonomy): Eukaryota > Metazoa > Arthropoda > Insecta > Diptera > Tachinidae > Thecocarcelia > Thecocarcelia acutangulata. Next base: position 38,811,270 of record OU612095.1, on the reverse strand, counting down.
GTTCTATGAATAGCACATAAGAGAGTTGTTTGCTTTTCCTGTAAGATTTGTTCTTGAAACTTTGGTCTTTTATGAGCTTATATGATGATATGTATGTATAGATATATGTTGTACTAAAATAAAATTCTTGTTTTGTAATATACGCAATTGTCAAAATAATGCGGACATATATCTATTTGAATCGCGCTATTTCATAGAATTATTCGATAAATACGTCGAACAAAACAAAACTTGTTCGGAAAATTTTAAAACGATAATTTTCGAATAACGAATAAATCGATGAATTAATCTTATCTTATTAAATTGGTTTCTCAATAAGGGCTCTAACAATTCTAATGAAAATAAGTATCTAGTGGGCTTTAAGATAAAAAAAAGCAATCTAAAATGTTGCCGGTCCCGGGAGTACCCATTTTGTCCACATTTTTTTCCATTTGTAATGTTTTTAGTGGTTCTCGAAAACAGATTTTATGATTTTAACGACAATCAGTATCTAGTGGTGTTTTTAATTCCAAAAGTCAATTTTGATTATCTTCACCTGGGATAGCCCATTTTGTTCTGGTGCTTAGCCACTTATAATATTTATTTTTTTGATTGTGAAATCGGCACTAACGAGGGAAGACCTGTTTTGTCCCGGTCTACTACTTTTATTGGTTCTCAAAAGAGTTCTAACGATTTTGATAAAAGTCGCTATCTAGTTATTTTTAAGCCCGAAAAATCGATCTAGACTATCATCAATCCAGGAAAACCCCATTTTGTCACAGTTTTTGCCCATTTTCGATATTTGAATAGTTTTCGAAAACAGATTGGATAAAAGTCGGTATCTAGCGGTTTTTAAGATCATAAAATTGAGTTGGAGAACCTGTGGTCTCTTTAAACCGATTTTCCCGGTTTTTATCCTTTGTATATTTTTATTGGTTCTCAAAAACAGCTAAACTGATTTTGATGACTTTAGCCCGATTTTATTGCGGTTTGCATTGATTTGTGAAACTTTTATTTGTTCCTGAAAATGGCATTAAAAATTGCATAAGTAGTATTTAGAAGTTTTTAAGTACAAAAATAGTCTAGACTGTCCCGTATCCGTGAAAATGGATTTTTTTCGGTATGTAATGAATTGAGATATTTTTATTCGTTCTTGAAAACAGCCCTCTTTATTTTGGTGAAAATCTTTATCTATGGCTAATCATGTAAATATTTATTTGGTGATGATTTCTTACCAATTTTTGATATTGCGATGTATACGTATATGTAGTTACAATTTTGTTAAGGCTAGTATCTGAGGGGCTTGGCACAAATATACGAGTATGTATATCTTGCTCGGTACCCTATGTTGGAAGTTTCTTTTTTTACGAATTTTACTCATTTCCGACGTTATGGTTTATTAAATATTTTCGAAAACAACTTAAAAATTCAGTATCTGGGAGTTTTTGGAAACGAAAATTTATCTTCATTAGTCTTCTTCTTTGAAAATCCCTTTTTGTCCCGGTTTTCACATATCTGGTGAAGTTTTTATATGGATACCAAACTTAGTCTTTTAATGAAAAACACAGGTTGATATTTTTCAGTGAGAAATGGCCTACTGCCTTAATGAATCGCTATTTTCCCTCGCTCCACAAAACATCTAAGAAAGAATAAAAAGTTAGTTAGACTAGACAACTTTATATTGACTTAAACAGCGTAAAAATGGAAAAATCTTCTGATTTATGTTTTATTTTAGTAAACAATATGTATGCAATTTGAAAGCTCCGAGCAACGCTCGCTGCCACATGTACTTTCAATTAATTGAACAATTTTGTTTTAAAATTTTAAAGAAATAAAATGATTTAATCCTACGGCCATTTTTATGAATAAAATGTATTTTTTTAAATACTACTGGTTTGTTTGTTTGTTTGTTTTAAATACTACTGGTTTGTTTGTCCATACAAATTTTGTAAAATAAACCTTTGATTAATATTAAATATTGTTAATAATTTTTTGTCACAGCAAACCCAGTGTGCAGCTGTTGAAACATTCATACAAACAAGATAAAACTGAAAACATAATACACAAACCTACATAATACACAAACATACGTAAAATCCCAAGTAAATCAAGTACAAATGATGTTGTTGTTTTTTGTATTATTGGTATTTGTTTTATTATTGTTTGTTATTGTGATTTGCTTACCATTCGTAAGCATGTGTATGAATGGGTATATGCGAAAAAAATACATTTGTACATTATGAACGACTAGAAAATTCTTGTCGATTGTAGAAACAGCAACGAGTCAGTTTATTTTTGAGCTGTGGGCAAGAAAGTCACAAGTCAAAGAAAGCAAGTCTAGTGTTTTAGTTCACCTTGGTATCTAGTGTAAATAAGGTTGTGAATTATTTCAGTACTGTGCAACAAACAAGTGTGAGTGTCACTATTGCATTTGCAATTGAAGATCCTCAAAAGTGCTTTTAGAGGCAAAAACGTAACAACATGTTCCTCAAAAGCACGAATACAAATCATACGATATCGTCATGATATAAAATGAGAAATTTCGATTAATCTTGTTCGATGTCATAAGTGGTGATTTGGCCCCTCTTTCATTAATATTAGAATAAAAATGATTAATTTAGTTTTATTATCACTTAAACTCTTTTTGCTTTAAAAACAAAGTTATCTAATATAAGTATTTTCTAATTTACATATGTTTTAATAAAATATTTTTTATAAATAATAAAATATTTTTTATAAATAAGAAATATTTTTTATAAATAAGAAATACTTTTTAAAAATCACTACATGTGTATTTATATATCTTTTTAAGGTTTCCTTGAGGGTGCGTCGAAACGTTTTTTCACAGACTTTTTACAGGACTTACCGACACCTGGAACTGGTGGTCCAACATTCGACACAACAGTGCCGTCAAACATTACTGGTCTAGTGGGTAAGACTGTGAAATTAACGTGTCGCGTGAAAAATTTGGGTAACAGAACGGTAAGTAAAACTTTCTCTAGTTGTTTTAAATATTTATAAGTCTTTAAATATCTATACTCGTAAGTATGTAATTTTACATACCTAATGATCTATTTTTATACATGACACAATTTTGTTTACAAGATATCACAAATTGTTTAAACTATTGACTTATGCTTATTGCTTCTTTATTTCGATCATTTTTTTCTTCTTAATATATGTAATTGTTCGAGCTAAAGGTTTTTTTTTGAAAGTTTTAGTTTTTTTGGTTTTTAATATCTGGCAGAATTTTGCTTTCCTTTGGATAGCTTCTTCAGACCAAATAAATTTATTATTAATATTATCCAAAGGAAAGCTATTTTTTGCAAAACATTTTTATTAAACAGCTGCGTTTACTATTATTTATTTTACTAACTACTAATACTTATATTAATCAAAAAATTTACAGAGCTGTTTTGTATTTCTTAGCTGTCTATAAGGCTAGCCTAAACATTAGTAGACTTGGAGACCATTGGAAAGTATGCCACAAACTTACGCACTTTCATTCTCCGGTCATGCAATATCATTCCACAAATTTTATATGCCTGTTTACGTCGTGACTTCCCCTTAAGGACGACTTCCCTCTTTGGACTGGATAAAATCACAGGAATCTCAGTGAACTTTTTAATTATAATTAATAATGATTAAAGTTGTTTGTACCTCCTATTGAATTTTTATAGTTGAGTTAATTTATTTTTTGACGCAAATGGTTTCAGATAAATTATCAATTATAAAATTTGTAAAAATGTTAGCAAAGTGCGGCGTGACCGTATTAGAATCTGACAAAACTTTTAGGCCACAATTATAAGCTTACACGATTAATTGAACTTTTCTGTTTATTTTATTGACAATATTGTTAAATCTGTCAAACTATATACAACTTATTATATCTTTGATTTTTCCAACTTCAAATTGTCTGTTGAGAAAACTTAAGTGAAAAGTCAAAAAGTCGCAAATGTTTTCCTTCTGTGTTTGGTTAGTCACAAAAGCAAAATCACCAGCAATATCTTTCTTGTCAGCAGTCACAGTCATAGCAGTACAAATTGTTTTACTTTTTCATTTTTATCAGAAAAAAATATATGTTCTTTTTTTCTCCTTTATTTTTACAATATTTACGAGTAAAAAGTGTAAGAGAAACAAAGTTTTTCTTTTATAAGATATGAGCCCAAATACGAGGGCTAATTGATATTGAAGCTACCTAAGTAGGAAAAAAATATATATTTTTTTCAAGAACCATTTATTTCTTAACATAGACTTCTTTTAGCAGAACACACTAAGTAAGAGGATATTCCAACTTTTTCGTATCATCTGAATAAAACAATTTTGGGAACACTTCTAAATACGCGTTAGTTGCGGTAATCACTACCTCATTTGAGATGAATCTTTTCCCTGCGAGCAATTTTTTCTAGTTCGGACACAGAAAAATGTCATTAGGAGCTGAATCTGAACTAAAAGGTGGATGATCACCCAAATGTATTTCACGTAATTTAAGCATCGTATCTAATGCTGTGTGAACCGGTGCGTTGTCCTGAAGAACGGTTTTTTTTCTTTAAATGTGGTAGTTTCTTCTTGATTGCATCAACCAATTGATCCAATAATGCACGATAATACTATCCTGTGATTTTGGATCCATTTTCAAGATAATTGATGAGCAATATTCCGTGTGTATCATAAAATACAGTGGACAGAACTTTGCCAGCCGATTTCACTGTTTTCGCCTTCTTTGGAACACTTCCACTAGCTTCCACCCATTATTTCGATTGGTTTTTGAATTCAGGTCTATAGTGGTGGACCCATGTTTCATCAACAGTTATTAATTGACGCCAAAAGTCAACAGGATTACACTTTATCATGTCCAAACTCCGCTGTGAAGTGGTCTGTCGAACTCGTTTTGTTCGACACTGAGCAAACGTGGCCGGCCCCCATCTTGCCGAAAGCTTTTTTATATGCAAATATTCAGGCAAAATGTTGAACCATCTCAATAATCTCACTTATAGGTAACTTGAATCGGCGATCATTCATAACGATATTGAGGATTTTCTAGTTATTTTTGCCCTTCCTGTTGATGTTATTGTTGCAGTGCTTGTGCGGCCACCTTTAACTTCAGCAGCCCAATATTTTACCAATTAATCTGATGAAGCCCCTTTTGCCGTTTTCCCTTCCCACTGCACGAAGTTCACTTTTTTCCATTCTTCAAGAAACACAAAAGTTGCTTATTTACAAATTCGAGAAGAACACATTTCAAACCCTTCATTTCCATACAAATCTTAAAAAAAATATTTTATAAAATATTTTTTAAAGAAAGCAGTTTAAAAGTAACTTGAATAAATTTTTGGTGCAATATAAAAGGTAGTGCTGTTAACAAATATGCATTATTAACTCGAAAAGCTTTTTTTTTTGGAGTTATGACTATGTTGCAGTAAAAGAGCGAAATAAACCAATCGATGAATTTAGGTGAAATTTTAAAATTTGACGCTTAGCAGATCGCAAGTACAAAGCACTGCCAGCTAGTGCTAGGCAGCTTCACTATCAATCAACCTTCGTATGTATATTTCACTAAAGATAAACATTTATGCACTATTTTTCAAAATAATGCAAATCTAACTGACCAGCGGAAACTTCTACGAGGCGGTTCCGAAACTTCTTAGCCCAGCACAAAAAACGCGGTATGAATAGAAAACAGTTAAGTGTTTTGGAAATTTCCGTCTCTACTATGAACACATGTTAAATTTTGTTTCGATCTGGTAACTCCTTCATATAGAAACAGGTGTTCACAAAAGCCGCAACCTCGATTTTTTTTTCAATTGAAAAATTAGAAATGCGTGCTGTCATTAAATATTTACATAAAAAAGGTTTATCGGGAGAAGAAATTTATAATGATATGGTGAATGTGTTAGGTGAAAGTGCTCCTGCATAAGCAACAATAAAAGTTGGGTTGCTGAATTTAAACGTGGTCGTACAAGCATTGAAGATGAACCACGTAGTGGGCGTCCAAAAACAGCAACAACAACAGAAATTGTGACGAATAGAAGTGCGTGAAATAGTTAATATAATGGGCATCTCAAATGATCGAATCTATTTAATTTTGCATGTAGAACTACAGATGAAAAAGCTTTCTGCAAGACCAAAAACGCATAATAATGAACATTTATCAAGCTTGTTTGGATCATTTTAAGCGAAATAAAATGAACTTTAAGCGTCGTTTCATAACTGTTGATTGAGACATAAATCCACTACTATACAAAGACAAAAGAACAATCCAAACAATGGACTGAAGCTGGAGGAAGTGCCCCAAAGAAGGCAAAAACAATTCAATCGGATGGTAAGGTTATGGCAACGGGTTTTCGGGACTTCAAAGGTATTTTATTGATTGACTATCTGCAAAAGGGTAAAACAATAAATTCAGAGTACTATTGCAATCTTTTGGATCAATTAAATGTACAAATTCGAGAAAAACATCCTGGCTTACAACACAAAAAAAATGTTCATCAAGACATCGCACCAGCGCACAAGAGTCTTTTAACAATGGCTAAAACTAACGAATTAAAGTACGAGTTGCTTGACGACCCACCTTATTCTCCTGATTTAGCTCCCAGTGACTTTTACCTGTTCCCAAATCGAAAAAAAATTCCTTGCTGGCAAGCGTTTTACCTCAAATGAAAATGCAGTTGCAGTTGTAAACCACTATTTTGAAGACCTTGAGGAAAACTATTTTAATCAAAGGATAGAATTGCTAAAAAAGCGTCGGGCTAAGTGTATTGAAAAATAAAAATATATTTGAGAAACTAACTATTCTCTTTCATTGATAGGGTAAGAAGTTTCCGAAACGTCTTGCAAAGTAATGTGTTAAAATGTTAATAAACATACTCTTCACTACTTCCACTTTGGCATCTTATGACTTTATTTCAGCATGGAATATCATTGGAAGCAAGTAGTTACCTTTCTCTCTTACGAATAACTATTTCAAAATGTCAATACAAAAATCATAAGTAATTAGGTTTAATTACTTATAAGTACTTGATTTACGAGTAGGTATCGATAAAAACTATCAAAATGGCTGGAGATGTTTTGTATAAATGCATAAAGTGTAATGGATAATTTTATATAATAAATAAACGACATAACTTTAATTCTTGGTATAAATGCCACCTTTATAAATGAATTGTTACAACCATATCTCTTGAAAAATAGTTTACAGAAGTACATATCGTTGGTCTCATGTAAAAAGGTCCTAACTCACATTTTCCCTGAATTAGGCTTTTTTAGGGATCTTACTACGTTTCACACAAATACACAGTGTAATAAAGATTTAATTAAGTAATTTCATACACATCGCTCTTACAAGCAATTGACCAAAAAAATTACTTTTATATGGTCCTAGGTATACAGTTTTCATTACAAGTTTTCCTTCTACTGTAAAATTGTCATTACGTTTGTTAGGGCTTTTCTACATGAGACCAACGATATGTGTTTTGCTCTAGAAAGCATTTTTTGAATAAAAGTACTATTTATATTCAATATTATTCGTAAAAACATGGAATGGAATTAAGTACGGAACTGGGTTTTAGCACTGGGATTTATCATTTTAAAAATTTATAGGTAATACATCTGAACGAGCCTGGCAGAGCATATGTTATGTTAATATCACGTTTACACTCGATATTCATTATCTATAAGTCATAGTGACAGTAACACAAACGACACGAATAGTAAAATTGCCAGAACAGCAAAATTGATAAAAACAAATATTGATTTACTACAATGTTCATTTTGTAAACATTTTAAACCCCGTTTCTATAACCTTATCTTAGCAAATCACAGTTTGACTCAAGTTCTTTTCAATTGCAAATATTGTACATGTACATTTGCCAAGAGTAACTACTAACATACGTACATATACAACAGATATTGAGCAAGTCATTACTTAACAAATTCTAAGTAATGCAGGAGGTAAATACTATGATATTGAAAAGTACGTTCTTGGCTAAGTGCAACACTTTACCAAGTTTTTGCTGGGTATGATCGCGCAAATAAAACTAGAAGTATAACGATCAACAGGTTATATTTACGAAACTAGATGCTTACAAGTTATAGCGCGCAAATACAAAAACTTTGTGCTTCATCAACTTTTATAAGTCGCAAACAGTCATTGTACTTGCAATACCGTTTAAAGAAAAAAACAAAATTTTTATAACAACTGCTGTCAGAAGCTTCCCTCTACTGTCTGTTAATCGTTTTGTGATTTTGCTGTGAATAAAATTGTCGTTAATTACAAAAGCACAAGCCGCAGTCAAATCATAATAAATAAAGGATACTGCCGGTTTTAAAACACTAGATTTGAATATACGGTTTATAACAAAGCAAACAGATTAATAGCATTTACATACAAGTCAAGAATGTATTTTAGTAAAATGAAAATAATATTTGTTTTAAATTCGATTTTTAATTAATTTTTTAGTACTTTATTATTAGCTGTATATGAGCACTAACTACCAAATAACAATGAGGAGAAAAAACTAGCAAATTAACAGCCTGACCCTCGATGTCGATCGACAAATTATGCGGGAGCCAACAAGTCACTTGTTATCGCTCTCATAAGCACCCCATTTACTATCGACTTGTTGGTCGCCAGGTTTTACCTTTTTACCGTAACCCATTTACTTATTGTCAAATGTCTATATTGCCATACCGACTGTTCCACAAATTAAACGCTAATTTGAACATAAAAATCATTAAACCATGTTAATGAAGCAATCAAAATACAGTTCTTTGCTGGTTGAACTTTGTGCAAATGACAACAAAAAGTAAACACAAAACTATCAATGAACGTAAAAAAATTTGTTTTGAAATAAAATAACATTTTTCTGTGGTTGCCTTAAAAAAAAATTAGTGTAAAGGAGTAAAGTGTTGGTTGTGCTTATTTAGTTTGTGGTTTAATTAATATTGTTACAAAATCTTCTTGTCCAGAACTGTTAATTTTTTTTTTTTTTTGACGACAATGAGTAGGAGTGGCAGGTTGCTTGCAGGCATTTGCGAATCAGCTCTAACTTCTGGATATGCAATCAACATTTCAGTAATTACGTATATACATTAGGGGGAACTAGTATTTTATGGAAAATCTTAGTAATCATATTCTAGGGTGTCAAACCCTAGAACATCTTGTTTTGTGGGTTTTGGTAAAAAAAAAATGCTTGACTCAAAAAACTATAACGGTAGGATGGAGTCTCGTATTGGGGGTAAAATTATGTTAAACTACAGAAAACCCTTAAAAAGTTTTATAACATTCTGTGAGTTTCCAAAGCCTTATATTACTCAAATATATTTTTATTCTAAAAATATCTCGACCTCAATGAAAGAGAAATTAATGGACAGCACAAATTTTCTCTAAGCTACAAATAATGATTTTAGTTGTTTGAAAGTGATTTGCGATCAGGCTTTCATTGATGACGCTGTTGCTTTCGCATTATTTGCATAAATGTCTTCTAAGATACCAAAATCAAAACAGCAAACGCAATTCGTGGATTTAGGAATGAAAAATGTAGACCTACAAAGACATTGAGGAAGAATTCGATGTGAATGAAGGCATGGAATTAAAGTATGACACTTCGACTATCAAGATCGTTCATCATATATTTTCAGATTGAAAGAGGTAAAAGGAATGTAGAATAGCCAGGAATAAAGAACGAACTGCTAAATAATGAGCCAGTACTTAATACTCGGGTCAAAAAATTCCGTCTGCGTTTTGGACTACCAATGGACTTTCTTATATCCGACCCGAAAATCACTGGTAACATGATTGTGTTCTTTTTATGTTTAACGCTATTTTATGTCTAGAGTATTATCTATGATTACTATGATACCCAATCAAGGGAAGGATCACACTAAAGTAGAGTCATATAGACCAATAAGTCTACTGTCAATAATTTCAAAACTGTTCGAAAAAAGTTGACTCCGATATTGAATGGTGTGGGATGTCTTCCTAATCATCAATTTGCCTTTCGGGCTAAAAATAGTACCATAGAACAAACACATAGACTAATGATAAGGAAAGAATTTATGAAAAAAAATGTGAGCACAGGAAGTATTATTATTGATGTTTTCCAAGCTTTTGCTAAAGTGTGGCGTGCCGGATTAATACATATGATAAAATTGAACTTGCCTGAATATACTTCTAACCTTCCGGAAAAACTTTTATCAGAAAAGGCAATTTTATAAGCCCAACTCAGCCACTCGCGGCACCAGTTCCCCAAGGTGGCATACTAGGATCTACTTTATATTTGATTTATGCTTCTGACATGCCAATGAGATCTGGTATCCACACTTCAACTTTTGGAGATGACACAGCGTCCATGAAAGCTATCAAATTTGCAAGAGTATATTTTAGTGTTAAAGAAATGGCAAATTAAGTTAACGAACAAAAGTGTACTCACGTTATATTCACGCTGCGTAAACAAACATGTTCGGTTATACAAATTAACAATTCACCTATTCCGCACCTTGCTATTCACCAGCGTTGTCAACTCGGTGTGTTTCGCACCATTTTTAGTGCTTTTTAAAATTATGTGTGCGGAAATTTCTTTAGTGGGTGCGTGGTGTGCTTTTCTTATATTTTCGGTGCACTTTTCAAATATCAGTAGCACTAAACCAAATTTAACTCAACTTTTTGTTTTAATATAAGAAAAAAGTTGATTAGCTTATTTTACATTTCAGTTTGCAGAGCACAATCAGAACACGGAGGTATAATGTGAAAAACGAACTTTGCTATATGCATAAAATAAGACGATCTTGCTGTATTGTACGAGTATTATGCATATTCTCGAAAAAAAAATTTGCTGCTTTTAGAGCGTGTTTTGTTATCAAACGATCAACCAGGTTTGTCATATATTACAATAAATGCAAATGGAATTTCCTATTGACAATGGCGCGTGAATTCGTTACTGTTTTGGTTATTGATAAATTACTAAATTATAAATATTTTTATGTGTAAACTTCATCTTTTATTTGTTATAATACTGGAAAATTTTCATATATTTCAATAAATTCTTTTAAAGACACCTACTCCAGCCAACTGATTTTTTTTCTTCAACATATTTCATCCCCTGCAGAAACCATTGTATGCTCCTGCAATACAATTTTAACGAAAGTAAGCAAAAGTATTTTTGTTTACCGGATAATAGGCAGTAAAACTTAATCTGATTTTAGTCGACAGCGAATATAATTAAATAATATTGCTGAATAATAAATCTAATAAAATATCGTTATAATAATTATAAAGATAACATTGTATTAATAACAGTAACATATTCGCACTAGAGGACAAATTTGATATGTTTCATTATAGTGTTTTTTAATATAAAAGTATTATGCCTTTTATTCTATAAAATGAGGTTTTAAAATGAATAGAAAAATTCAAAATTCGGTGCGTTTTTCTTGAAATAACGCTCTTTTTCCCCTATTTTGGTGATGTTTGAAACCCCCTTGACCGTAGGCTAACGTGGAAGTCTCACATTGATGCGAAAGTAAGTCAGTTGATATTAAAAGCAGTGCAACTAAACTGACTTATGGGCAGAAATTCTACATTGAAGCTAGATTGCAAACTTTTGTTATACAACGCAATTCTAAAGCCTATATGGTGCTACGGAATTCAATTATGGGGGAGAAAATTCAAAGACGACAAAATCAAATTCTTCGAACGATTACTGCAGCTCCATGGTACGTAAAAAACTTACGAATTCATAAAGATCTCTGTGTTCCTCTTGTAATAGACGAATTTTCAAAGTACGTTACAAGGTATGCCAGTAAGCTGGAATTTCACCCAAACCCGCTGGCACTAAAAGTAATTAATTTTGGTGGTCACACTCGGTGGAGAAAAAGGGATACCCTTGTCACCATCAGAGTTTTAAATAGGTAATTTTACCGAGCGGACAATAAAACATTGGCTGGAATTAGTCCATTTTTTGTATATATTATTAAGATTTACACATATATTTTTAGTTGACATTGCGAAGATTCAATAAATAAATAAAAGCTAAACAAATAAAAAAAAAAGTTGTCGCTGAATAGAAAGTACTATTGCGCGTATAACGGAAACTTATTAATTCAACTATAATAATATAATACTATTCAGTTAAAAACTTTTTTTTTTTTTAAAACCAAGTGTTTATATGAGGACCGCCATAATGTTTAAAGATAAAAACCATGTAAGAAAAAAAAGTGTTTTACTACGATTGAGCAGATAAAAGAAAAATTGAAACAGGAACTGTTGGTGATACCAAAAAGCGTGTTTCAGAGGTATTTCTACGATTAGAAAAAACGCTGCATAAGTGTACTATATCTGAGGAGAGGGATTACCTTAACGTGGAAAAAATAATTATTGATGAATAAATAAATACTTAAAATAACGGTTAATTTTGATCTGCCGTCTTATATACGATAAAATTATATAATAACTGTGCGACGGTCCATCATTTTATTGTTAAATATTTTAATACAATTTTTGTCAGCATTTGTATAAAAATATTGATTTAATATTATACTATTGTTAGTAGAAATCATATTCTTACAATCTTTTTTCTTGCACAAATTAAGAAAAATTCTATTTTTGGTTACAATATGTGTTTACATGCCATCTTTAGAACAAAACTATTATGTTGTTCCGTTTTTATCTTTTTTTCATTCATTTATTTATTGAATCTTCACAAAGTGAGCTAACAATAAGTATTCAAATCTTAATACTAAATGCATAAAATTAATTAAGTCCAATGCTAGACAAAAATGTTTTATTTTGCACGGTCAGTATTAATCTCCGAATGGGGTCGTAAAAACAGGGTTGCCTTCAACGCTCGTAAGACCCAGTGTGGTTTATTAACACACAAACAAACGGCCGCAAGTGCTGCTGCATCTGTACTCATGGATGGTATAAATATTGAGGAATCGGATGCTCTCGGAGTTCTTGGAATGAAGATACAGTGTGATGTTCACTGGACAGAACACATTTTTCATGTCTCTAAAGAAGCATTTAAGTGCCTCGGTTTTTTGAAACGGTTTAAGATGTACTTCACTCCATCCGACCTCCTTACTATTTATACCACCTACATCCGACCGAAAATGGAATACAACTCTCATGTTTGGGCCGGTGCCTCAAAGTCTATTTTTGGGTTACTCGACCGTGTGTTGGAGAGTGCGAAGAAGCTTATCGGGACAGTAGGGGATCCAATTCTATTGACTCACTGGAGCATCGACGCAGTGTGGGGTGCGCTACTCTGTTCTATCCTTATTACAATGGATTTTGCTCTGACGAGATTAGAGATCTTGTTCCTGAATCTCACACATTTTTACGTAGCACACGTTCATCGTCTAGAGCTCATCTATTTGTGGTCGATTGCCCGGGGAATCGTACTACGCATCACAGAGAGAATTCGTTTTTCAGCCGTACGCTTCGTCTATGGAATAAGTTGCTTGCAGACGTGTTTCCTGTCTGTTATAACGTTGGAAAGTTCAAGTCAAATGTTCACAAACATTAATCCCTCTTTCCCCCTCCTCATAGCCTATTTTTCTAGTTCTGGTCCAAGCTAAAAAAAAGGGTATCCCTCCTTCTCAACCGAGAGTGGCCTTCAAAATTAAGTATATTGCGTGCAAGAGGATTTGGGTGAAAATGATTTTCGAATTCTTCTATTGAGAATGAAGTAATGACTCTAACACTTGTTCGTTACACAGTACTGAAATATTAAAAAAATTTATTTATACCTAATACCACTGTGTACCAACATTTTAGACTTGCTTACTTTTCTGAGTTAAGACTGTCTTGTAGAATGTTTCGAATTAAACTGTCTGTCTACCGACTGTATTCCTGCTATTTATACTTCTTCACTCAATTTTTTTGAGTGATTTTCGTAAAAATTTGTTAGACAAGTCGCTTGTCTGTGTTCTATGAGCAGCCCATAATTACCTTCTGCAACCATCATGAAATTTCTAGTTTTTTCCTAATAATAATTACAGATTCAAATGAACAAATATAATTGTCACGCACACATCAAAACAATAAAGGCGCAACAACAACAACCAATAAGAAACGCAATAGCACGAATGCAACCACACTAAAGTCTTCCAACGATGACTTTGGTTTCTGATTTTATTGGAATTTTTCGTTCTTTAAATCATGTGTTTGTTTACGTGTTACGTTTTTTGTTTTATATTATTCCTGTGGATGTGCGTGTAAATTTATAACAAGCATTTCAACGGCAGCACAATACATTAGAGATTACACAAATTCATAACAGCATGTTATTTTGAACAATAGTTGTGGTAAATTTCGCTTATCGAGATTCATTTTCAAATGCGTTTCATTTTTTTCGATTATTCGTAAAAAATATTTCTTCAAAACTTTCTTTCCTAAATATGCCTTCATAACAATATATTTCTGCAGACTCTTTACGCTTTATTTGTCTTATTTTTTAATATTTTACAATTTTCTAGCACCAAATGGCAAAAAACGATATAATATAATAAAAAAAATCAATATATAATAAAAAAATACCAATACAAAGTGATTTCTGTCAATCGTTTAAACAAAAATATCGTTAATGCAGTCGACTCCCGAAAACGTGAACTAAGTTTTACCGAGGGTGTTCACGTTTTTGATTTTGTTCACTTTATAGTTTGGATTTTTGGATATACATTGAAAATCATTATGCAGAACAGTGTAATAGACTATGTATATAACAAATTTTTATTCAATAAATTTACTGCAATATTTCAATTCAGTTGATGTAAAGCTATTATAGTGTAGAAACTTTGTTCCGATTTAACATTGAATTAAATTTACATGAAATAAAAGGGTAAAAATACGTTTTTCAACATTTTTATTGATAAAACAAAAAACAAAACAATTCAGGCTCTTGCGTATGATAGGAACTTAATAAAATATCTTATTCAATAAACTATTTAATAAGTCATAAAAATATGTGTAGAAAAACTGGAAAAATATTTTTAAACTAAACTAAAAATGAGGTAATTTTTTATTGACGGTGTTTTTGATTGAGTATCTGCAACGCGGCTTTTTCTTTGAAGTTTTGCAACGTTGTAATTTCACTCTGATTTAGTTCTCTACTAGAAATTATAATAAAAATTGTATTTTAATAAAAATAGTATTATGAAAAAGCAGCTACATAAATACATACTTATGACCAACAAAAATAAGTTTTAATCTACAAAACACTGTTTGCTTTTACAATATTCTTTATTAAAAATAAACACAGAATTATTTCTACATCAATATTTGCAATACTTTTTGTGTATGAAAGCAACAAGCCGAATGTTTCCATTGCTACATTGCAAACCATCAAAGTATGTCTCATAGATTTTTGTTGGTAATCTTAGGGTTAATATTTTATATTTACTTTTTGTATCACTTTAATTAAAATTTATTGCTATCTATTTTTGTGCAAAATAACTATAGATATCTATTGTATTGTTATAAATTCACTCACAATAATAGAAAACATTTAACTCTTGTTCTATTCGAACACAAAAAAAAAAAAAAAATAAATAAATAGACATAAAACAACTTTAGACTTACAAGACCCAGTAATTTAAGTTGCCATTATTTCTTATTTAATCTTTTATAAAATCATTGCACAACATAACCGCGTAATGCATTTACTACCTTTTCTTTTATTTAATGTATATTAAATGAATATATATGTACTAACATGACCTACATTTTGCAGGTATAAATAACACACGCACATTGTTTTTATCTACGAAATCAAATAATAAAAACAGAAGAGTATACAAGAGTGTTCTAAAGTAATTTTAAGGAATAAATCAATATCCTTACGCTGTTGTAAACTTTATAAATGCCACTGCGTAAGGTAACAAATTTTTGCGCTGCATTGTTATTTGAATGGGATGCGGCCTCAAAGGCTACTTGCACCGCGACCATTATTGAGCTATTGTGCTTCCCTTGCCCCTCTACGGGTTAAGTATGTTAAGCTCCTTTAACATATTATTATTACCCCAACATATGCATTTGTATACTGAAAGAATTATGCATCATATATATATATATATATATATATATATATATATATATATATATATATATATATATATATATATATATATATATATATATATATATATATATATATATATATATATATATATATATATATATATATATATATATATATATATATATATATATATATATATATATATATATATAATGAAACTGTTTCATTAAATTTTTTTCATTATTCCAATGTAAACTTTTCACAATATGTATGCAATTTCATACATATTCACCCCTATCGTAAACAGTTATTCCTAGGAAAAAATTCCGCATTTCCCAAAATTGCAATTGTAATACTTTTCCCCTAGAAATGAATTCATATTTTCTATATGCAATTCAGTTTGAAATAATAACACTAAAGAAAATTCACATTCGGCCAAAATTCACCTAATCGTAAACATTTATTTCCCTCGTATTATTTTTGTTTTTCCCTTTGTTCACATCATTTTTGCTGGCGAAATGTATTGATTATGTGAGTAATTATTTCTTATAATTAAAATGTAAACGCTTATAATCAGCTATTTTAGAACTAGCTTTGCTAATAAGGTGCAAAGTGATATTGTGCTCAATAGAATGCAAGAACCCCTAAAGACGTGTTGGCTGAATTTTGGAATTCTTTTGCGGACGATATAAATAGTACAGGCTCCTGGATGTGTGGCATCAACAAATCTTAGCCTCTGGCTACACCTTCTGCAAAGAACCGCAGGCAGGCATACAATGTTATTGTTGGTGTTATTCCAAATGATGTTTTTATTGTTGGAATATTATTGTCCAACACTTCTAGAATATATGTACATAAATGCGGCTTACAGGCATGTTCTGAGAAACGCAAATCACTTAAATTTAGCGTTTTCGATTTGATAACGCCAAATAGGTGTTCTGCGAAACGTATAATGCTAGAAGTATGGCTTTGCGATTTGAAATCGCCAAATAGGTGTTCTGGAAAAGGCATATTGCCTAAAATTGGCAACTTCAACTCGCATGTGTATATTGAAGTGAACTGATTGAATTTGCTAAAACTGAGTTTGCAAAAGGCAATAAAATTATTCATAATTAAAAATTAATATGTTTTATTTTTATTTCAATAAAAGGTTGAAAGAATTTTAAACATTTTCAATTAAAAAAAACTAATGTGATGTTCATAAAACACAGACGAGCACTCGTCTAAAATTTTTTGATGGAAATCACTCAAAAAATTTAGTAACTTTCATACAAATTTTCTAGACGAGTTGCTCATCTGTTGTCTATGAACAGCACCTAAATAAATTTTTTTTTCTATTTGTTGTCAATTTTTTTTTCATTTATATAACTAACACATACATATATACGTATGTAAAACACATGTAGTATTTTTTTGGAAAAACTCCGAAACGCCAGTAAAACGCGCGTTCCGTATAACACTTAAAAATCAATTAAGCGTTTTTCAGAACGCGCGTTTCTTGGAACATGGCTGTTTATTTACCCTACAATGTTGAATAAATCTAAAGCAAAAAAGTTATGTACAAACACAATTTGTGTATAGAATAAGTAACTCCAACGGAGTAGATTCATTTCGTAAATTTCTACGAGCAATTCGGTGTTGTCGGAATTCTTCCTTCTCCTTAATGCTCGGATTCTAAACATTTTCTTTCAATTTAAATTAAACTAATGTTCACATTTTTTCTTCACTGCACTGACAGTTTGATATTTTTATTAATTATTATTCTTACATATTTTACATTCACTAGGTACTGATAGCACTAAAAGAGTTCCCATGAATGTCACGATAGCAATTTCCCCTTCCAGGGAATTGAAAATTTTATGGGAACAAGTATTTCCCATCTTATTCACGATAAGGGTAATTATGAAATAGTTCCCTTAGAACTGTTTCATTATGTTCCATAGTTTCATTAAAAAAATCATGGGATCATAGTAATTAAAAAACTTTAATTTTTCTAAAAACTCCTTGAATGTTGGTAAGACACATTAATGGACATTTATTAATCTTAAGCCACAGTTTATAAAATATGTCAAGTTTTTTACTAAAAAAAAGTATTTATAAGTTTCATAACTCCAATGAAATAAAAGTTATTAGATCAATGAAAAATAAAATTCTGGCTACCAAACATGTGTATGTGTATGTATGTATTTAAAAATTATTTTTAATCGCCGTTTCATGTTTTATATTGTTAAAATTTTTCATACAACTTTCAAATAATGGGGAGTCAATTCTTAATCATTCAAGATGAAGTTTCTAACAATTATAAATAAATTTGATATTTAATTACTTGATCTTGTTTAAGTAAATATTTCTTATTTTTGCAAGTAAAGACCGTTTTATTTTATATAAAAAATTCAACAGTATTCATTTTCAATATTTCGATAACAATTTGTTAACATCGTCAGGAAAACATATTAATTTTCCTGACAAATAAATACTGTTGTATTTTTTATATAAAACAAAACGATCTTTAGCTGCAGAAATAAGAAATATTTAATTATAAATAAATTTATTATTTGAATTTTATAAAATATAAATGCGTATTTTTAAAAGTAAATTTATTATTTGATTGAATATAAATGCGTATTTATTTATAGTGCATATATGCACTAAAATTTGGCCAATTTTATTAAATAAATTTTAAGATATTAGACAAAACAAGATATAATTTAAATTTATCCTTAAAAAGATATTAAGTTTCATAAATGCTATGAAAAATTGCATAGCCTTAATGAGAAAATTATTTCTTTTTTATACCCTACGTCAGGGGTGCCTAAAAGTTCTTTATGGAAGAGCAAACATCAATACATTGAGGAAAAACAACTTTTATTTAGTATTTTTTGTTATAAAAAGTAAAACATATTTACAATGTCAATGTTTAAGGCCTCATTAGTTTTTACTTTTATTTGCCGTTCTGTGACGTTCTTTTCTGTAGCTAATATTTTACAATTACATTTTCTGCAAAAACGTTTAGCTTTTTTTTTTAAAGTAAACCACAACCCAAAGAAAAATATTGGAATTAAGAATAAAGAGTTTTCGTAAAAATTATTTTAAACAATTAAGTTTTTTATTCGCTATTTTTAGCTTCTACCATTTATACCAATAAAAATTATAAATAGCTTGTTTTTTATGTTTCCCAGCTATCTATATGTCAACATTTCATAGGAACTACCCTAATCATCAGTAGACTTTGGAAATTTTTGAAAGATATTCTCAAACATTCAACTTTATATCCCAACAATATAAATAAATTGTTGAGAATTTAAAAGAAAAATGCTCTAATCTCATCATCTTATAATAATTCATTTCTTAAACTCCAATTATATCTAGCTATCTTATCATGTGCCAAAATTAAGACAATCTTGCTATTGTGCTCGAATACATATGCCCGAAAAAAAGAAACATTCCCGTTTATAAAATTTGCTGCTTTCTACTTACGTCTTTTGCTATTAAATGATCAAGCCAAGTTTGTCAAACATTACAATAAAAGCAGACATTGAATAGTCAAATTCGTATTTATGAAGGCGCGTGGACACTTTACTGCTTTAGAGAATTATCTTATTATTAACTAAATTATTAAATTATTTTCCAAAACGTTTGTATTAAATTTTGATTATGGTGAACTTCATCTTTTATTTATTACAATTCTGGCAAATTTTAGAAAAAAGATACTCAAGCTAGCCAACTGATTTTCACCGTTCGTTTTTTTTTTATCTCCAATACTCTGGGGATGACCCCTACATATGCAGTGCATAGTATTGGAACTAGGAAAATAGGTTATGCGGAGGAGGAAAGAGGGAGTAGTGTTTGTGGCACAATAACAACGCGAAAAACCAAAACAACCCCTATTGCAGCATATAAAATGTTAGAATTAAATTAGTTAAAACTGATCAGTGCCCAGTGTATATACCTTCGGCATTACTCAGACTAACAAAATCTAGTCCAACTTCTTCCACACTACTAGATAATTTAGTACATTCAAAAGAAATTAATAATGAACATATAAAGAAAATATGCAAAACGGTAAAAAAGAGAGAGAGAGAGAAAACGTGTTCACATGTTGCTACCTATTCCGGCGTAATTTGCACCAGAATAGGCTCATGTATAGAATATAGGGGCAACGGAAAAAAGAGACAAAAAAAAAAAACTCGTGTACACAGTTTGCTACCTATAACGGTGAAAATAAGTTTGGTACGAAATAACGAATATAGAAAATACGGACTGTAGTAACAAAAGACGTGTCACATGACGGAAGACGAAACACTACGTTTACGAATACAGAAATGAAATTTACACTGTGATTGATGAAATTGCTTTATACGAGTTTGATGGCTTGTAGTGCGTTTCTATAATTTTTAACGATCCCATAGTCGTAATTTTTTGTCAACATATTTCATCCCTTGCACTAAATAAATAGTCAATAAAACTAACAGCTGACTTCAGTCGACAGCGAATATAATTAAATAATGTTGCTGAATAACAAATTTGATAAAATATCGTTATAAATAATTGTAAATAGCTTGTTTTCTATGTGTCCTAGCTATCTATATGTCGACATTTCATAGGAGCTCAAACATTCAACTTTATATCCCAACAATCTAAATAAATCGTTAAGAATTTAAAAGTTGAATGTTTGAGAATATCTTTGAAAAATTTTCAAAGTCTACTGATGATAAGGGTAGCTCTTATGACATAGAAAACAAGCTATTCATAATTTTTTATTGGTATCAATGTTAGAAGTTAATATAGCGAATAAAAAACTCAATTGTTTGTATCGTTATAAATATTCAATTATCTTAATAAAAGTACCAGCAGCGCACTAGAGGCCAAGTTTGACAAACGGGTTCCAGCTATTGAACGAATTTGATTGCATACCATCAGCCCGTGCTATCAGATGAAATTTGATCGTCTAATAGCCACTTAAAAAGCTTTTTCTTTATCGAGCTTTTAAAATAAAAAATATACTTTTTATAAAAAATTGCGTTTTTAATAAAGAAAAGAAAATTTCTATATTAGGTGCGTTTTTGTTAATCTAACGCCTTTTGTTCTCTATTTTGGTGAGTTTTGCAATTCCAAAGTTGACAACGCTGACAACGAGAGACACGATAAAGTGATTTTACAGCATAGCAATGCTTGACCACATGTTGCGAAAGTGATCAAGATATACTTGGAAACGTTGAAATAGGAAGTTCTACTCCACGCGTCGTCTTCTTAAGACGTTGTTTCTGCGGACTAGCACTTATTTGCATAAATGGCACACGGCCTGGCTGACCAGCACTTCCGGTCTTATGAAGAAGTAAATAAATTTAATTGATCGGAGTAAGTAGTGGCCAATGATGGACAATAATTTTAATCATAAATATATAACCATTTTTTTACAACAAACACTCTATTAAACTAAATATATGCACATACTTAATTTTGAGTTCTTATTGACATTCTCTGCCACAAACGAGGTTTGGTAAAATTATCTTGTGTTTGCACTTTTTAAACATGATATTACAACAACTATCAGTAGCAGCTAAGGAAATGGTGACATTCGCAGTAAATACAAAGTCATCGAATTTTTAAATGCTTACAAACTTACTTACAGACTTGCATACTGCGTCTATGCCATGAAATCGGTTTTATTAATGTTTAAGCGAACACAAACTTATTCATACTCATATCATAAAAGAAAGTGCATTTAGAACAGAACATTTTATGTTTGTACTCGTATGTAACTGCATTCAGTCGTTCATACAGTTCACTTGAATATGCGGAAACTCTTATTGAATAGCAGTTTAGGTTTATTTCCTACTTTAGTGCTTCAGCTTCACCAATTGGAACAAAATCAAACAGTCTCTTAAGATTTTAAGAAAGTCAACTTGAACGCTTAATGGAAGTTGTTTGGTTTTGTTTTCCATTTTGCAACTAAATTGCTTTGTGTGCTCTGTTTTCTAATGATGCTTAAAAGTGAGTCAATGATTGGGTAAAGGATTGTTTGAGAAAAATTGCTTTAAAAAGCATAATACACAAAAGAGTGTTTTTGTGAAATAGAGATGAATACTTTTTGTTTTGTTAAATATGGTTTGAAGTTTTGCCAAATCTTGTTTATAATCAGAAAACGCCATATTAAATTTAAATTTAGAGTTTCGCAATTCTAATATTTCTTTTTGAAAATTTTAAACCCAAATTTTTTCTGCTTGCTTATTGAGATTCTATTGAGAGTTTTTATTTTAATGCAACCATAAACTGAAAAGCTATTTAGAAACAACACATGAGGTTATTAAACACTAAGTGCTCACTCTGACAATAAATTTTTAATAACACAAATAAAACTTTGCAACTAAATCTAAAAGCTTTTATCCTTTTAACTTCTGCTCTTTTGTTTTTTTTGCATATGCCTTTTGATGATCACTTAAAAGCAATATTTTTTTAAATCGTTAAAAAAACTAGATTAGTTTATGCATTTGTGATCAAACAAATTTGTTGTATCGGGGATGGTAGTAAATTTACAAGATAATAATAACAAACCAACCAATATGAGAAGAATATAGATAAAAAATAATTAAATGCTCGGTGGCTGAGTGGTTAAAGCAGCAGATCATGATACATCATGACCCGAGTTCAAATCCTAGTGGGTGCTGATGAGTAGTGTATCGACTATGAAACAGCTAGTTGTCCCCCAGCTAAAGATTTGTTTATTATTTTTCTTGTCTTCTTCAATCTAAATTATTGATCACAGCAGATTTGTATTGTAAAAAATCCTTCTTAAGAAAAAAAAAAAACTTAAGAAAGGAAACAACTTAAACTATAACCCGTTGTTCAAATGTACAAACCAAAAATTGTATTTAAAAATTATAAAGTTCAACAAAAATTCAATAAATTAAACCAAACATTTAGTGTGAACAATATACAGTAGAAAAATATCTTAATATTACATAATTTTTTGAGCTTAAGGTCTCTTTTGGTTTTTTAAATTTCTTTTTTCTATTATCTAGCAATATTTCGCTCTCCTCCGGGTAGCTCCTTCAGGCCAAATAATATTTATTTAATTTCAATTTTTATATTTCAAAAAAATGTTTGAAAAACAAATAACTTGAAATATAAACATTTTCTTTTCCTTCAATATTTTTCTCTATATTCCAAAAGGAAATATTTTAATTTCTTACACATAGTTAAAAACAACAACAAACACCAATAACAACATATTACAAACAACCCTTAATTATACCCTTTTTTAACTATATTCTCTATATCTGTCGTAAAATTAATTCTTCTATCCGCTGATGTGTTAATAATCTGTAACATCTCTAACGTAAGTCTATACGTAGAAAAAAATATATGGTTGATACGACAATATTCCTAGGGCAAAATACCATTCTTCGATTACATGGTTGTACTTGATAATACTACATTGTTATATATAAAGCACCATTAACAGGACACCATAGTATTGTAAAAAAACTATTAGAAGTAACCATACTATATTTTGGTTTAACATTATTATAATAATAAGTAACCACAGTAGTGACTAAAGTTATCAAATAATTGTCATACTCAACCATATTGTTATACCAACCGCCCATACTTTTGTCACATGTAACCATGTTACTTTCATGAAATAACCATACTAATGTCATAAATAGCTTTATTGTAATTGAACCATATATTTGTTATAATTAGCACAAATGCATACATATGACAATTAATAATAAGAAGAAGACAGCGGTTCAGAAACTTCTTAGCCTGTCAAATGTTTTTCAAAAATATTTTTATTTTTCAATATAATCTCCGGAAACTTCAATATTCTTAGTCCAACGCTTTTCTAGCAATTCTATCCCTTGATTAAAATAGTTTTCCCCAAGGTCTTCAAAATAGTGGTTTTCAACTGCAACTGCATTTTCATTTGAGGTAAAACGCTTGCCGGCAAGGAATTTTTTTAGATTTGGGAACAGGTAAAAGTCACTGGGAGCTACAGTATAATAAGGTGGGTGGCCAAGCAACTAGTACTTTAATTCGTTGATTTTAGCCATTGTTAAAAGACTCTTGTGCGCTGGTGCGTTGTTTTGATGAAAAATTATTTTTTTGTGTTGTAAGCCAGGACGGTTTTCTCGAATTTGTACATTTAATTGAACCAAAAGGTTGCAATAGTACTCTGAATTTATTGTTTTACCCTTTTGCAGATAATCAAGCAATAAAATACCTTTGAAGTCCCGAAAACCCGTTGCCATAGCCTTACCAGCCGGTTGAATTATTTTTGTCTTCTTTGGGGCACTTCCACCAGCTTTGGTCCATTGTTTGGATTGTTCTTTTGTCTCTGGAGTATAGTGGTGGATCCATGTCTCATCAACAGTAATGCAACGATGCTTAAAATCCATTTTATTTCGCTAAAAAAGATCCAAACAAGCTTGAGAAATGTTCATTCTTATGCGTTTTTGGAATTAGAAAAAACAAATTACAGCGTTTTTCGGTTCAAGAGGTCCGAATTAACCTATCTAGGCATGTGGCGTTCCTGGTATTTTTTTTGGCTGTAAACCAGTGTAATAAATGCCTTTTTCAAGAAAATATGGTTTAAAAACCAGAAAACCATCCTCGATAGCAAACTGAAATAATTATCCATATAACCAAATAATTATTTGTATAACGCGTTCGGAGTTGCTTTTCTGAAGCCGATTTTGGGAACTTCCAAGAAATGTTTAAACGGAATCGACACCGGTTTTTCATATGCGTTACACCTGCCGTGTGACGTGTATCCAAACTATTAACGGTCATTCAATTTAGTGCGAAAATTGAAGATGATGGAAAAATAGGGGAAATTGCCGATTTCTGAAGCCAGTTTAGAGATTTAAAAAAAAATCGGAACGCTTTATTTAACACGCTTCACTTGTATGTTTGTTTGTTTGTAGTTTGCCACACTCGAAACCCGTGCAGTATGAAGGACTATTAGTTTGATGTCGAAGCGTGTTTTTTAATTTTTTAAACTATATTTAGTTACCATAATTTTTTTATAGCCAAAAGACGTTTTTTATCGCAATTAAACGTAAATAGATTCACGTTGGTGTAACAGTCAGAGAATAATTGATTGGGGCTAATCTAAGTTAACAGTGAAATCCTAAAGCAGTTGCTACTGCTTACTAAAACAATTAGAAAAAGCCCATTAAATTTTACTGACCCATTTATAATTTATGTCAACAAACCAGCAGAGTACCCTCTTTGTATTGACTAATATATACATATCTCTTGTATTTATTAAGGAAACACCAAAATTTTTACTTTTCCTTAAAATTTAACGTAACAGTGTATAAAGAGAATATTAAAATTTACGTTCCTAAAAATATGTTACTGCTGTTTTAAATTTTTTTTTTTTTTTTTCATAAATTTATTTTTCTGTGGTCTTCAGCCTTTAACTGCAAACAGCTGCCTGTGCAAGACAGTTAATCATAATCATTCATCCCTTAAGTCTTTGTA
This sequence comes from Thecocarcelia acutangulata, assembly GCA_914767995.1. Taxonomy (NCBI): domain Eukaryota; kingdom Metazoa; phylum Arthropoda; class Insecta; order Diptera; family Tachinidae; genus Thecocarcelia; species Thecocarcelia acutangulata. Next base: position 38,785,783 of record OU612095.1, on the reverse strand, counting down.
GTCATTAATAAAGTGTCAACAATTATTCAAGTTTAATGCAATTAAATTATGCTCTTTTTAGCTTTAATTTATAACAAGAAAAAAAATGTTTAATTAATTATAATAAAAGTGGTGTAAAAAAGTTAAATTCACTTTAGAGTTTCGTTCGTCTTAATATAGAGAGCACGAATAATATTAAAATAGTTAAAGGCTGAAAAAAATTGTGTAGTTATTGTTTTTATTTTAACGGGGTTAAAACGAACTGTATAAATTATTTGCACAAGTGCTTCTACTTCTTCGCTCTGTGCTTTTATTTTAAATTAGATTAACAACTCGATTACAGCAGGTGTTTGATAAGAAGCGTTTATGGTGTTTTATACAAGTGGCAGAAGTGAGCCTTTGTCTACTGCACGCTGGTGATTTTATAAAAGAGCAAAGCAGAATAAAAAAGTGACATGGATTATAAAATAAGGACAAAATATAATCATATTATTAATCTTCTTAGAAAAGAATTTAAATTTGTAAAAAGTTTAAACAAGATTTAGTATTCTATTCGACCAGCTGGCCAGAAACATCTCCTCGGGCGTTTTACATGAAGGAGATTTGACGTGTTCACAAAAATGTGCTTGCAAATCCAATAACAGTGTATCCCCTTAGTGGTTTCAAAACCACTCTAGTCTAACAAAAATATAAAATTTTTCTCAACTAAAGTGTCATTTGTTTAGCTAAAGGTTTGCCATTAAAAAATATGGATGGTTTAACAGCGGAAAAAACTTAAATACTTTGCGTTATCATAATTGCTAATTCACAAAAATTAAGAACAACTTTAAGAAATTGTTTTACAAATTTGTGAATGTAAAAAAATTCTTTTACCTTTCTGTCTTCTATGAAACTAAATAAACGCGAATCAGATGATAGCTCTGAAATAAGTAGAGTAACTTCGAATAATGTGGATTAGTATTTTTTTTAACTTGGCGCTACAATACCGGTAGAGAATTATATGAAACAAACAGTTTAGCTTTCCTTTTTTTAATTGTGAAATCCTATCTCGTCTAACTATGACTGCACGTTTATTTTATCGACCGATTTTTGAGGTTTTTGTTAAAACCAGGTTTTTTAAAATATTTTTTTCTGGAATATCGAATAAACCGGCCTTTCTTAATACGGTTAACCGGAAATTTAACATATAAATGTTGTTTTTTGTATCTACTTTAATTCCAAATATGCGCATAACTGAAATATTTTTATAAGAGCGTATAGAGAGAATTTATTTCATAGTTCAGTTATCGTTTGTGTAAAGATTGGGTTCAATATTCAAGGTTAATAGCGATGATTGTGAGCCATATTCTGTAAATAAACTAAACAATTTTATGAATTTTTGGTTTGTACATTTGTACAACGGGTTATAGTTCAGGTTTTTTCTTTCTTAAGTTTTCTTCTTAAGAAAGATTTTTTACAATACAAATCTGCTGTGATCAATAATTTTGATTGAAGAAGACAAGAAAAATAATAATCAAATCTTTAGCTGGGGGACAACTAGCTGTTTCGTAGTCGCTACACTACTCATCAGCACCCACTGGGATCATGATACGTCATGTCCCGAGTTCGAATCCCAGTGGGTGCTGATGAGTAGTGTAGCGACTACGAAAGAGCTAGTTGTGTCCCCCAGCTAAAGGTTTTATTATTATTTTTCTTGTCTTTTTCAATCAAAATTATTGATCACAGCAGATTTGTATTGTAAAAAATCTTTCTTAAGAAAAAAACTTAAGAAAGAAAAAACCTGAACTATAACCCGTTGTACAAATGTACAAACCAAAAATTTAATTTAAAAAATTATAAAAGTTCATCAAAAATTCAATAAATTTTATGAATTGTTTGCAAAAAACAGAAAAGAAAAGCTCGCATTTAAATTAATCGTGGAGAAAAAATTCTCAAACGTTAAGATTTTAAAAAATATTTTTAAAAATGCAGTAAATAATACATGATTTTTAGAGTAATTTGCTTTAATATACGTACTGAGTATACACCGGTATAGTTAGTTTTAGGACTATATATCCAAAGATATACATACGTATGAGCAGTAAAATAATGGAATCGAACTCTTGGGTACATATAAATATATATAACTCAAAGGTGACTGACTGACTGACATAGTGATCTATCAACGCACCGCCAAAACCACTGGACAACTCGGGCTGGCACGCAGGTAGATGCTATGACGTAGGCATTCGCTAAGAAAAGACTTTAATTAATTCCACCCCCAAGGGTATAAAATAGGGGATGAAGTTTTGTATACAACTTTGATGGTGAACGAAGCCGCGTTCAAAAACTAGTTCAACATAAGTTGTTTGCATCTTTTTAGTTTAAAACTCGTATATACAAATACATACATACGTATGAGCAATAAAACAGTTAAATCGAAGTTCTATTCCACAAACAATTTTCGTTATTTAAAAACAAATTATAACAATTATTTCTGAAGAAGTTTTCAACGGAAAACGAAATATTGCATAAATTTTGTATTAAAGTTTTTACGCAAAACAATAAAAACGACTTCGGTTTTTGGTAATGATTTAAAACAAGTAAGAGTGTGGTATATTCGTTTGGGCCGAATCTAAAATACCCTTCACGATAGTCTCGTATATGTATAGTATATTTACAAATTTGAACAAAATATGCTCGGTATCGGAATTTTCTGTATTTTAGTAACGTTCTTTTATAACGAAAATTGCTTCTCAGCAAAAAAAAAAAATTTAATGGAAAAATCGGTTCAGGCTATATTTCGGGTATATATGGACCGGCATCGGAAATTTTCATTTTCCATGTTTATATAACCTTACTACCAGGACTGCTTTTGAGCACAAAAAAGTTGTTTAAGTTCACTTACACCACATTTTCATGTAGACCACGGTTTAAGCTATATCTCGGGTATATATGGACCGATATCGGAAATTCTCATTTTTCATATTTATATAAACTTATTTTATTACTAGAACTGCTTTTGAGCACAAAAAAAGTTTTATAAGCGTTTTGATGAAACCCCCGGTCTAGGCTATATATCGGGTATATGTGGACCGATATCAGAAAGTTTCATTTTCCATATTTATATAACCTGATTTTATTACCAGATTTGCTTTTAAGCAAAAAAAAAATGTTGTTACAGTTCGCTTACGCGACATTTTCATGAAAAACCCGGTTTAGGGTATATATGGACCGATATCGGAAATTTTTATTTTCTCTATTTATGTAACCTTATTGCATAACCAAAACAGCTTTCGGGCAAAACAAGTTGTTTCAGTTCGCTTACGCGACATTTTCATGAAAGACCCGATTTGGGCTATATCTCAGGTATATATGCACCGATATCTGATTTTTTTTTTTTTTTTGCCTTTTAGTCACCATTCTTAATGAGTGCGGGAAGTTTGAAGCAAAACAAACAACTTTTTTCTTTAAATTTTCATACAAAATTTCAAAATTTCATGGCTTTTTTCGGAATTTTGAATATATCTCAGCTATACGTGAACCGATATTACTGAATTTCAATAGCAAACACATGGCAATATGGAAAGAATGGTGAAAGAAAAAAGTTTCTATGTCTTCGAGTAATGGTTTTCTCAGAAACGGTATTTCAACGACCGACAGACGGACAGACGGACATCACTTAATCGACTTTTCCATTAATTCTGATTCAGAATATATATACTTTATAGGGTCGCAAAAAAAACTGTAGAAATTGCAAACGGAATCACAAACTTATATATATTTTTTATGTTTTATTTGTATGTGTTAATGATAAATTGTCGAACTTATTTTAACATTTCTAATAACTGTGGTAAACATTCGTTTGGCAGCACCAATTTTTGTGTGTTTTTATTTATAATATTGTTGAACCATGCTGAAAAAGTAGTAAGAAACTTTTTAAAACTTGACACCAAGTATGGTCTCAAAGCTTCAACCAAGGGATCTTTTAAATTAAGCAACCGTCAAAAGATTTTTATTCGATTTGAAGCTTCAAAAAATCTTGTAGCGTGTCGCGAAATAGAGGAGAAACATTACCTTCCAGTATCCAGGCAAACTATTGGTCGAATTTTAAATAAAACTTTATCCATTAGATGGAAAAAAATGAAATCTAAGGCCAGATTAACAAAGCTTCATAAGAAGAGAAAGCTCACGTTTGCAAAGACAGACATGGCATGGAAAAATGAGTGAAGAAAAAATGATATTCTCTGACGAAAAAAAATTTAATTTATTGAATTTTTGTTGAACTTTATAATTTTTTAAATAAAATTTTTGGTTTGTACATTTGTACAACGGGTTATAGTTCAAGGTTTTTCCTTTCTTAAGTTTTTTTTAAGAAGGGATTTTTACAATACAAATTTGCTGTGATCACTAATTATTGATTGAAAAAGACCAGAAAAATAATAATCAAATCTTTAGCTGGTGGACAACTAGCTGGTTTTTATTCGCTCACTACTCATCAGCACCCACTGGGATTTAAACTCGGGTCATGATGTATCATGGTCTGCTGCTTTAACCACTCAGCCACCGAGGATGTGCGTTTCTGACAAATTGCTTCGCGTAAACGGCGCATAACTTCAAGATAGTATTTCTTATTGACCGTACGACCTTGCGGCAAGAATGCATGATGCACCACATTATTGCAGTCGAAGAAAACAGCAAGCACAACGTTCACATATGACCGAACTTGTCCTGCTTCTGGGTGCTTCTATTGGGATGATGGGCCTTTGGTTTCAATATCATAGCCATAATGCGTCACCAGATCTTTTTGAGGATATCTGGATCGTCGCTGACGATGTTCAACAGCTCCTGAGCGATGTCCATGCGATGTTGTTTTTGCTAAAAATGTTGTAAATTTAGTAAAAGTCGAAGAGCACACCAAGACACGACAAACCTTTTCATCTGACAATAACAAACTGCCAACATATATAACAGACATGTGCACCAACAAAATAGAAAAAAATGCGAACATCAAACATACTGTTATGTTTCTGCGTCTAAAAACGCTTTTGCGGATTCTTCAATTGCAAATGAAATAATGACACTTACACTTGCATAACGTACAGTACTTAAACAGTTTACAACTTTATTTACATTTGATACTACTGTGTACCAAAACACTAAACTTGTTTACCTTGACTTATGACTTTCTTGCACAACGTAAAAAAAACTGGCTGTTTGCTGCCGACCTGCCTGCTATTTATACGTCATTATAAGTTTCAACAAACGATATGAATTTTATAGTCGTTCATAATGTACAAATGTATTTCTTTCGCACATACACATTCATACACATACTTGCGAATAATAATCAGGTCACAATAGTAAAACAAATACCAAGAATACAAGAAAAACAACAACATTTGTAGTTCATTTAATTGGAATTTTATGTACTTAAAATCATGTATGTTTGTTTCTTTGTGTATTATGTTTCATATTGTTTGGGTGTATGTGTACACAACACATTTGTGTACACATAACAAGCAGAAAAATAAATAAATAAAATAACAGAAAAATAAAAATTCTTCACAATACGAAATTTGAAAATAACGGTTATTTTTTTTATCAAACCATGTATATATAGTTTGAAGAAGACAATGTGACTGATTGAGATTATATTGCACGTACTGGTGACGTCTGTTGACCGCCCATATCATGTGATTTCATGTCGTTAGAAGTTTTCTGTAGTGCCACGTCAAATATTGTGTTTACGTGAATGGCCCCTTAACACTCTAGCATTTAAAAAGCCAATATTTGTCAACTTATCGCTAAGTTACCACCCAAGTTACCAACGTGTAAAAAAGGATTTGAAACTACCTGAAAAATTCCAACTGCTGTAACTGTTCTAGAGCGGTAATTCTAATTATATTGTTTCATTTTTAGCTGTCAAAATGCTTTTACAGATTTTTCAATTACAAATTAAATAGCGATACAGATTTGTTGTCCCTAGCGCAGTACTTAAGTACTTTATGCTTTATTTCCACTTAATACCACTAGATCTGCTTACTTTTCTGACTTATTACTGTCTGGCATAACGTTTAAAATTTTAATTTTGCTTCTGCCGAACATCTGCCTGCTACTGCATTGCTCAAAAAGCTCACGACATTGTCAAAATTTCCAAAAAAAAATCAGTCAGAAATCAGTAAAATTCGACAAAAAAAACAGATAATTACCTATACAACTGGGTGTAAAATGATGTTTAAAAGATCAGATACACGTTCTATCGCGCATCAAATGTAAAAACCTGGTTCTGAGCTGGTCAGTTAGTTGGTTCCGAATTTTTTAAGAATTCAAAAAACTGTCTTCAGCAATCGCCAAAAATACCCCTCACTTCCCCGGAACAATTCCGGAAGCCATACGGCAACTTCAATTTTCGCACTAAAGCGGCAACACTATTTTCTGTAGTAGAATATAAAATTCGTCGAAAGTACACACTATAATGTATTATATTACACAGGTAACAAACGTTACAGACATTTCAACAAACAAATAAGTGAAGCTAATATAAGCGTGTTAAAAATGAAACTATATTTAGAATTTAGTAGTATGAGATAATATCTATTTTAGGTCATTACCCTTGTAGCACTTGTAGCACTTAAAAAAGTTCTGCCTTTGAAACTATTTATTTAGGCAATTCAACCAAAATTATAATGAAACTTATTGCAATTAAAACTTCTACTAAGTGTTTGGAAGGTATAAATTTCACACAATTATTAATAATTCACTAAACAATTAGTACTTATAGACAAAGCGGCTTATTTATTATTCAGCTTTTTCTTAATAGTTGCTCTTTTTGTGTCACTGTTTGTCTCCGGCAACAGCTTTTTTGTTACAATTTAAATTAAGTTGAGTTTATTTTAAGATAGAAACAATAAATTGTAATGTAAACGTTGTATTTGATTTAAGGACATTAAAGATTTATGAATAAAGGATATAACTTTATATTAGGGCGGCTTTTTAAATATATATAATTAAAAGCGAGTTATACTATTGTATAATAATCATTTTTCTTAAAAATGGTTTTAGATTCATTGATTTGAGACAGTGTTGTAGAAAACTATTTAAACTTCCGGTGACCTAGTGCAATAAATACACGTTGAATATTTTTTTTACCTCCCCTAAATCGGAGCTTAAATGCTGTTGAAGTTTAAAGAACTCTATGACACTATAAATTAACTTGCAAACGATAGAAACATTAGCTACAAGTACTTCTATCTCACATACAGTAAAGATTGGTTGAATTTTAAGGGATGTTGATTTTGTATAAAACACAAATTGTTTAGGAATTATTGTAATTTCTTTCTATTATGAAAATATGGTGCAAACTATCGGCCAAATAGCCGCCGCATATCAGATGGTTCGAATATTCAATGACGCTGAGTCACAATTGAGGTTCTATGCCGTTAATGTGCTGAGTTATCTTATTCTTTATCTCTTGAATTATTGCTAGCTTATAGACGCATACCTTTTCTTTCAAATAATCCCAAAGGAAGAAGTCCAACAATGTCAAATCCCATGATCTTGACAGCCAATTGACATCGCCACCACGTGAGATAACACGGCCACTGGATTTGTCACGCAAATTTGTTTTGTTGGCTGTATGGCTAGTGGCACCGTCCTGTTGAAACCACATATCGTCCACATCCATATCTTCCAATTCGGGCTATAAAAAGTTCCTTAACATCTAACAATAGCATTCGCAGAAACTGCCTGACTGACCTTATTTTGGAAAAATGCGGCACGATGATGCCACCAACCCATAAAACGCACCAAATAGTCGCTTTTTGTGGGTGCATTGGTTTTTCTACTACCACTCTTAGGTTATCATTCGACTAAATGCGGCAATTCTGCTTATTAAAAAATCCACTGAAGATGATTTTATTCAAAAATTGATAATCCACTTTTGCCATTCCTTGTCACCATTCTTGTCATTTTTTTTCCGGCGAGGGGGAAAAATGCGTTACGCACTGACCAGAGGGCCCGTACCTTCCGCTTTGTGTCGGACTGGTCACCACAGTGCAACCTACAGACTAAAAAACCCCCAATGGCTCAATCAGCTCTTCTCTTTACATTTTCCTTTGTCTGGGATCCTGATTATAATCTTGCACTGCGGCGTCCAGATCTGGCTTTTTCGTCCGCAGAACTTTTTCACAGAATCGCGATGCCGCTAAAAAGTTGGCCTCGCTCCCTATCATGATGTCCACGATATTCTCTACTGTTATTGAGCCATTTACCATCTCCAGCTCTCTACGAGTTTCCGTCCATCAAATACATTTAAAGAAAGTGTGCTCTGCGTCGTCTAGGACTTCTTCATCTTTGTATAAACAAAAGGGTGTGTTACATTTACGCATTTTGTATAAGTAGCTCCGGTAGTAGCCGTGGCCTGACAGCATTTGAGTCAGGTAATAGTTCACATTCCCATGCCGCCTGTTCAACCATTTCTCGATATTGGGAATGAGACACTCCGTCCATCTACCCCTAGTGTCAATACTCCATCTAGACTGACAACTCTGTAACATTTCCTCCCGTATTTGCTGCATACTTCCAAGATCTGCATGGCTACTCTGCCTTGATATCCATGACTTCCTTCTTCCATTCTTGTCATTGACGACCAAGAAACTTTAATTTTATAATAACATACACTTTTATTTAATTTTTTTATTTACTAATTTTACTAGAAATTTGTAGCTTTTTTAATTTAATGAAAATTAGTTGCTGATGATTTAATTTTCATTAATTTTATCTTCTGTGAGCCTTTCTATTACAAAACTTATTACTTTTGCTCAGACAGTCACGGGGAAATATATATCGGCTTCGCAGCCTATTCTAGGACAAAGTTTTCTACATCGCTAGGATTATATGCTTAATTTACTTAATATATTCAATTACATACTTCTAGCTAGCCTAGATTGAGATGAGTATCAATAGGTTAATTGCGCACATAGATATCAAAACAGAATAAACAAAAATAATAAAATGATTATTAAGAATAACTAGAAGAGTAGTTGGTGAGAGGATTAATCGCAAACATCTGACGACGCCTTCTCCTTCTGATTCCCTTATTTTTGAAATAGTTCTTAATGAAAAAATTCCAACTAATTGTATAAAATCAATACTGTTACAACTTTTCAAAAAATGTAATCAGCGATACCCTATTCAAAATATTTAACTCCATCATACTAAACGTTTATAGGATTGGATTGAACACAGCAGGATTCTAAACTAATTTCCATCCAAATGTAGAAACATTACTCAACCATTGGCAACATTTTTAGCCTTGTTATCATTGTGTATCTCCATAAAAAACACGTATGCTTTATGTTTTATTTGGCTTGGTTTATCAACTTAAATAATAAGAGGTTTGCAGCATATGTATCAAAATAATGAACGTTGTATCTGGAATGGAAATTTGTATTCCGATTCCTTCGTCGATATTTTTTTTATATTGGACCAGCACTCAGGGGATGACCCCCACATATGCGGTGCATTGTACCAGAACTCGGAAACAAGGTTATATTTTAAGCGCTATAGTATTAATGATTTAGTTGATGTGCTACCTGGGGTAGTTAATGTAGTTAACTTAAACGTAAAAGTACTACTCGTACTCTACGTCAACGATATTAATATTGGAATTTGATATTGTAGTTTTTAAGACCTCTTAAAGCGCTTCTCAACAGGCTGCACCAACAATGTATGCTAGATACTTCACCAGCTAAATATTTTTTGGTATTTTAAGCGTCACCCTAATGCACACATTTAAGTGTTTTCATCACTGTGTGTGCATCACTGTAGATAACAAAATGACATGCAAAGCTGTTGCAGACTTAAAAGCAAATATACTAACTTATTTACTTGTTTTACATACACTTCATATACTCGTATTTACATAAAACTATCTTTAATCAAAGAAAAAGATAATCACACCATAATCAAAAACAAAATATAAGTGTTTTTTTGTTTGTTTTGGTTTTTGTATATCTGCTGTGATCAATGATATTTGATTGAAGAACAACAACAGCATCCATTTTCGGATTTACTGATCACAGCAGATTTGTATTGCAAAAATTTTTTGTTAGGAAAAATTTAAAAAAAAAGGAAAAGCTTCAACTAAAACAAATGAACAAAAACCAAAAAATCTAATTTAAAAGTTATATAAAGTTCAACCAAAAATTCAATAAATTAAAATATAAATGTTTTTAATGAAATAATGATCAGGAAAATAACATTCAAATACTAAGAATAGTTTAACCAAATTCCAAAAACTATAAAAGGATCTATGCAAGCCTGGAACTAGAATCCGCAACGATAATGAATTCCAGTTTTGATGTATCTCTCCGCAATGATGAGAGGCAAAATTTTGTTAGTTATAGTGAATACTAGAGTCAAAACTTTTGCACAAAAAATGTTCCGAAAATCGCCTCCGTATCGTAAAATTCATCAACCATGGACAAACATATCTAGGTTTTTTATAACATGCAACATTCCTCCAAAAAGAGATAACCACATAACTACTTTAAAACTAAATCATTTGAGTGTTGTCAACCAACTAAAACAAAACAGTTAAATATTTTCGTATTGTGGTGCGATAAAAACCGAGCCATTTTCATGCTTTGCAGTAATTGAGGGAAGACGTAATACATAAATTTTTACTTCAGAAATTACAACTATTGATGAAGCACTAAAAATAAAACCACCTAGAGGAAAACTAGTCATATGTTCTGATAGTCTGTCGGCAAATTAAGCACTTAAAAAACATCCTCTTGTTATTAAGATTAGTGAGAATCTCATAACACTAAATATCGATAATCTTCTATATACCCCTGGATATACGGCGTTTTTGAATACGAGATTGCCGATAAAATGCAAAAGAAGCAGTTCGGTCACTAACATATATTTGGAATAATTGCACCCAAAAAGACATTAAGAAATATGCGGTAAGAATAATAAAACTCCAAAGTCGACTATCGGACTAACACTCTTCTAACAGACAGATACTAGAAAATGGTAAATCATCTGTACGAGTGTAAAATCGTTACAGAAAATGTCTTCAAAAGAGTGCGTGTGTTCATGTTCAATCATAGAGGTCATGTACCCGATATGTTATTTTAGAAACAATTCTATACTAAGCAATCACCCAAGTATTAACAAATAGTTATCACCCAACTAAAACTTGGCCACAGCAAATTAACTCACGAGCACATTTTAAAGCAGACAAACCAACCCCTTTCTTAAAAATATAAAAACCAGCTAACGATGATCCATCTGATATCATGTTTTAACAACCCAACGATTCCAAAAAGCCTATTACAATACATTTAAACAGCAAATTTTGGGAACATAAGAAAACACTTTTCGGCAGAAATCCTTAGAAAATTTTAAAATTTGTTTTTCAACATAAAAAACAAGTATTTTAACTATTAATAAGACAGGACGAAGGCGTCTATAGCTAGTTCCTTAATGTTTTGGTAATATTGATTATAAATTTATTTGCCTATTTGTTTATATTAAGGAAATAAATAAGGAAGAGTTTGTTTGTTCACAATGTTACTCATTTATTGGAAAAACCTCCGGTAAGATATGCAAATTTTTAAGATAGCTGAAGTCGAAAAAAGGATTGTCTACATATGTTTGAAATTAATGAGACTTAAATACAGGGTAGCGGAAAAATGACCTTCAGATGTTTTTTGGCTGTAATTTAAGAAAAAAATTAAAAACTTTATTTCTTCTTGTGGATTATTTTTATTTGGTCTTTTAATTTTTTTACATCAAGTCCAAAATACGATGTCATGTAAATGGCAGCCGCCACAGTTGATGTTTATAGCATTTTCTATCACATTGGCCAAAACTTCCGGCGATAGGTGCTCACATTCTTGACGGTTATTGTCCTTAAGAGCTGCAAGAGTCTGAGGCTTGTTGACATAAACCCGCGACTTCAAAAAGCCCCACAAAAAGAAGTATGCAGTGGTCAAATCAGGCGTTCTTGCAGGCCAGTGCAAATCACCAAAACGGGAGATTAGGCGCCCGGGCACGTGCATTGTGTGTGCCGTAGTACCGTCTTATTGGAACTACATATTTTCCAATCCCAATTCATCAAGTTGCGGCAAAAAAAAAAAAAAAACTCGTTGATCATTGCTCTGTAGCGCACACAGTAACCGTTTGGCCAGCGACGTCTTCGAAGAAAAAAGGTCCGATGACTCCACCAGCGAAAATAGCACACCACACAATGACGTTGAGTTAGTGTAATGGCTCCTCGTGGGTTACACGCGGATTTTCAGTGCCCCAGAAGCGTAAATTTTGCTTCTTTATGTACGCGCTAAAATGGAAATTGGCCAAATCATCACTCATGATTATTTTTGATGAAACATAATCTTCCTCTTGGGGTCAAATAAATAGTTACCAATATTCCGCGTTCTGGAGCAGTAACATTGTTTATTAACGTGTACAACGCATGTGTTTACTACACAAATGTCAAAACATAACTGACATTACGGGCCAATCTCAAAATTTATAGCATTTTCTGTTAGGAGCATTACTTTTGCGCCACCTTGTTTTATAACTTTATTATATAAACAGTAAATTCTCTATTGCAGATTTAATTACAGAATTCGTTAATTCAGTTAATAAATTGTTTGAAATGAAAATGAATTCGAGCATTGCAAACACAAATTTAGTAAAATAGTTTGTTGAAAGAAACTTTTTACAAGAAATATATTTGATAGACAAGTTTTTATTTTTGATATATCGCTCCTTTATTGCAACATAGTCATAACGCAAAAAAGCTTGTTTCGAGAAAAACACATTTCAAATTTTTAGTTTCCATACAAGTCATATAAAACCTGTTTAGGAAATATCTGCTAAAGGAGACAGTTTAAAGGTAATTTAAATAGAATTATATAAAAGGTATCACTGTTAACAATTCTGCATTGTTAACTCGAAGAGCTAACTTTTTTAAATATGACTATGTTGCAATAAAGGAGCGATATATATGTGCAGCTGCTAGCAACATTTGAATTTTTGCGATAGTCCAGAAGAACTGATTTATTGAAAAAAAATTATGCGCCCAAAAATTTTGTTTATTTTTATAACCTCCACAAAAATGCAAATAATTGTTACTTTTTTAGGCTCAAGGACCTAGAGCCTAAAAAAGTAACAAATATTTGGAAATTTCAAAAGGTCGAATAAAATAATAAACACACTCCACAAAAATGTTAACGGTAAATATAAGTTTGTGATTCCGTTTGTAATTTCCACAATTTTAATTTGCGACCCTATAAAGTATATATATTCTGAATCAGAATTAATGGAAAAGTCGATTAAGCGATGTCCGTCTGTAGGCCGTTGAAATACCGTTTCTGAGAAAACCATTGGACTTAGAAACTTTTTTCTTTCACCATTTCATTACTCCATTGATTCATAGGATTGCTATTGAAATTCAGTAAAAACGGGTTCACGTATAGCTGAGACACATCCAAAATTCCAAAAAAAAAAACATGTTATTGGGCAAGTTGTATGCAAATTTTTGAAAATAAAAAAATTTCTTTTTGCTTCAAACTTATTATTATATGGCATGGCGATTACAAGGCAAACAAAATATTTACCAGATATCGTTCCATATACTTATAACCAAAAGCAAACTGAAACTTTCCCCGAACCTTCTGGCACGAAACAGACTTAATGTAGCGGTCACACTCTGTTGAGAATCCGGGGTAGTTCGCGAAAAAAATAAAACTCTTGTTCTAGCCTTGGTTGGACTTAGTTAATTTTTTGTATTTAGTTTTCTTTATCCTAATTTTTCGACCTTTTTATTAAATTAAGATGAAATGATCTTTAAGCTTGAGGTCTTTTTTATAAAAATTTTTTTTAAAAAATGTGTTTATTTAATTCAATATTTTGTCTTCCTTCGGAAGACTTCTTCAGGAAAATTTTTTGATTTTTTGTTTATAAATTATTTGAAAGGAAATGAAAATAATATTAACATACATACATAAATACATTCAACATAAAGTGTCACAAAAAATTAAAATACACAAAAACCATTTTTAACATAATGTAATTAACATAATAATAGATTTCTTAATATGCTAATTTATTACTTTATTTTTATAAATTAGATGCCTATAATTCTGAGCTAAACTTTCCGTATCTTTTCTAAAATTAATTCTATTTCCTAATGGTACATTAATTATCTGCAGCATCTCAAACATATAACGTTTCCTATAATTATTTTCCGTATTCAATATGGAAACACTATTAAAATCCGGGTTATGATCTAAATCCCGACAATGAATAGACAAAGCAGTCTTCTGAGACGAATTAATATTTCTATATTTCTGATCTGTCTTATGTCCTGCTAATCTAGTCTTCAATTTATTCTTCGTTGTTCCTATATATACCTTGTCACATTGTTCACTATCATTACCGCTACAAGGTATTTTGTACACTAAATTCGACTTATCTAGCTTACTAATCCTATCTTTTGTTTTACTAAATAATCCTCCAACTGTTTTATAAATCTTGTGTGCCATTTTATATCTTCTTTTATCAAATATACTAGAATTCTGTAACCTTTCAGACATTCCAGGTACATACGCTAACGATTTATAAATTTTTGTTTCTATACTAACATCTGATCTATTTCTGCTATCATATTGTCTAATTAATTTGCAAACAAGGTCCTTAGGAAAACTGTTTTCAATTAATATATTTTTAAGTACTTTTTTATTCTTCCTATGGAATCTAATATCACTAATATTAAATACTCTGTCTATAAGATTTTTTGCGGTATTTATTATTACTCTCTTTGGATGTTTTGAGTAATAATTAATTATTCTTCCAGAAGACGTTGGTTTCTGATACCAATCTATTAACAAACTATTATCTTTTCTTAAAACTAATTTATCTAAATATGAAATTCTGTTGTTGGATTCTGTCTCAATTGTAAATTTAAAGTTGACATTAGCATATCAACTTCTTCTCCTTTTATGTTCTTCGATTAATTCACCATCGTATGAACTTTGCAAATATATAACTAACATTCTTCAAAACATAACAGTGAATTCTAAGTATAATGTCAAGAACTCTATTCAATTTAAAGATAAAATTAAAAACCTTAGGATTGAGAATAGTGAACAATTAATATCTTTAGATGTTGTCTCACTTTTTCCTAGTGTGCCGGTTGAACTTGCTTTTAATATTATTGAAGATAACTGGAGCAGATTATCAGAATTCACTAACATGAATAAAAATTTATTTTTACGGATTCTTAGACTTTGTATAATTGATAGCAGGAGAAGTTATTAGATTCATGTTTAGACAAATTGAGAAATAAACCTAAAATCTTAACTAAGTATGCAGATGATTTGTTTTGTATCATAAAAGGAGAAGAAGTTGATATGCTAATGTCAACTTTAAATTCGTTTGACCCCTGCATTAAATTTACAATTGAGACAGAATCCAACAACAGAATTTCATATTTAGATAAATTAGTTTTAAGAAAAGATAATAGTTTGTTAATAGATTGGTATCAGAAACCAACGTCTTCTGGAAGAATAATTAATTATTACTCAAAACATCCAAAGAGAGTAATAATAAATACCGCAAAAAATCTTATAGACAGAGTATTTAATATTAGTGATATTAGATTCCATAGGAAGAATAAAAAAGTACTTAAAAATATATTAATTGAAAACAGTTTTCCTAAGGACCTTGTTTGCAAATTAATTAGACAATATGATAGCAGAAATAGATCAGATGTTAGTATAGAAACAAAAATTTATAAATCGTTAGCGTATGTACCTGGAATGTCTGAAAGGTTACAGAATTCTAGTATATTTGATAAAAGAAGATATAAAATGGCACACAAGATTTATAAAACAGTTGGAGGATTATTTAGTAAAACAAAAGATAGAATTAGTAAGCTAGATAAGTCGAATTTAGTGTACAAAATACCTTGTAGCGGTAATGATAGTGAACAATGTGACAAGGTATATATAGGAACAACGAAGAATAAATTGAAGACTAGATTAGCAGGACATAAGACAGATCAGAAATATAGAAATATTAATTCGTCTCAGAAGACTGCTTTGTCTATTCATTGTCGGGATTTAGATCATAACCCGGATTTTAATAGTGTTTCCATATTGAATACGGAAAATAATTATAGGAAACGTTATATGTTTGAGATGCTGCAGATAATTAATGTACCATTAGGAAATAGAATTAATTTTAGAAAAGATACGGAAAGTTTAGCTCAGAATTATAGGCATCTAATTTATAAAAATAAAGTAATAAATTAGCATATTAAGAAATCTATTATTATGTTAATTACATTATGTTAAAAATGGTTTTTGTGTATTTTAATTTTTTGTGACACTTTATGTTGAATGTATTTATGTATGTATGTTAATATTATTTTCATTTCCTTTCAAATAATTTATAAACAAAAAATCAAAAAATTTTCCTGAAGAAGTCTTCCGAAGGAAGACGAAATATTGAATTAAATAAACACATTTTTTAAAAAAATTTTTATAAAAAAGACCTCAAGCTTAAAGATCATTTCATCTTAATTTTGTATTTAGTATTAAAATTTTAAAGCTAATTGTTAGTTTACATTATGAAGCTTCAGTACTCGCACATAAACATAGCTTAAAGCGATTTTGATTTAAATTGTCACGTAACAGAGCTTAAATAACTTTTTTTGCTTAAAAGTATTTATGAGAATAAGAATAGGTTACCAAAAAACACAGAAAATGGAAACTTCCAATACCGGTCCATATATAGTCGAGATATGGCATAAACCGATTTTTCATGGAAACGTCGCTGAAGCGAACTTAATAAATTTTTTTGCTCAAAGGCAGTTGTGGTAATAAAAGGTCACTGAAATGCAGAAAATTCAAATTTGCGATATCGGTCCATACAAGGTCTGATAAAAAAATAGCCGCTATTTTCGAATTTCGTGAGTGACATATTGTCGATTTTCGGATTTTTTTTCTGCTATGTTGGTACACATAACTGTTATATATGTTGGCAATATCAGCCATTTTTGATTGCCAGTTTGTTTTTGCCAGTCATCAGTCGTGTTTTCGTGCGTTCTTCGATTTTTTACTATTCGAAAAAGTGGATCAAGCAAACTGTGTTAAGTTTTGTGTAAAAAATTAAATTAAGTGCGCAAGGACAAGGACATTTGAAATGTTGACTGTGGTGTTTGACGAGTCTACTAGGAGCTGTTAAACATCGTCGACGACGATCCAGATTTCCTCAAAAAGGTCATAGCTGGTGACGAATCATGTGCGTATGGCTATGAAATTGAAACCATAGCCCAATCATCGCAATGGAAGCGTCCGGAAGAGCCAAGACCGCCATTGCAGTCGAATAAAAGCAAAAATGTTGGGTTCATAAAAATATTGCAAGTCGGTCGTGCACTCGGTACTTTGAGGAGCCCTCTGGGGCTAGTTAGGACGGTTGACTCTAAAATTTTAATAACTAGTATTTTAGGGGGAAGAGGGAGTAGTGTTTGTGAACATTTGACTTGAACACGTAACAGGTAACACGACTGCAGGCAACTTATTCCACAGTGATGAATTCTGGACGCGTGCTACGTAAAAATGTGCGAGTTTCGGGAATAAGATCCCTAATCTCATCAGAGCAAAATCCATTGTAGTAACGATAGAACAGAGTAGAGTATTTTATAATAAAAACTTAAGTAAAATTTTAAAAATTGAAAAAATGGCTTCTAGTTTAATTATTTTGTTAATTATTTTGATAAAATTTTTATTTGTAAAAATATTCTTTCGTATTACCTTTTTTTGGCATTTTTTTATTTATTGATTCTTCAAAATGAACTAACAATAAGTATTCGTATTACTGACATTTTTGTATTTTTGGTTTATTTTCATATCTTCTTAAATATAGTTTTTTTTTCATTGAAATTTTTCTTAAAAACTTTTTTTAGTCTTATCTCGACTTAAGATATATTGCCACAGATATGGAGGAATCCTTAATGAAGGTAGTTAAGGGTAGATATGTTTGCAGGAAGGTAGAGGGAAAAATGGGAGTCTTACATTATAAAATTAGTTGCTTCTTAAACATTACTGAAGCAAGTCTCACTTCGTAACTTTTCAAATATACACCTTTGTTTGTCTGTGCCTGCACACCCCTGCATTTAACGCATCATAACGTTACTTATACCCCACCCTATATTATCTATATTTTGTCTTAAATTTCTATTATTTTCCACCATTTAAGTGAAAATATTTCATAGAAAACTTATTTCAGGCTCAGTTCAGGGCGCTTTACTACGCGTTCTTATTTTTATACCCTTCACAAAAATGTAAAGGGTATATATAAGTTTGTGATTCCGTTTGTAATTTCTACAGTTTTTTTTTGCGACCCTATAAAGTATATATATTCTGAATCAGAATTAATGGAAAAGTCGATTATGCGATGTCCGTCTGTCCGTCTGTCCGCTGTTGAAATACCGTTTCTGAGAAAACCATTAGACTTAGAAACTTTTTTCTTTCACCATTCTTTTACCCCATCGATTCATGGGTTTGCTATTGAAATTCAGTAATATCGGTCCACGTATACCTGAGATATATTCAAAATTCCGAAAAAAGCCATTTTTTTTTGCAGTTTTGTATGAAAATTTTTGAAAACAAAAGTTGTTCGTTTTGCTTCAAACTTCACACACTTATTAAGCATAGTGACTAAAAGACAAAAAATTTTTTTTTCAGATATCGGTCCATATATACCCGAGATATAGCCCAAATCGGATTTTAATGAAAATGTCGCATAGGCGAAGCTAAATAACTTTTTTTTGCTCAAAAGCAGTTCTGGTAATAAAATTAGGTTACATAAATATGGAAAATGAGAATTTCCGATATCGGTCCATATATACCCGAGATATAGCCCAAACCGGGTTTTTCATTAAAATGTCGCGTAAGCGAACTTAAACAACTTTTTTGTGCTCAAAAGCAGTTCTGGTAATGAAATTAGGTTACATAAATATGAAAAATGAAAATTTTCGATGTCGGTCCATATATACCCGAGATATAGCCCAAACCGGGTTTTTCATGAAAATGTCGCGTAAGCGAACTTAAACAACTTTTTTGTGCTCAAAAGCAGTTCTGGTAATGAAATTAGGTTACATAAATATGAAAAATGAAAATTTTCGATGTCGGTCCATATATACCCGAGATATAGCCCAAATCGGGTTTTCCATGAAAATGTCGCGTAAGGGAACTTAAACAACGTTTTTGTGCTCAAAAGCAGTTCTGGTAATGAAATTAGGTTACATAAATATGAAAAATGAAAATTTCCAATATCGGTCCATATATACCCGAGATATAGCCTAGAACGGGTTTTTCATGAAAATGCCGCGTCACCGAAATTAAACAACTTTTTTTGCTTAAAAGCGGTTCTGGTAATAAAATAAGGTTATATAAATATGAAAAATGAAAATTTCCGATATCGGTCCATATACCGCAGATATAGCCTGGAACGTGGTTTTCATGAAAATGCCGCGTAAGCGAACTTAAACAACTTTTTTTGCTTAAAAGCAGTTCTGGTAATCAAATAAGGTTATATAAGTATGGAAAATGAAAATTTCCGATATCGGTCCATATATACCCGAGATATAGCCCAAACCGTGTTTTTCATGAAAATGCCGCGTAAGCGAACTTAAACAATTTTTTCGCCTTAAAGCAGTTCTGGTAATAAAATAAGGTGATATAAATATGGAAAATGAAAGTTTTCGATATCGGTCCATATATACCCGAGATATAGCCTAAACCGGGTTTTTCATGAAGACGCGGCGTAAGCGAACTAAAACAGCTTTTTTTGCTTAAAAGCAGTTCTAATAGCAAAATAAGGTTATATAGGTATGGAAAATGAAAATTTCCGATATCGGTCCATTTATACCCGAGATATAGCCCAAACCGGGTTTTTCATGAAAATGTCGCGTAAGCGAACTTAAACAACAATTTTTTTTTGCTTAAAAACAGTTCTGGTAATAAGATGAGGTTATATAAATGTGGAAGATAAAAATTTCCGATATCGGTCCATATATACCCGAGATATAGCCTAGACCAGGGTTTTCATGAAAATGCCGCGTAAGCGAACTTAAACAGCTTTTTTGTGCTCAAAAGCAGTTCAGGTAATGAAATTAGGTTACCTAAATATGGAAAATGAAAATTTCCGATATCGGTCCATATGTACCCGTGATATAGCCCAAATCGGGTTTTTCATGAAAATGTCGCGTAAGCGAACTTAAACAATTTGTTGTGCTCAAAAGCAGTTCTGGTAATGAAATAAGGTTATATAAATATGGAAAATTAAAATTTTCGATATCGGTCCATATATATCCGAGATATAGCCTGAACCGATTTTTTCATTAAAAAATTTTTTTTTTTTTTTTTTGCTGAAAAGCAATTCTTGTTATAAAAGAAGGTTACTAAAATACAGAAAATAAAAAATTCCGATATCGGTTCATACATAACCGAGCATATTCAGGCCAAATTTTTAATATACTATACATATTCATGACTATCGTGAAGGGTATTTTAGATTCGGCCCAGCCGAATATACTACACTCTTACTTGTTTTTATCAATATTGATTGATTTTCGTATTTCTACGATGCTTTTCTTATTTAAAAATATTTCTGTGCACAAAACTTATTTTTATGGTTCCTTAAGTTCAATTTCAAATATGATTTAATTTTTTTTTTTTTTTTTTGAGCTGATGGTAAAAGAACTTTTTGGTATTTCTGGCAAATAAACAATGTTCGAGCAAATGTTGCATTATTCTTGTGTTTTGGTGAACTGAAAAATACGTCTAGAAAAAATAAAATCTGTTAAAAGAAACATTCGAAAATTATGCTTGAGCAACAAACCCCTCCCTCCTATTTTGTTCAAATGATGGTTTGAAATAAAACAAATTGATTCAGTTGTTACATTTTATTTTTCTTATTAGAAGAAGAATTTCTATATATTTTGATTTGTTGCAAAGCTTATGTAAAATTTTTTTTATTCGGTTTTAACAAAAATTGATTTCTACAATAAAATAGAAAAATTATCGATTTCTATATCTAGTACTTTTGTATTAAATCATGGCCTCAATTTGGGCAGAATGCATGAGATTTCTTTAATAAAATATTTCATTTTATTGAATTTTTGCTTTTGGCATTGCAAGTTGTGTATACTTTTATTTAAAAATACTTTTTCAATAGCTACAAATGCAAATAGTTTTAGAATAATTTTGTTTTGTGGTTGTTTTAAAATTACAAATAATTGTGTTATTTACGAGTACGTTCGAGCTGAATTACAATACTTAACAAACGGCAAGAGGACTACTGCTTTATACTTTTTTAACCCAAGTTTGCTAAACTTCTGTTATATGGAGTAAATAAGTTAATCTATATGTCTCCAATTTATTCAGATCAAACATTGTAGTTATGAATGTCAAATTTCGCAGACTACGCGTGGTACCCCACATGGGACGTAGCATTAGGGTAAGACTGCTAGAAGTCTGAAATCTTCGATCAAGATACTTATACTTTGAACTACAAACGAATGTGTAGCAAATGCTTATATGTTTCAAGAACTAATTACATATATAAAAAGTAACCCCAACAAATTTTTGTTTTGACTCATTTCAAATTTAAGTCCAAAAGTTAAACAAAAATTCAAAACTTTACTGACATTTGAGTAACAGCAACGTCACATGGACATCGCTCAGGAGCATTGAACATGGTCAACGACGATCTAGATATTCTCAAAAAAGTCATAACTGGTGGTCAAGGGTGTATGGCTATGGCATTAAAATCAATGCCCAATCATTCCAATGGAAGCGTCCAGAAGAGCCAAGACCGAAAAAAGTAATGGTTCGTGGTTTTTGGTATCGTCAACAGCTCCCTCCTGTTTAAATTTTTCCCTTATCTCCTCAATCGTAGCAAAACGCTTTTGTTTCATCGGTGTCATCAGTTTTGAGAAGAGGAAAAATTCAGCGAGGGCCAATTCCGATGGTTGAGACATGATAACGGTTTTGTTTTCGGCCACAAACTCACGCACACGCATCGATGTGTGAGCTGGTGCGTTATAATGGTGCAAACTCTATGATTGTTTCTTCACAACTTTGTGCGTTTCTGATGAATTGCTTCGCGCAAACGGTGCATAACTTCAAGGTAGTATTCCTTATTGATTCTACAACCTTGTGTCAAGAATTCATGACGCACCACGCCATTGCAGTCGAAGAAAACAGTAAGCAAATCCTTCACATTTGACAGAACTTGACGTGCTTTTTTCGGTCTTGGCTCTTCTGGACGCTTCCAGTGGGATGATTGGGATTTGGTTTCAATGTCAAAGCCATACATGATTCGTCCCCAGTTATGACCTTTTTCAGGAAATCTGGATTGTCGTTGACGATGTTCAACAGCTCCTGAGCGATGTAAATGCGACGTTGTTTTTGCTCAAAATTTTGCAATTTTGGAACAATCTTATCTGCCGCACGTTTCATGCCTAAAACATCCGTACAAATTGCTTGGCATGAGGCGAACGATAAGCCAACATCATTAGCAACCTCTCTGATAGTGATTCGACGATTATCCAAAATCATTTTCTGCACTGCTTCAATGTTTTCATCGGTTGTTGACGTGCTCGGGCGACCAGTAAGAGCATCATCACTGACATCTTCTCGGTCTACTTTAAACCGTTTATACCACAATTGAACTTGTGTTCTGCTCATAGTAGACTTGCCAAATGCCACAGCTAACATTTTAAATGTCTTTCCGCATTTATTTTAATTTTTTACACAAAACTTAATTCAGCTTCTTTGATCCAATTTTATTGAATAGTAAAAAATCGGAAAGCACGCCAAAACACGACTAATCTTTTTATCTGTCAAAAACAAACTGACAATCCGAAATGTCTGATATTGCCAACAATATATAATAGACATGTGTACCTACATAATAGAAAAACTGCGAAAATTGAACATTCGTAACTCACGAAATTTGAAAATAACGGTTATTTTTTAATCAGACCTCGTACTTTCCTTTGTTTCAAATAAAAAAGCGGGTTAAGAATCCGTATTTATCAACCCAAAACTTTTTTATGCTTTTATTCTTGACACGTGTGGAAGTATTCCATTAAATCCTTTTGACGAGGCTTACGAGTAATTGTATGAAATCTAGGGGAAAAATACGAGATAGGGTCTTTCTAAATGAGACCAGCGATATATATGTATGTATGCATAATGTTTATATTTCCTCTGAGCAATTTATATCCGTTTCTTTTATATATAGTGTTTATGAATATAAATGATAATATTTTAAAACGGCCACAAATAAGCCTGGCGTTTCTATACAAAAACGCAAAACATTTCTTTTTACCAGCAAGTGCTCCCTGAAGGGCAGTTAAGTTGGGATAAGGGCGTTTGCTTATTTTTTTCTTCAAATTTATTAAGCAATTCATAGGAAAAGCTGACTTTAAGATTCATGTTTTAGCTTTTAACGGAAATGCTATTAAATTTTTTCCAGTTCTTCCTTTTTTTGTTTTTGCTTTGATGTAATACAAAAGTATTTACATCATTTGTTTCAATTCAAAAGTTTAATTCACTTGTTTAATACTTTTAATTGTAAAGCGGATTTTTGAGGGAGGTTTATTGAAGAATATTTGTAACCTGTACTCGTTTCATATAATAAAAATATGAACTACAGAATAGGAAATATATTTAAGTCGTAAAAATTGGTGCTAATCTGAGTTCCAGTAGTTTATGGTGTACGCTTTATGAAAGCACAAGCTCCAAGTTTCTGAATAACGGAAACATATTCTCTAGCCTCTTTAAGTAACGTAGTGAAATTGGACGCAATAAAAGAAACCGTATATCAAAATATATACCGATATTACTTCCAAACGGTGTAAGCTCTTAAAATTTGAAGAAAAAAAATTTTAAAATTTTAGATTTGTTTTTGTCCTGCCCACTCATAATAAAAATTACCTTCAATTATCTCCGCGATTAACAATTTTTTGCAACCGCTAACAAACTCTTACGACAATACTGCAATAAATCTTGCTTCCGCAGCTTTTACCCTAATGATGTTCCCTGATCATTAATTATGATGCTTGTATCTTGGCTAAAACGTTCTGGCTGGGGTTTCAACATAAAAACGTAGAGAGGGCCAACGGTATTTTCGATAATTGGTGGCCGGAATTTTAGGAACTTAATATTACAAATAATTAAAATATAAGAAGATAGCTTAGACAGAAAAAATAATAGTAAAAATAAAATCAAAAAAATTTTTGTCTGAAAAAATAATTTGTATGCATATACATAACCTTATATATCGTATTTTGTTGTTGTCTAAAAAAATAGTTGTTTTCGATCAATAATTATTTTAACTAAAGTTTTGTTTGAATCCGCGAATTCCTTAACAGGTCCGCATTCAAACAATTTGTTAATTGATTCAACGAATTTCGTTATTGAAAACGAAAAAAAAATCTGTGTGTGGAGAACCTGCAGGCGAGTCTAGTACTCTTTTTGGATTTTGGGGTAACAGCTTATTATGCCTTGACTTCCCCTGACATCATGCAGGAGAGTGGAAAATATTTACATCAGCACCTTTATGATATTATCTGATGAATAATTCACGGTTCACCAGCGCTCTCATGTGGCTTACCAGGAAGACACAGGTAGCCATTCTTGCCATATGTTTCTAGCCATATGAACATTGAGTAGTGTTTTGTCCGTTGAGCTTTGTACACGTGTTATGTATTTTCCTAAAATTTCGTTTTTGTGTGCAGTGCTTTGTTATTTTTTTTTTTTTTTGTTTGTTTTTTTTTGTGTCATAATTAAAAACTTTAACAATAAAGAAGAAAAATAATACAGTTACATATAAAATTAATCAAATAACAAAAATATACCAAAAAACAGCCACTAAATTTACAAAACAAATTTAATATTAAAAACACTAACAAATATAACAATCTATACAATAAAGAACACAAACAGCCACTCAATTCTTTCTCATATTAAAAAAACAACAAACACGATAATCTATACAAATTACAAACATTGATAGATTACCCAACAAACCAAAAATTTGCAATTACGGGGCAGCAATAGTTTTTTTTTTTTACACAATAAAACAATTCACCCAAAATACAAAAATAAATAATAATAATAATAAATATTAAATATCAATTAATGACGAACAAACGTCCGGATCAGGGCTTTTATGGCCTTCAGTCATTGTATCCCTCCTCTTTTTCACCTTAAAAGAAAAAAAAAACAAAACAATTGTTTTGCTGCGTTGGGGGGGTCGGTTTAGTTGTCGTTTACTTTATAGTATCGAAGGTATAACACTGGATGCTGTAAAGTCATTCAGGCGGCAATTGATTCCGGCTTCGCCAACCCAGCAGAATTTGGTCATTGATTTTCCGTCGTGATGACAGGAAGGTTTACAATTGACTTTTCTAATATACGTGGGCTGAGAGCGAATTTCTTCTCTGTTTATGCTCACACGTGTCTCCATCGGCCGGATATTTTCGCCTTATGTGAAACCCAGGTATCTGAGAATGCTGATCCACAGGATTTTCATATACCTGGGTATCAACTTCTATCTCTGTTTAATTTCCATCGGGGCCTTGTAATGTACATTCGCAATGAAGTTGTGTTCCAATGCCAGCAACCATTAAGCATGTATGATGCCGAATTTACCTGTCTTTGGGTTAAATTCAAAATCAGGTCACACCTCTTGCACTTCGGGTTTCTTTACAGAAGTCCCAACACGGGGAGGGATACCACCTTCTCTGGTTTCGATGCCCTCTCCGACTCCATATTGAAGATCCTGGAAGACTGTCCAAGCAGTGAAATCGTTGTTGCTGGTGATTTATATGTTCACAACTCTTCCTGGCTCCGTCATTCGAGTTGTACAACTCCAGAAGGCCAATATGTCGAGTTATTTGCTGCGCACAACCACCTAGCGCAACTAGTGAATGAGCCAACGCATATTCCATGTGTTGAAGGGCACCATTCAAACACGCTTGACCTATTCCTGACTTCACACCCTGAAAAGTATGAAGTCAAAGTTAGTGCACCTCTCGGCAATTCGGATCATTGCACCATTTCTGCCTCCTTTTCGATCTCCGAACTTCGCAACGTTTCGAAACTAGCTACGAAACGTTCAATATTTATTTACGAAAAGGCGCGCTGGGCTGAGCTCAACCAATTTTATGAGCATTTTAATTGGAAACTTTGCTTTCTAGATAACGACATAAATGCTACAGCAAAAATGGTCGAGAATATTATATTGCTAGGGATGAAATCATTCATCCCCTCCAAGCAGATTTCGATTAAACCAAAAGCAAAATCTTGGTTTAATCAGACGTGCAAAAACGCAGTCAGATCCAGAGAGGAAGCATTCAGTAACTGGCGTTTAAACAAAACCCCAGACACTGATTTGCTACGCAAAAAGGCAAGATCTTCGTGTGCCAAGGTACTTAGGCGCGAAAAGTTTCTCCACGAACAGCGCCTTCGAGCCAAGGTCCTTGCAGCTCCCCGGGACAGTAAAACCTTTTGGTCTTTCGTTAAGAGAGTAAAGAACACTGCTAGTTCATCAATCCCAACTCTCTTAAAGAATGACCAAGCATTCACCGACCCGGTTGACAAAGCTAACCTGTTGGCTGAAATTTTCGCAAGCAATTCCTGCTTGCCGGAAAGCAGTCAACCACTTCCCGAGCTCGAAAGAGTATCTGTAACTATGCCAAAGATATTCTTCCGGGCGCGAGCAGTTAAAAGGGTTTTGGCAAACCTCGACATAAACAAGACTCCTGGACCGGATGGCATTCCAGCACTGGTCTTGAAGCAGTGCTCTTCTACGCTTGCGCGTCCGTTAGCACACCTCTTCAGCAAACTTTACTATGTTGGTGAGTTTCCATCGTGCTGGAAGGTTGCTAATGTAACGCCAATCCCCAAAAAGGGTGAAACTAATAACCCCGAAAATTACCGCCCAATTGCAATTTGCTCTGCGCTTTCCAAAGTGATGGAAAGTATGGTCAACTATCACCTTACGAAATATCTAGAGTCACATAAATTACTTTGTGACCGCCAATATGGATTTCGCAAGGGTCGTTCTACTGGCGATCTTATGGCATATCTGTCAGAGAAATGGTGCCACTCAATCCATCATTTTGGCGAAAGTAAGGTGGTGGCTCTGGATATTTCCAAAGCGTTTGACAGAGTGTGGCATGGTGCGCTACTGGCAAAACTTACTGCTTTTGGTGTCGGTGATGACTTCTCTCGATTTATATCGAGCTTTCTCAGAGACCGCACTATACGAGTTGTTATAGATGGGGTCTCATCAAACGAGTTCAAGATTAATTCAGGGGTACCGCAAGGCTCCGTTCTTTCTTCTACTCTATTTCTTATTTTCCTCAACGACCTTCTCTATCAAACTTCCAACCCTATCCATTCTTTCGCGGATGACAGCGGCATTTGTCACTCGTACTCTTTTAGTTATAGGCCCAGCCTATCAGAGATCGCTGCCAAGAAGCAAAATATGGACGATTCACTGAATAGTGATCTTCTATTAATCTCTGAATGGGGTCGTAAAAACAGGGTCACCTTTAACGCTCGTAAGACCCAATGTTGCCTATTAACACACAAACAAACGATCGCAAATGCTGCTTCATCTGTACTCATGGATGGTATAAATATTGAGGAATCGGATGCTCTTGATGTTCTTGGTATGAAGATACAGTGTGATGTTCGCTGGACTGAACACATTTTTCATATCTCTAAAGAAACTTTCAAGTGCCTAGGTTTTTTGAAACGGTGTAAGATGTACTTCTCGCCATCCGATCTCCTTACTATTTATACCACCTACATCCGACCGAAAATGGAATACAACTCTCATGTTTGGGCCGGTGCCTCAAAGTCTATTTTGGGGTTACTCGACCGTGTGCAGGAGAGGGCGAAGAAGCTGATCGGTGACAGTAGGGTATCCAACTCTATTGACTCACTGGAGCATCGATGCAGTGTGGGGTGCGTTACTCTGTTCTATCGTTACTACAATGGCTTTTGCTCTGACGAGATTAGGGATCTTGTTCCCGAAACGCGCACATTTTTACGTACCACGCGTTCATCGTCCAGAGCTCATCCATTTGTGGTTGATTGCCCGGGGAATCGTACTACGCATTACAGAGAGAATTCGTTTTTCAGCCGTACGCTTCGTCTATGGAACAAGTTGCTTGCAGACGTGTTTCCTGCCTGTTATAACGTTGGAAAGTTCAAGACAAATGTGCACAAGCACTACTCCCTCTACAATGCACTGCATATATGCACTGCATATATCAGGGTCATCCCCTGAGTACTGGTCCTATTAAAAAAAAAAAAAATATGAGCAACCCAACAAATCCATTGTAGTAACGATAGAACAGGGTAACGAGCCCTACACTGTGTCAATGCTCCAGTGAGTCAATAGAGTTGGATACCCTATTGTCACCGCTACGCTTCTTCGCCCTCTTCTGTACACGTAATAGTAACCTCAAAATAGACTTTGAGGCACCGGCCCAAACATACGAGTTGTATTGCAATTTCGGTTGCATTTAGGTGGTATAAATTGTAAGGAGATCGGATGGAGTAAAGCACATTTTACACCGTTTCAAAAAATCGAGGCACTTGAATGCTTTTTTAGAGACAAGAAAAATGTGTGAGTATTTTTTCGACGTTGTTGTTGATAATATGCACACAGGAGTTCCGTGCAAACACTTGCAGTGTAAGATTGATGTATACTTGTGTTCCTATCAATTTCTTGAAGCTAATTGATTGTTTGCATTAAAGAGTGCTGTGTTATCTGCAAAAGTTGAAGTGTGGATTCCGGGTCTCATTGGCATGTCAGAAGTGTTAGTCAAATATAAAATAGGTCTGAGAATGTAACTTTGGGTAACTCCTGCTGCGATTGGCTGAGTGGACCTTATAAAATCGCCTTCTCTGATAATAAATTTCCGGCCATATCCCCGTATGCAGCTTTCCAGAGGTTTGTGAGTTTTTGTAGCTTAATCGAGAGCTGGGGAAACTTCAATGAATAGAGCTGTAACAAAAAATTTTTTTCTTCAAATCAACTTCTAATAGCAAAAAAAGGTGTCTTACTTCGTCAATAATAAACCTGTAAAATATTGCATAATTATTTTTAGTGTAACAGCCCGCGCGTTGACCTCAAAGTTTAACACATTAGTCCACTCATTACTTGTACTGTAAAGACTTTTTTCTGTGTGTTTTCATTGAGGATGTTGTAGAGGCAACATAATAAAAACTGTATCCTAAGGGCTTTGAAGCTCTCTAGGACTTAAACACAAATTCGCTTTACATTGGTTACGCAGTACCTCTAAATGGCACCTCTAAAAGTATTGAAAAAATTATTTTAGACCAGCTTTTGTTAAAGGACATTAAACTTGATAATTTGATGGCTATCGTCAATACTGGAAAATTTAGTGGCATAATTAAACTTTTCGAAGAAAGGCTTCAGCGCCCCTTGCAGTGGGTTATTTGCATGCTTCTTTCAAATGAATTACCTCTAAGGCATGTTTTTAATAAGCATAGCATGGATGGCACTACTACTGGCCCATTTGACCCTATTGGTGATTTATTAGGAAATGAAAACATACAAAGTGAACTTTCGAAAGTAAAGATGGAAGACCTAAATTCAGATCAAAAATATTAGTATGAAATAGCTATATCCGTTATTTCTGGACAATGTCGGAATTATTTAGCTAACAGATCCTCAGGAAAAATTTCCCACGCAAGATGGTTAACAAAAGCAAACAGAATTTTGAGCCACTTCATTTCCACTTCGAACCCATCGAATAATCTAAGAGTATTAGCTGAATATTGCGTAAAAATTTATGCCCCAGTCTGGTTCAAAATAAAAGCCAATCGAACTTGCAAAGATGGGTCTAACATTTTTTGGAAATTGGTTAAAAGTTCTCGATATCTGTTAGCAGAGTATAAATAAATAATAGACCCCGTAATTCAACACAACACCTGTTTTGCCAATTCAGAAAATTTGCTCCAGTCAACTTGCAACAAAGAGAATTCTAGAAGCTCGAAACTCTTCATGTACTGGAGAGCAATCATTTGTATTTCAAGTATCGAAAATAGATTTAAATTCGAATAACTATACCGACCTAATAAATTGGCAGCAAACGTTTTTTGATCCTCCAGTTTTTCGGAGTGTCACTAATGAAGAGTTAAACTTATTTAGTAAAACTCTAAATGGAAAAAAACATGACTTTCTTAAAACTACCATGTCATACGCAAATGTAAAAATAGTGACAAAAGCATCCATATCCTTATGTGATAGGAAATCGAGAGAAGGTTTAAAACAAACAAAACTTGAATCAAAAAAATTATGCCCAGATTCGAGCACAAGAGAGATTTTATGATCAAAAAATAATTAAATTACATTTAAAGCGTAATATTTTTCTCAAATAAAACTGTAGTGTAGCAATTTGTTGTGAAAATGTCTTAATTTTTAGTAACAAAATAATATTTTAAAGTTTTTAAAAAAATTTTTTTAAATTAAATTTTTGGTTTGTACATTTGTACAACGGGTTATAGTTCAGGTTTTTTCTTTCTTAAGTTTTTTTTTCTTAAGAAAGATTTTTTACAATACAAATCTGCTGTGATCAATAATTTTGATTGAAGAAGACAAGAAAAATAATAATCAAATCTTTAGCTGGGGGACAACTAAATAAAAATAAATACCGCTAGTTCTGAGACAGCAAACGCTGTACAAACAATGTGGGTAATTAACAAAATGCATATTTGATTCAATATGAGATGAATATAGATAGAAAATAATTAAATGCTCGGTGGCTTAGTGGTTAAAGCAGTAGATCATGATACGTCATGTCCCGAGTTCAAATCCCAGTGGGTGCTGATGAGTAGTGTAGCGACTACGAAACAGCTAGTTGTCCCCCAGCTAAAGATTTGATTATTATTTTTCTTGTCTTCTTCAATCAAAATTATTGATCACAGCAGATTTGTATTGCAAAAAATCTTTCTTAAGAAAAAAAAAAACTTAAGAAAGAAAAAACCTGAACTATAACCCGTTGTACAAATGTACAAACCAAAAATTTAATTTAAAAAAATTATAAAAAGTTCATCAAAAAATTCAATACATTTATGTTTTTAAAAAAAGTTGTTATATGAAAATTGTAGAAACTTTAAGCCGCATGCGCGGGCT
The DNA here is from genome assembly GCA_914767995.1 of Thecocarcelia acutangulata. NCBI lineage: Eukaryota > Metazoa > Arthropoda > Insecta > Diptera > Tachinidae > Thecocarcelia > Thecocarcelia acutangulata. The sequence goes on along the minus strand of OU612095.1, from coordinate 38,754,547 downwards.
AAAGGTATCACTTAATTGAACAATTTTTTTTTTTCAAGTATTACCTTTTTATGCCTCAGACTGCAAAATATTACTATTAGAACTTTATTAACTCACTTTTATTTTTCCCCATACATAAGTGAACCACCCTACTGTACACTACTTTTTCTTTTTAAAAACGTTTCTTATAATATATACTAGTCTGTGTGTTTGATGCGTAGTGCTGTGTTATCTCCTAATTCGGCTTAATTAAGGATACATCCTATATCATTCAACATTTGAATCAACTTTCCCATTAAAGTTGTTAGTAGTAAGTAGACTTATTATATATGATTCTAGTTTCGTAGGATCCTTACCTGGCTTGGGTATTATAGTAATCATAGACACCTTCCACTCTGCAGGATGATACTCAAGACGTAAAATAAATTTTAATATAAGGAGGAGCATTCTTTTATCTATACGAGGTAATTGTTCAAGTATTTTACTAGTAATCTGATTAATACCTAGAGCTTTTCTTGGGATTGTGTTACTGACAACGTATTCGACGTCTTGAATATTAAGTCTCAAAAACAGAATATGGCGGTAAAATGTAATAACAACAGGCTAGAATAAGAAAATAAATAGCTTAGAAAAAGTTATGTAGCACTATGTGTTTTAATCAGAAAGATTTAAAAACGCTGCACAGATTTGCAAAAAAGGCAACATTTTAATATATTTTTTTTTTAATTTTTGCTCTCTACTTAGAGAACTAAAAACAGTTTCTTTTATACTTTTTGAATAAACATCAAAGTCTAACAACACTAAAAGTAATAAGTTTACAGCTTATGCCAATTTATATCAAATATCATTTATATAGAATTATAATTTATTTTTCACAATTACCATTCCTATTTGACTCACTTCATTAAAAGCAGACTCACAAAATAATAATCTTGTTAGCCTGTGGCTCTAAACAAAACAAAGGAGATCAACAAGTTCAACTTTTATTCCTGTTTTAATGCCTATTTCAATGGCTACTCCAGTAAATCACAGAATAAGACTGTTGGCTTTTCTAATGAATCGAAACAAAAGCGAAAAGAGGTTTTCAGCATTAAAATTTTTGTTTATTTTTCATTAGAAAAAAATTGCTTGAATATTAAAGCCGCTGCCACCATAAACATTGCTACTGATACGAAACAGAAAAGTGAAAGATGTTTAACACAATTTCCATAACTTACAAAGCTGGAGGAAAGGCAGCTTTAGCATAGTTCACGTTGTTGATTTTATTTTTTGTGATATGAAATAAATGCAAACTTTAATTCCAGCACGTAGCTATATGGTGACAAATTTTATCGCAAGAATGAAAACAAAACTTTCTACCGATAGAATTTTTCAGATACAAATTTTCATGGGTTTCTTAAAACACATCTGCACAATTATTTGTCCACGTCCATCATTTATGTCAGCATTGCAATATACAACGTTCCAGCACAATGGCAGGTAACTTTAAAATAGATTCCTGTAACATACGTGTGCTGAGAACGAATTTCTTCTCTGTTTATGCCCACACTTGTCTCCATCGGCCGGACATTTTCGCCTTATGTGAGACCCAGGTATCTGAGGATGCTTATATACAGGATTTTCATATACCTGGTAATCAACTTCTATTTCTATTTCATTTCCATCGCAGCCTTGTAATTTAAGTTTGGAATGAAGTTATGTTCCAGTGCCAGCAACCAATGGGCATGCCTGATGCCGAATTTACCTGTCTTTGAGTTAAATTCAAAATCAGGTCACACTTTTTGCATTTCGGGCATTTGGACAGAAGTCCAAATGCGGGGAGGGATACTACGTTTTCTGGTTTTAATACCTTATCTGACTCTATATCGAAGATCCTGGAAAGTTGTCCGAGCAGTGAAATCGTTGTTGCTGGTGATTTCAATGTTCACAACTCATCCTGGCTTCGTCATTCGAGTCATACAACTCCAGAAAGCCAATAAGTTGAGTTATGCGCCGCGCGCAACCATCATGCGCAATTAGAGAATGAACCACGGCATATTCCGTGCGCTAAAGCGTAGCATTGACCTATTCCTGATAATATAAAGTCAAAATTAGTGCACCTCTCGGTACTTCAAATGAGTGCACCATTTCTCTCTCCTTTTCGATCTCTGAACTTCGTAACGTTTCGAAATCAGCTACGAGACATTCAATGTAGAGCTCAACCAATTTTATTACTATTTATACCACTGGAGCATCGACGCAGTGTAGGGTGCGTTACTCTATTCTATCGTTACTATAATGGATTTTGCTCTGACGAGATTACGGATCTTGTTCCTGAAACACGCACTTTTCTACGTAACAGGAGTTCATCAAGCTCATTTATTTGTGGTCGATTGCCCGGGGAATCGTACAACGCATTACAGAGAGGGTTCGTTTTTCAGCCGTATGCTTCGCCTATGGAATAAGTTGCCCACAGACGTGTTTCCTGTCTGTTATGATGTTGGAAAGTTCAAGTACCACAAACACTACTCCCTCTTTTCCGCTCCTCATAACCTATTTTTCTAGCTCTGGTACAATGCACTGCATATGTAGGGGTCATCCGCTAAGGACTGGTCCAACATAAAAAAAGTTCAAGTACCACAAACACTACTCCCTCTTTTCCGCTCCTCATAACCTATTTTTCTACTTCTGGTACAATGCACTGCATAGTAGGGGTCATCCGCTAAGGACTGGTCCAACATAAAAAAAGCACTTTCAGTTATTTATTTAATTAAAAAATCAACTAACAATACGTGCACATATCTTAACATTAAGAACGCTACAAAAAATAGATGACCTAATATATTCAAATGTTATTTTTATAACATTTATAACATTTTTATAAATTAAAAATTTGTTTAATTGGACGGCATCATTTCCAGATAACATAAGTATTCTATTTTTGACATATTGTAATCAATAGCACGCTGTCATCAATATGATATCATGATATCATTTGTTCGAGAAACCCGTTTGGAAAAAAATTATCGCCAAATTAAATTTTTCAAAAAATTGACGCTTAAGATTTCGTTTGCGATTTTAGCTCCAGTCTACTAGATCTCTTTTGGGTGTAGATGCGTTGTAAGGAAAAAAACTTTGGCAAAGAGAGTACCACAAAACACGGGAATACAAGTCTTTGTTTCAGTTACCGTACTTTGTTGCCTTTAAAGTCCGAATATAAGTTAAATTAATTTGTATTATCTTAGTACGAACAAAATAACAATAATTAAATTTAAAAATTATTAAAATTTTTGTTTATTTTTTCTCTTTTTATATTTTGTTTCGTTCAGCTTAATTTATTTTATGTGCAAACTTTATTTTGGTAAAGTTCATCTTATTGCTACTTTGGCTTTAAGAGTACTTTTGTCTTCTTTGTTGACATTTTCCCTTTTGTCATTTACATTTTTTTACGAATTCAATTGCTAAGCATTTAAACAAACCACGTTCGAAATACACTTTATATAAATCAACATTTGACAAAGATTTACGATGCTGCTGCCGCTGCTGCCAAACAAACAGGTGGGAAACGACAGGAGCATTAGAGAAATTTAATACTATTACCTTCTGCTAAATATTGTTCATGTATACACAGGAGCTTACAAAACATTTTCGCGTTCAGCTTGGAAAAGTTTTCATTCTCCGAAAGAACGAAACAGCAAAAAGAATGTACGAGTATGTAATGTATTATGCAAATTTTTTCAACAATTATTTTAAATTTAAAATAAAATGTTCTCGAGACACTTTTTAATTAAGACGTAAGATAATGTATGTATTTTCATTTTTGCGAATATTTGGATTAAAGTAGGTTTGAAAGATTTGAGTATAAGCTTTTGTGTTTTTTTTTGTGAAAAGTTCAAATATCAAATGTGAGTCAAGTCTCCTATCGAATATTTTAAACAAATTGAAAAGTCGTAAAACACGCATTTTCTTTTCCTAAAATGTCAAAAATAAAAAGTTCGAAGTAGTATTTGTTTACAACTTTCTCTTGGTTTCTCTTAGGATTTGTTGAATTTGTATTATTTTGAGACTGTTTTCATCATCCCTTAGGTATTAAGACATCGAACTTGTGTTAAAAATACAATGAATATGCTCAAATGTCAAGAAAGGTGTGCCACTACTACCAAAAATATATTATGATTAAAGGCTGCAAGTTAGCAAACAAAGAAAAATACAGTTCAGCTTTTATATAACGAACCTGAAGGAGATCCATCAACACTGCGTTAAAGCGATTGATTCGTTGCACATATATACCAATAAAATCTTGGTAAATTAAAGTTTTGCAAAATACTAAAAGTCATTACAACTTTAGTTTTTTTATCCAATCCTATTTTCATGCTATTATTATTATTATTGGATGGGATATGGCCCTCATCGGCTATTTGCACTGTGACCAATGTTGATCTATTGTGCGTCCCCTTGTCCCATTATGGGTTGAGTATGTCAAGAAAACAGACAAGCTCCTTCATTGGGAGTGATACTAAAGCTATGTACACACGGTTGTCAGATGTTACAATATTGTAAGATCTGGCAACATGCTGACAATATAGTGATAATAAAAAAATTGTCTCGCAGAAATAAATTGTGTGTTCAGACGATCGTAAGAAAATATTACAACTTCAATGTCAGACTATGGTCTTCGTATTATTTACATGACATAAAGAAGTTGGAATGTCGTCTTAACAAGTGTATTGAGCTAAAAGGAGACTATGTTGAGAAATAAATGGTTTTTGGAAAAAAATGTTTTTTTCCTACTTAGGTAGCTTTAATATGAATACACCCTCGTAGAAGACATAAGCAACAGTGAAAACACGTGTGCACAGGATGGAAGGCAAAACATTACTGCAGTTTTTTAGTACTTGTTATATTTTACAAATTATACTTTACATAATATAATTACGAGTACACCGTTTATTGGTTTCAAGAGTAAAGTTAAATATTAAAAACTATAATTTCGACAAATTTTCGCTGACTCGGTCCACGTTGTTAATGTTGTTTTATCAAACGATTTAAAATGAGCTTTTAAAACGAAATTTACTGCGTTTAAATAAAAATCCATGGAATACCTATCAATAGTTAATGATTGGCCTTGTAGTTTGTTGATGGCAATAGCAAAGCCAAGACGCAATGACAGCAGTATTTGTCACTCATACTCTTTTAGTTATAGGCCCAGCCTATCAGAGATCGCAGCCAAGAGGCTAAATATGAATGATTCACTGAATAGTAATCTTCTATTAATCTCCGAATGGGGCCGTAACACCAGATTCGCCTTCAACGCTCGTAAAACCCAATGTTGTTTATTAACACACAAACAAACGACCGTAAGTGCTGCTTCATCTGTACTCATGGATGGTATAAATATTGAGGACTCGGATGCTCTTGGTGTTCTTGGAATGAAGATACAGTCTGACGTTCGCTGGACTGAACACATTTTTAATGTCTCTAAAGAAGCATTCAAGTCCGGTTTTTGAAACGGTGTAAGCTGTACTTCACTCCATCCGACCACCTTACTATTTATATCACCTACATCCGACCGAAAATGGAATACAAATCTCATGTTTGGGCCGGTGCCTCAAAGTCTATTTTGGGGTTTCTCGACCGTGTGCAGGAGAGGGCGAAGAAGCTTATCGGTGACAGTAGGGTATCCAACTCTATTGACTCAATGGAGCATCGACGCAGTGTTACTCTATTCTATCGTTACTACAATGGATTTTGCTCTGACGAGATTAGCGATCTTGTTCCTGAAACTCGCACATTTTTACATAGCACACGTTCATCGTCCAGAGCTCATCCATTTGTGGTCGATTGCCCGGGAAATCGCACTACGCATTACAGAGAGAATTCGTTTTTTAGCCGTACGCTTCGTCTGTGGAATAAGTTGCCTGCAGACGTGTTTCTTGTCTGTTATAAAGCTGGAAAGTTCAAGTCAAATGTTCACAAACACTACTCCCTCTTTCCACCTCCTCACAACCTATTTTCCTAGTTCCGGTACAATGCGCTGCATATGTCGGGGTCATCCCCTGAGTACTGGTCCAAGAAAAAAAAAAGAAGGGAATTGAAGCCACTTGAGTTGGATTGGTAAATCGTTGAATATCATCGGAATTCATGGAATAAGTACATCTTCGCCTTTGAATCTGCCACCGGTGATTGCTGCTTCGATTAAATTTGGAGAATAATTTTGATGGCCAATCTGGCTCCGTTGCATAACTTCGGTGCGTTTAAGTTCCGAAGAAGAATTACCGGTGATCCAACCTTTAATGTTAGTACAAGAGGGGGCATTCCGGGTGGTTCTTATGAATTCAAAAATTCAGTGGGATAATTGACGGCTTGTTCTTTATCCATTACTGTGTTGATCGATTCGTATTTGATTAATTGCGGGCAGTTCCAATTGAATTTGGTCATTGAGTTGCTGATATCGTAATTTTTTGGTGCCGAAATTCTACGTTCCTGCAGTCAATCCCGATTTTTGTAAGAGGTTGTTAGACTTGAGAATACCTTGTCGTCGACGGCTTCAATACTCATTTGCATTCGACAGAAGTTAGGCGCGAACGAAATCTCGTTCGTGGCGCGATTAATTAGAATTTTTCCACTTCCGGTGTCCAAAAGTTGTTTTGAGAATGTTTGGGCAGACGGGCCTTGCAACAAATGCACACATATTTTACGTATATACGTTACGTAAAAAGCGTGACTTTCTCGACTCGGTTCCAAAGATATGAAAGCATACCAAAAACAACATTTTAAAATTTGTTTTTGTGGTTCAAATGTATTTATGCGAGCGAGCGAAATCGAGTGACATAGTGGGTCAGGCAGATAAAGCTTTCAAGCATTCATCTGCGGGCATTGATCTTGGAATAACGGGCAAAGTTTGAAAACCGCAATTTTTTGTAGTAAGTTTTGAATATTTCAATGCGTTCTGCTGTTGCTAGATGATCCGATCTCTATTGGTTAATAACTAATCTTCCATCAATTATATGACAGACTGCGATTAAGAATCGCTGAAGACAAAACCCATTTTCATCTTGTTAAAAATTAAAATGTTTATAATGGTGTTGCAAAACAAGTTTGTTAAAGTGTACTTGAACTATACCTGTTACAAAATACTAAAATGAATGTTAATAAAAATAAACATTAGAAAAGCACGTCGAAGTGAATAGTCAAAAATCTTATGAATAAAATGTTAGATTCATTAAATAGTCCAGTAGCTCTGGAAATCATATTCAGTTTTGTTGAAACAATAGTGATTTTATAATTAATTGTATAATAAGGCATTTTAAGCATTCCATAACGAATAATTAAATAATTTAAATTCATTGCGTTTAAATTTCGTATTTTTATTGTTCTCAGTTATTTGTGTTTATTCATTTCAATAACTAAATTGAAAGCCAGTTCACGTATAACGAAGCTATTCGTCCGTCTGTTTGCACAATTTTTTTTAAAACAAAAGCCACTCAAAATGTTGCTACTGTTTTAAATGTAAGTATGCAAACTAACAAACGGCTTTGTTATCCGCGAACTGGTACTTAAATTTTTTAATTTGATTAATCACAAGCGCACAGTGGGTTTCAATAGCTGATTTGGTAGTGTGCTTGATCAATAGTCTCCAGGTCGCAGGTTCGCTTTCTACCATAGACTTTGAGTGTTTTTGTTTTGCAGATTTGGTGTTAAATAAATCGCGGAAATAAATGTTATAAAAATTATTTTGACGACAGAAAGTAATGTTCAGGTCCTTTCAGTGACGTTTCCCAAGTTTTTGATAAAACGTGGCAAGACGGTTTATTGCACAAAATAAAACTGAACTTGCCTGCAAAAATTCACAGGCTTCTGAAATTTGTTACCAGAAAAGGCGATTTTATAAGCTCTCAGCTCTTTATAAGCACTCAGCAAATCGAAGCAAGATTTCCACAAGGTAGCATCCTAGGACTGATTTACGCCTCTGTCATACCAACTTTTGCAGACGAGACAGCATTTTTGAGCTTTCATGAAAACAGTCAATCAGCTTCACGAAATTTCAATATCAGAACATTGGAAAATCGAAGTTAATGAACAAAAATTTTCTCATGAAACAAACATGTTCGGCTATCTAAATTTACAATTTACCCATTCCGCAGCACAATGAAGTGAAGTACTTTGGTATTCACCTCGATCGCAGGCTAACGTAGAAGTCTGACTTAGTTGAAAGTGAAAGCATCGCAACTTAATTGGCTTGTGGACAAAAATTCTATCTTGAAGTTGGATTGCAAAATTTTGTTATACAACGCAATCCTAAAGCCTGTATGGTGCTATGGAATTCACTTATGGAGTACCGCCTCAACGTCAAACATTGAAAAAATTCAACCAAATTCTTCGAACGACTCACGAACACATAAGGATCTGTGTGTTCTGCTGGTAAAAGGCGAATTTTCGAAGTACGCAAAGTTTATCAGTAAACTGGAACTACACTCAAATCCTCTTGCAAGCACTATACTTAATTTTGGTGGCCATACTCGGTTGAGATGAAGGGACTACTTTGCCACTATCAGAGCGTTGAGTAAGTGATTTTATGGATACAGTTCCCGCAAAATAAAATTTTTCGTCTTGCATTGGTCCCACTTAAGTAAAGAGCACGTACTTCTTTGTTACCTTTCACTCTAAACCAATTTATATTGATTTGGGTATGCAGATACTTTGAAGACCAATAATCAACATAGGATAGTTTTTATTCTAAAATTTACTCCAGATACTGATCAAAGAGGTAGAAAATTACTATTCCAAAAACTGGTTTTAAATTAATTCCACAATTTATTTCTTAACAGTCTGCCAATAAAAAAGTATAACAGCCTGTTCATGGAACACGTTTCAGATAAAGCGAAAATCAGCGGCATGTCTATGACAACGTAACAAATTGTATCTGTGTAAGGCGCTTTTAATTGTTCGTGTTCAGTTACGTTAAAAATATGTTAGTAAACATATTCTCAAACCCCAGTATTGCCACTATTTAAATTACATGTATCTTGTTTAATTTTTTCATGTAAAATATATTTTTGCATCGATTGAAAAAAGAAACAGGTGATAAAATATTTATGTAAACAAAATATCTTTAGGCTGGAAAACAAAAATTATAAAATGTTTGCTGGTCATACAATTGGTTTTCATACAAATGTCTGTATGTATTGATTCTAATACATTGATTTTTAAATTATTATTTTTTTTTTTGAATAATTAGCAAAAAAAACGAAATTGTTTGTTTGAAACACTTCTCGAACGTACTTTTTGGTATCGCCAACAGCTCTTGTTTCGATTTTTCTTTTATCTCCTCAATCGTAGCAAAATGCTTTCCTTTCATCGGTGTCTGCAGCTTTGGGAAGAAGAAAAAGTCAATGGGGTCCAAGTCTGCTGAATACGGTAGTTGTAGCATGATAAATGGTGTGTTTTTGGTCAAAAGTATCGATGTGTGAGCTGCTGCGTTATCATGGTGCAAAATCCATGATTGGTTTTTTCACAATGCTGTGCATTTCTGACGAATTGCTTCGCGTAAATGACGCATAACTTTAAGTTAGTAAGTAGCAAGAATTCATGATGCACCACCCCATTGCAGTCTAAGAAAATAGTGAGCACAACCTTCACATTTGACCGAACTTGACGTGTTGTTTTCGGTCTTGGCTTCCTTGGATGCTTGTATTAGGATGATTAGGCTTTGGTTTCAATGTCATAGCAATATACTCATGATTAATCACCAGCTATGACTATTTTGAGGAAATCTGAATCGTGGTCGACGATGCTCAACAGCTCCTCTGCGATGTCCATGCGACGTTGTTGTTGCTCAACATTTAGCACTTTTGGAATAATTTTCGCTGCCGCATGTTTCATGTCTAAAATATCCGTAAAAATTAGTTGGCATAAGCCGAACGTTATGCCAACATCATCAGCAACCTCTCTGATAGTGATTCGACGATTATCCAAAATCATTTTCTGCACTGCTTCAATGTTTTCATCGGTTGCTGACGTGCTCGGGCGACCAGTAAGAGCATCATCACTGACATCTTCTCGGCTTTCCTTAAATCGCTTATACCACATAGTAGAGTCATCACAGGCTACAATCAACATTTCAATTTAATACAGTTTCTTTCATCTTTTTTTTTCGAATAGTAAAAAATCGAAGAGCAGACCAAAACACGACTAACCTTTTTATCTGTCAAAAACAAACTGACAATCCAAAATGGCTGATATTGCCAACAGCTCTGGATATTTCCAAAGCGTTTGACAGAGTGTATCAAGATGCACTACTGGCCTTTAAAATATTCAGGTCTCGCAGAAATTTTTTTCTCTTCATAAGAGATGTTTGCATTCTTAGATAAATCCTGCTTCCTCTATATCACAAAATAATCGTCATCACATAATTCAATTTCACTAAGCTCTTTGTCATCCTAAAAATAGAATTCCAATTCTAGGAGTTCACGGATTGTACGAGTATCTTCATTCACATTTCTAGCCATATTTTTTCCTACCTAATGTTCTACCTATATAAACTCTAAAAGTCAGTATATAATCTTAGCAAAAAACTTAATAAGATTACTTAAATGTATAAGTGTATTGTTTAAAAACTACAAATATTATAACAAAATATATAAATATGGGATCTATTAAAATTGAAATTTTGTGCGCGATACACGATACGATACACATACAGAAAGCAGATGTCAGTCGTTACGTTTTTCGTCTAAAAAGCTTTTTTTCGCCTTCCATGAACCCAATTAAGAAAAACGTCAAGTTTTCTGCGCGTTTTTTGAGCACATTGTGTTCCACGAATAGGCTGTGAGTTTAACTTAAATTTTTTGTTTTTTTAATTTTTCGATTTGTTAACACCCAGCCAGCTAGCATATGCTGTTTGTTAGATGATTGTTTTCAATATACAACCCCCAAAAGGGTCTTCTGACTACTAACAATAGCAAAAAAATCTACTTTTTTATTTCTTTTTACTAATTTTCTGACACGATCGTCACACAATCTTGGTATGATTATTAGGCGATTAGGCGATTGTAGTAGATTTTTGGTTTGTACATTTGTACAACGGGTTATAGTTCAAGTTTTCTCCTTTCTTAAGTTTTTTTTTTTTCCTTAAGAAGGGTTTTTTGCAATACAAATTTGCTGTGATCGATAATTTTTGATTGAAGAAGACAAGAAAAATAGTAATCAAATCTTTAGCTGTGGGACAACTAGCTGTTTCGTAGTCCCTACCCTGCTCATCAGCACCCATTTGTATTTGAAGTCGGGTCATGAGGTATCTTGATCTGCTACTTTAACCGCTCAGCCACCGAGCACTTAATTATTCTCTATCTACTCGTATATTCATCTCATATTGAATCACATATGCATATTGTTAAATGCCCGCATTGTTTGTACAGCGTTTGCCGTCTCAGAACTAGCGGTATTTCTTTTTAGTTATTAAACACACATATATTTGTATTTTAATACTTCTCCGTACCCAGAGATGTAAATATGAATTTATTATAAATTTTTTATTTTTTTTTTTTAGATAATATTTTTAATTTAATTATAGATAAACAGAAACAAACAGCGTACATTAGTTTTTTCTTTATTGTTTAACAACCTTTTGAATATAAAAAGTATAGGTTCTGATAATGGAGGCAAGTCAGAGTGAATACCACATAAAGTATGAAAATATCAGATGATCTTTGTGCTGTTTCCTGTAGGAATCATACAATGATTAAACGGCTGATTCCTTAAGGAGTTGTAAGGTATTATCTACACGAGTCTCAGACGATTCTCTGTACGACTAACAGAAGAGTCTTAAGCTACTTTGTTTAAGAGTCTCATAGAAGAATCAGCTTTTGTAACACTTGCTTTTGTACGAAGGATCGTCTGTGATTAAAAAATTAGCTCGTCGACAATCAAAAGCACTCTTCATGAGATTTTCAGTAAAGTCTTCGACAATTGAAAATGCTAGCTGGATATTGTTTAGAAATTGTTCTTTCTATTTCAACTTTTTGTATACTCGTATAAGAATTTTTGACAATATTTTTTCAAATAATAATTTTTTATCAGATTTTAATTTTCTTGAGGACGATAACAAAATGCTATCAAAATTTCGAAATTGAAATAAAAACCCGTTATGTTTTTATAAAAAAAAAAAATACAAACTATTAAGCTGCAAAAATATAAATAGTTTAAGATATAAAAAATCAAAGAATATTAGGATAAAATTTGCTCAAAATTTCTTATTACTGTGAGATAGATAGTAAATAAAAAGAATTGAAAAAAGTATATTTAAATTTTATTTGGTTTAAATGTTTTAAATTCTAAGACGTAAATTTGGCAAAAATTTTACAGCAGTAGCCATAAAAAAAGAATAAAAGCCGAACCACATCTGTCACGTGTCGCCTTTTTCAACTGACAGTAATATAAAGGCGTTGGATGGTATGACTGACATACTCGTAACGTGTTCCTTTTCTATTGATATTTAATCAGACAAACGACACAAAACATGAAAGTGAAACAGACCTAAAAATTAACTAATAGCTGTCAAAGAACTGAGCGTACTCGTATATTAAAGGTTAACCAATTTTAGTACTCTGCTCTGATACAGTTGTACTGAATGTGACAAACCTCGCCAGACAATAACATGTATTTCTACTTAGTTGTCAGTTTAAAAAGACATCGAATGAGGTATGAAAGAATAAGTGTGACTCGCCTTTTTCAAATACCGCAATTTTACAATTCAAAAAGGTATTTTTTACACTTAAAATTGGTGGTATTTTATTGTCAATAAGAACATGAGCGGACTACAATGAGAAATTTAAGTGTAAGAACTGACAAACATAAAAATTATTTAGAAAAGGGCAAAGAAACAACAGCGGTATCAAAGCATTGTATTGAATAAAACACACACCAGATTGATGCAGTGAGAGCTTTAGACAAGCAAAAAGAAGAAAGGAAAATATACGAGTACATATTGCAAAGCTTGAGAATAAAACAACTATCCAGAAGCGCAATTAATTGTAAACATAACTATTGACAAACTTTTTCAAAAGAAGAAGATATATTGAAAATTGTTTTATAAATGGAAAAGTTGCTCCAACAGGTATTTTTTGAGCAGATATTTAGTTACTCCAAAGTCCAAGAAGAACAGTGTTAGTTCATCAATTCCAACTCTCTTAAAGAATGACACCAAACATTCGCCGACCTAGTCGACAAAACTAACCTGTTGGCTGAAATTTTTGCAAGCAACTCCTGCTTGCCGGAAAGCAGTCAACCACTTCCCGAGCTCGAAAGAGTAACTGTAACTATCCCAAAGATATTTTTCTGGGCTCGAGCAGTTAAAAGGGTTTTGCAAACCTCGTCATAAACAAGACTCGTGGACCGGATGGCATTTCAGCACTGGTATTGAAGCAGTGTTCTTCTATGCTTGCGCGTCCATTAGCATGCCTCTTCAGCATATTTTACCATTTTGGTGAGTTTCCATCGTGCTGGAAGGTTGCTAATGTAACACCAATACCCATAAAGGGTGAGGCAAATAACTTTGAAAATTACCACCCAATTGCAATATGCTCTGAAAAACAAAAATGAAAAACATTGTTAACCATCACCTTATGAGGTATCTACGGTCGCACAAACTACTTTGTGATCGTCAATATGGATTTCGTAAGGGGTATTCTACTTGCGATCTTATGGCATATCTGTTAGGGATATGGTGCCTTTCAATTCATCATTTCGTTGAGAGTGAGGTGGTTCTGAGAGACAGCACTATACAAGTTGTTATAGATGGGGTCTCATCAAACAAGTTCCAGATAAATTCGGGGGTACCGCCAGGCTCTGTTCTTTCTCCTACCCTATTACTTATTTTTCTCAACGACCTTCTCTATCACACTCCCAACACTATCCACTATTTCACGAATGACAGCAGTATTTGCCACTCGTACGCCTTTAGTTATAGGTCCAGCATGTCAGAGATCACTGCCAAGGGGCTAAATATGAATGATTCACTGAATATTGATCTTCTATTAATCTTCGAATGGGGTCGTAAAAACAGGGTCGCCTTTAACGCTCGTAAGACCCAGAATTGCTTATTAACACACAAACAAACGACTGCAAATGCTGCTTCATCTGTGCTCATGGATGGTATAAATATTGAGGAATCGGATGCTCTTGATGTTCTTGAAATGAAGATACAGTGTGATGTTCGCTGGACTGATCACATCTTTCATGTCTCTAAAGAAGCATTCAAGTGCCTCGGTTTTTTTAAACGGTGTAAGATGTACTTCACTCTATCCGATCTCGTTACTATTCATACCACCTACATCCGACCGAAAATGGAATACAACTCTCATGTTTGGGCCGGTGCCTCAAAGTCTATTTTGGGGTTACTCGACCGTGTGCAGGAGAGGGCGAAGAAGCTTATTGGTGACAGTAGGGTATCCAACTCTATTGATTCACTGGAGCATCGACGCAGTGTGGGGTGCATTACTCTATTCTATCGTTACTACAATAGATTTTGCTCTGACGAGACTAGGGAAGCAACGTCCAGAGTTCATCCATTTGCGGTCGATTGCATTACAGATAGAATTCTTTTTTCAGCCGTACGCTTTACCTGTGGAATAAGTTGCCTGCCAAGGTGCTTTCTTTGGAAAGTTGAAGTCAAATGTTCACAGAGCCTATTTCCTCCTTCCACCTCCTCATAGCCTATTTTCCTAGTTTCGGTACAATACACTGCATATGTTTTGTTTTTTCCTTAACAAACACAAAAACTGCGAAGCTGTTTTGCTTGTCTGCAGTAACACCCAGGCTCTGAGGCAGGAAGCGAACTGTGGGCTCAGTACTCTACCAAATCAGCCATCGAGGCACCCTAGGGGTCATCCCCTGAGTACTGACATGTAAAAAAGAAGGAAAAAAAATTAAAAATTATATCTTACATTGGAGAGTTACTCAAAAAAAATTTTCAGATGGACATTTTGTCTGTTCAACGTTCAAAACTTTATTCAACCCGGTTTTCCATTGAAATACTCTTTTAAAGGAAAACAATTTTTTTTGAAAATTGATTGACAAATATTGAAGTATCTATATTAATTTTTTGGATGAACATTTCGTCTGTCCGATGTCCAATTTTTTTTTAATATATTCAGCGATCTCTTTCAATAGAGGAAAGAATATTGAAAATTGAAATCGTGGAGTTATTCCAAACTTGTTTGCCCGAAGTCCAAAAGCTTTTTACTAGCACGCTGGCAAGCTCTTTTAAGGGATATCTCGTAGTGAATTTTTTTTTTTTCTTATATCAGAAGCTATCAAATAATCGAGAGCGAAATTTCAATTGCCAAATCGACCCACCAGCTGTCATCATTTTTATTCATTTTTCATGCTTTTACGAGGTACACCAACAATAAAGAATAAAACGTAATTTCACAAGAAACAAGATACGCCCTGTTTATATTAAGTTATCGATATACTTAATTCAATTCAGTATCGGGTTTACACTTTTTTTGTTGCAATAGCCATTTTGCGGAAAATCAATAATGATGGATTTAAGTTTAACACTCAAACTTATTTATTATTGCTTATATAATCAGCCAGAGGTATCTGCCATCACCAGCTTTGCTTTGTTTTTATTAAATTTAGCCATTTCTTTATTCGAAAAGCACATACATATGCATGTACGAGTATATTTAAAACTGCTTAATCTCTAAGTCTGTAGAAACAGTTTTGCTTTATTTTTTTATCCAACGAGCAACACGTTAATTTTCCGCACAAAAAAACATCACCAAATTAAAGCGGAAAAACATAAAGCATACTTCCAAAGAACACCGAGAAAAGAAAAATGTAAAAACTGATCCATATACATCTATACTTTTTTTTCTTTTTTGCTCTGCTTGTATTCATTACTCTTCATTTGTGTCCAACTGGGCGGAAATGATGTATTTTACATCATTGCAAAAACAACGGCAACCAAAAACAACATGTGACATACATTTGTCTTTCTTTTCTTTTTCTCCTTCGTTTGTCTTTAAGTAAAAGAAAAACAGAAAAAATGAAAACGGTCAAAACTAGAATAAACAAATAAATCCACACACAGGCACAATTATGCATACACCAGAATGAATCCTATACAAACACCAGCTTACAAAGATAATGAAAATTTACTATGAAAATTGTTGCTTTCAAAGCGGTGGGCAAGAAATAACATCGCCTTTTTTTGCGATGAGGTAGAGAAAAAAATTTCTACAATCGATGTTAAAACTTGAATTTAAAAGTTTTATTATAATTTAATTCAAAGTGATACATGGTAAACGAAAAATATGAGATTTTGATTATTCGTAGCCGCCGAGACCGAGAGCAATTGATTTTACCGGTGAAAGGATTAATAATGATTCAATAGTTCTATTTCAGTGAAGTTTTTATTCAGTTTCTAAACTCGTTTATATGTTTCTGACCGACCAAACTGAACCAGCGCGTAAAGCCCAACTTAATTTGGCGTTTAGATTTTACGCTAGAATGAGTCACTATAGCACGCGTGCTAACGTTCTGCCATAAACTGTATTGTAAGCTAACCAAATCACTAGGTAGATATAAAGTCGTTAAATTCTAACGAAAATGTCTGTGAATTCTAACCCTAGATACATTTTCTTGTCTTGACAAAGGCCAAACCCACTCAATATAAAAAAACGAAAATTTGTTTATATAGTTTATAAAATACTTACGTTTTTATTCTTTCTAATTAGTTTACGATAAGTAATTTCCAAACTTATTACTAAAAACACAACGACATCAAACAAAGGTTTTTTTTTTGGTTTTATAAAAGAGAACAAAAATATAAACTTAATCGGCAGTAGTTCAGGTACCATATTATTTAAAAATAATAATTAAATCATAAAGTAAATGCCTTAAATAAAAAGTAATTTCAGGTTTTTTTAAAGATTGCTTGCGATTTAGCGCATCAATTTTGTGTTCCCCACATGTATGTTTTTGGCAATTTGCACATATACGGTCGTATTCATAAAAAAATAAAAAAAGGGACAGCCCTAGAGGATAGGGATATAGACCCCTTTTGCGGACAACCATTAACAGCATGCTGGAAAAGAATAAAACTCCACACACTGGAACGTGCACAAGAAAAGTGGCTCACAGAGCCCACATGCCTTATATCAAGGAACCTGTGGGCGCATATTAACTCTAAGAGAACGTGGGAGCTATTAAAACTGCCCAGATCTCAACTAAGAGTGACTGTAGCAGTCATCACTGGCCATTGCCCGTTTGGGAACCATGCCAGGAGACTAGGACTACCGCATAACGACTTCTGTAGAAGCTGCCAAGACGAGGAGAAGACGATCCTTCACCTCCTCGGCACATGCCCGGCATTGGAGCATCATCGTCTAAGACACTTAGGCGAGCGGAGCTTCAATAGCCTATCTTGCCTGGCCTCGATCAAACCGACCGCGCTAGCCTCTTTCATAAGAAGCAGCGGATAGCTAGTATAGCAGCATGTAACGCTACACTAAAAGGTCCTCGCATCTCCTTTCCATCCCCGCCCATCCTTTCCACTCACTATCATTTTCCTATAACTTCTTCTCTTCACTCCACTATTTTAGTTTTTCAGGCAATCACTAAAATCACTAAAAAGCAAACGGCTACAAGACCCAAGTGAGCTGGATAACCTAGATTATTCCGGGGTATCCAGCCGCCTACCTACCTAACCTAAAATAAATATTTTCACGCATAACCGATTTTAAGGTAGGTATTTTTAGTCTTATATTTAGCATAATGCAAGTCTTTCAAAAAACTTACTCGATTCATAGGCTTTTTTCCTTTATCAAACATATTATAAGTATATATAATATAACTATTTATAAATGCCATATTCAACATACATAAAAAGACACATTGGCCACCTATTCGTTTTTCATTAGCAAGTGATGTTACTGCATACGTCTACGCTTCCTTTTGCAAAACTATAAAAACCTACTACTAAGGGGCTTTCTGGTTTTGCCATTCAGGGCTCCTTCCTTCCTTTTTTGTGAAATCCCTACCATAGCGCATCAAAATCTGTATTTTTCCCTACAATGAAAAAATATTTCTTTACATTTTTCCTTACGCAATTTTTCCATTAAATTTTGCACAAATAAATTATTTTAGCACGATTTTACGTTTATTGTAAATAGATAAAACTGTTTACTAAAAAGTAAATTAGTGTAAAAAATATAACTATTCATATGATATAATATAACCATTCATATGATAAAAAATATATGTGGTTAGCTAATAAATAAATTCTTAATATGTGTAATTGTTCGAGTTTAAGGTCTTTTTTAGAATTTTTAGTTTTTTTTGGTTTTTAATTATTTGTTTGTTGTTTTAATTTTTAAAAAATATTCTACAAATTGAAATCAAATAAATATTATTTGGCCTGAAGAAGCTATCCAAAGGAAAGCGAAATATTGTATTATATAAAATATTTATCTCAATATTATTTGATCTTCGTTTGTTAAATAAATTTAATTTTTGTAGCTTCAGATCTTTGTTTTTTGTTCTTTTATAAAAAATTTACAATTTAAAATCTTTTATTTCTCAATATTTCGATAACAAATTGTTATCATCGTCAGGAGAAATTAAATGTTATAAATTTAAATTGAAAAATTATTGTCAAAAAATTTCT
This sequence comes from Thecocarcelia acutangulata, assembly GCA_914767995.1. NCBI lineage: Eukaryota > Metazoa > Arthropoda > Insecta > Diptera > Tachinidae > Thecocarcelia > Thecocarcelia acutangulata. The sequence goes on along the minus strand of OU612095.1, from coordinate 38,735,916 downwards.
ATACATAAAAAATTTCATACACTAAGAAAAATTTTTAGTTCATACACAAAGAAAAATTCTTAACAATATTAACAAATTCAAAAACAAATTAACTTATATATACATTCAACGTGCTAATTTTTTGCTAACTAAATGCCTATAACTATGCGCTAAATTATCCGTGTCCACTTTAAAATTAATTCTTTTTTCTACAGGTGTGTTAATAATCTCTAACATTTCTAATATATAACATTTCTTATAATTATTCTCAGTTTTTATTATTGAAACATTTTCAAAATTAGGATAATGATTTAATCTAGAGCAATGGGAAGATAACGCTGTTTTCTGTGAATTAATATGCCTATAATTTTGGTCTGATTTATGTCCTGCAATCCGTGTCCCTAATTTGATTTTCGTTGTTCCTATGTATACTTTATTACAATTCTCCTGATTATTTCCCTTACATGGAATTTTATAGACTATATTAGCATTCTTCATTTTACTAAGTCTATCCTTAGTTTTACTAAAAAAAAACTTAAAATTCCAAAAAAGACCTTAAGCTCGAACAATTACACATATTAAGAAAAAAAAAAAAAACGGTCGAAATAAAGAAATAATAAGTATATAAATAAATTATTTTAAGTGACTTGATCTAAATTCTAATTCAAACTGATATATGCGTTTTGTGATGGAATAAGTAAAAATATCACGTAAAATATATCGTTAACATAATACAGTTTTGCAGAAGTTGGAAAAAATGCAGCAGAATCTAGTTTTATCAATATGCGACTTTTATTGTATTAATACGTGTAGAAGCCCCTTGTTTATTCTACTAAACCTTTGCGTCGAGGCGTATTTGTGGGAAAAATGCCTTTCTACCGAGCCAATCGTTTAATATTCTTAGTTAGGAGATCTTTGTGATTAAAGTTTTTTTAAGGAGATTAGGGAGTGTACATCTAAAATTTATGCGATTAATTAAAAAACTTGCAAATGAGATCTTAGAATGCATTGGAATTTGTAACTTTGCGGTCTAGTTTTTTCTATCTCTTTTTTACGTTCGTTGGTAATTATAGCAAAAAAAAAAAAAAAACTCTTTCAGCAGTCTTAATACGAGTTTAATAATTTTGACGTAATTGGGAACTACTTCCTCGTATTCTTAGACTATTTAACGTTGTATAGGTATAAATTGGATGAAAATGCATCGATATCAAATTTCGGCAACGATTTCAGTTTGAAAAATTATAATAGTATAATAAACATGCTAATCATTTGTGATCATTTAAGAGTTCCCTATAATAAACCTAATCATACAAAATCTGTCCTTTTTACCCTACATGTGGAAATAAACAAATAAATCTGTACAAAAAGGGAAAAATCCCTACGCTTGGCAACACTGGGTCCTTTCTGATTACATGAAGAAAGCAAAGAAATAACTTTAGACGGCTATGGCTTACAGGAAACTAAGGTAAGCTCGTTGAAAAAGCAAAACACTTAGGTACCACTCAGTTGCGTCCGTCAGTCAAAAAGGCCATGGGCACTGGAGAAGTTCTAGTTCGCACAAATTACCTAAATATCGTGAAATTGAATTACATCAGCACCTGCCTTGTTGGACCAATTTGATGATGGTGAGCACCCCCGTGTTGCTTGCTAGGTCTCAACTTTTTGGCATAAGTTTGTAGACATATCGCTCTTCTATTGCAACATAGTCATAACTTAAAAAAGCTTGTTTCGAGAAAAGCTTATTTCAATATTTTTGTTTCTATACAAGTCTTAGAAATTGTTTTTAGAAAATATCTCTTAAAGGAAATAGTTTAAAAGCAATTTGAATAAATTTTTGGCACAATATTAAAGGTAGTACTGCTAATAATTCTGCATTGTTAACTCGAAAAGCTCCTTTTTTGAGATATGACTATGTTGCAATAAAGGAGCGGTATAGGCAAACCCCTCTATGCAATTTCGCAACAGTCAATGGAAGAGAAGGTTTAATGAGTTGGTAGTCACCCGCCTAACCATCACTCCTGGTTTCTTACAGTACGTGTATCTGTTGCAAGACAACAGCACCTCCGTAGGTTATTAGCCCCGGAAAACCAGCATGTACCAGAGTTATCAGGGAAACTAATTCTACTTCCTGCGGTTTTAGGTTTAAACCACAGCCAGAACTTTTCAGCTAAGGTAAGCACCTTAACCATGATCAGCACCGCGGTAGTATTCAAGGAGAACCTCACGGGAGCTTTGTTGATCCCCGTTCTGCAAATTTTAACCCTGGGTAACGCTTTCGGAAGTCCGACATAATAGAAATCATGCGGTTTCCTAGAGTTTTATCTGCTAGCGCAGATGAGGCAGAGTTACCTGGTTTGATGTACACCACGGCAAAATCTGCTCCCCCTTGTAGACCACATGGTAATAGTAAGATTCTCTTATTTGGTCTAGATTGCTTAAAAGCCAAATTAAATCATCAGTCAAAAAGGAGCCGCAATCGATTAAGTGGATGAACTAAATATTGATTTTTGTATATTTTTAGAACTGTACAATCTAAAGTTTCTTATATTGGCACGAATAACTGATGTTCGAAACAAATTATCAGACAAATACAACCATTTATCCAGGCATGGATAAATGGTTAGACGATCACGTGTTAGTAAACCGTATAATCTACATATTCTTGTCGAAATCGTACCTGTCATCAAAATAAGAAAACTTTTTGTTTTCACCAATTGTGATTCATTACATCTATTTTTAAGTATGACTTTTTTATCACAAAATTAATGCAGAGTACTGCAGTTCAATTACACAGCTGTTAAATACTTTTGCAAGAATGTTATGAACGGAAGCGATATGTCCGTTTTTGGCATTACAGCTACGGATAGAAAGTATGACATTCTCTGGTATCAGTAACCAGTTTCAGCGATAACCTCCTCATTCGTTCAAAATGTATTACCGGCGAGCATTTTTTCCAAGTCTGCGAACAGCTAGTAGTCGCTGGGAGCCAAATCTGGCGAATACGGTGGATGTGGGAGCAATTCGAAGTTCAATTCATGTAGTTTTGCTATTGTTTTGATTGACTTATAACACGGTGCGTTGTCCTGATGAAACAAAATGTTTTTCTTTGCCATATGCGGTTGTTTCTTTGCAATTTCGGCCTTCAAACGCTCCAACAACGCAATATAATATTTACTGTTTGTTAATGGTATTTCCTTTCTCAAGATAGTCGATGAATATTACATCACGAACATTCCAAAATACCGAGGCCATAACCTTTCCAGCCGATTGTTGTGCTTTCGGGTGCTTTGAACGAGGGTCACCAATTGCTGTCCACTTAGAGGACGATCGTTTTGATTCCGGAGTGAAGTGATGGATCTATGTTTTACCCATTGTCACATACCGATGCAAAAATTCCGCTTAGTTACGTTTAAAGCGGGCCAAACACTGCTCAGAATCCTGAATACGTTCTCGTTTTAGGTCAATAGTGAGCAAACGCGGCACCTACTTTGAACAGAGCTTTCTCATAGTCAAATGTTCATGCAGTATAAAGCAAACACGTTCTTTTGGTATCTTTACGATTTTCACTTTTCGGTCAAAAAAAAAAACGATTTTGTGAATTTTTTTTATGTTTTCTGGTGTTACCGCCTTGTTTGGACGTCCATTGCGTTCTGCATTATCGGTGTCTCTACGACCACGTTTAAAGTCAGAAAATCAACGTTTTATTATTGTTTCTGATGAAGCGAAGTCTCCATAACACATTTTAAGTTATTTCTTCGCTTGAACAGTATTTTTTCCCCATCAAGAAGAATTTTAAAACTAAAACACCAAATTGTTTTTGATCCATTGTTTTGAAAACAAAAAAAGTAGCGTCGGTCTTAGCGCAATAACTCACAAACTAATGAAAAGAATATCGTGAAATATCATAAAAGCTGTTTTTTGAAGGTCAGTAGTAACTGAAAAAAGTGACTGCAATAGCCAGACTAGCGCCATCTATGTGTTAGGCCTGGGACTTTTCAGCCCATGTAGTATTAGCGGGCAATGAAGATGGTAATACATCTTGCCCTGCAGTAAACCATTTGTCTGTGTACTTGGAGAATAGACAAAGGGTACACTTCACGGAAGAAAACTCAATGCAGAAGTCAGAATGCACACCATCTACAACTTTTACCATTTCTTTTTAGAATATCTACAAGTGATTCCTATGCAAGAACATGGTTCTAATCAGAAATGCCGAGATATTTTATATGGAACGCTTCCGCTAAAAATTTGGGCGAAAGAAACGGTGAAAACCTATTCCTGGGTATGTGGATGTTTACTCATCCGATGTAATAGGTTGTGTCTACGCAATATACCACGCAATTATGAATAATTTTGCATGCGGTTGATAATTGATTCATATTAATAGTACAACTTGCTTACAAAATCGTCCATAGTCAGTGGAGTATTGTGCACAACGCATAAAGAAGCCTGTTGATCAAAGTCTTTACCTTTGTGGAAAGATATGAAAATTTTTAATTTAACAGAAAATATGCAAATCTCTGTTTAAAACTTCATATATATTTAGGGCAATTGTTAGATATTGGCAATGAAAAACTACCGATTGATGCTACCACAGAAAAGGTTCCATTTCCATTGGGTTTTTGTCAATTTACATCAAAATTACTTCCAATTATTTTTAATCAACTTCAAATTTCATCAACTTAAAAATTTGAAAACTTAATTTTTTTTTTTAACTTTATTATTTTATTTATTGAATCTACATAAGAAATGTAATGACAATAAGTATTCAATTCTTAATACTAAAAAAAAATGTGTTTAAAGTCCTGCCAGTGCTGGACAAAAATTTATTTTTATGCGAATTTCAGAATTTTAGTCATCCGTTTAGAGCTCTAACGTACCATGGAGCATCTGTAATTCTACGGCGAATTCTATTTTGACTCCTTTGAGTTTTTTCAATGTTGGATGCCGAGGCTGTGCCCCATAATTGAATCCCATAGCACCATATTGGCTTTAGAATCGAGTTGTACAGCAAAAGTTTACAATCAAGCTTCAAGGTCGATTTTCTGTCTATTAGCCAGTTAATTTGCACTGCTTTCAATTTCATCTGCGTTACTTTTGCCTCGATGTGCGACTTCCATGTTAGTCTACGGTCAAGATGAATACCGAGGTATTTGACTTCACTGTGTTGAAGTATTATTTTATTGTTAATAGTAATGGGTGAGCATGTTTCTAGACACAGTGCGAATGTAACATGGGCACACTTTTGTTCATTAACCTTGATTTTCCAAAGCTGGAGCCATTTCTCTAGTTTGTCGATATGTTCCTGTAAGTTTATTGATGCTTGCTGGTGGTTACTATGTATGCTAAGTAATGCTGTATCATCTGCAAATGTTGAAGTGTGAATGTTTGTGCTTGCCGGCATGTCAGATGCGTAGATCAAATATAAAATAGATCCTAATATGCTGCCTTGGGGAACTCCAGCTTCAATAGGCTGGGCGGGGCTTATGAAATCGCCTTCTATTATTATAAATTGGCGATTTAGCAATTTTTCGAAAAGTTTTGAAATTGTTGTCAGTAGACTTATTGGACGGTATGATTCTACTTTCGTGTGATCCTTCCCTTGCTTAGGAACCATTGTTATCATGTATACCTTCCACTCTGCAGGGTAATACTCAAGTCGTAAAATAGCATTAAAAATAAAAAGAACAATTCTTTTAGCTACACGAGGCAGTTCTACGAGCATTTTGTTGCTGATTTTATCCATACCTGGAGCTTTTTTAAGGTTTAGATTGCCAATAGCATTTTCAATTTCTTGGAAATTGAATCTTAAAGTCACAGGAGGTCTACTAACAATAGGTGGCAACTCATTTGCATTATCAGACCTATTTGTGGTAAAAATGTTTTTCAAATGGTTAACAAATAAATTACCCTTTTCCGAGTCATCTCTAGCCCAGTCACCAGACGGCTCTAGCAAGGGCGGCTTACCTCTAACTGGCCTTTTTAAACCCTTAGTCGCCCGCCATAAAGAATAGTCGGACTGAGGAGTTCCAGACTTTCCAAATACGTTTGTAGATAAGCCGTTTTTTGGGTTCTAAGCAAATTTCTTAGTTGATTTGTGTACTCACGTAGCCTTGTTTTTAGTTGCGGAGACCTGCGAAGTTGCCACTCTCGTCGAACTCTTCTTTTTTCTAACACAAGTTGCTCGATTTCTGAAGAATATGTTCTATTTTGAAGGTTTCTGCGTGTTAAATAAACGCTAGAACCAAGTTCAGCGGCTTGTTTAAGGTTTTCGCTAAAGTTGCTTAGTGACGCATTAATATCTTCAGGTGTTCTTAAAACAATATTCTCAGTGCAATGGGTACTCAAAAATTTTTTATATTTTAGCCAATTCACTCGGGTGACAGAAAACTTAATTGACGGCGAATTGCGTTGGCATAAGTAAATCGGGACCATTACAAATCCCGGTGATGTATTTATTTATCCGTTAAAGTCCCAGAACTCACTTTTCTTACCTCAAATTTCATTTAATGATATACAGCTGAATGCTGGATCAGCAGTTATGATGTTACGTAACATGAGTAGACTAGCACTGTGTAATGATATTAGATGGGCTATTAAAACGCTGATGGCAGATGCTATTAAAGCAAATATCGTTGGTCTTATGTATTAAGGCCTTAACAAAAAGAATTGCAATTTTACAGCAGAAGGAAAAATCGTAATGGAAACTGAATAAATAGGTATATCTAAAAGTAACTTTTTTGCTCAATTGTTTAAAAGAGCGATATGTATGAAATTATATAAATAAATCATTGTAACACTGTGTACTTGTGTGAAACGTACTAGAATCCCTAAAATAGCTCAATTCAAGCAAAATGCGAGTTAGAGTATGTAAGACTAACGATATGCTTATTCCTGGCATATTTCTAATACCAACTGATTTACCATGATGACGGTTAGTAAAATTTAACGGCAATCATTAAACGTGTTTGGCTTAGAATCTCCATGTTATTCCCATGTCAAGTTGATAGAAAACTTAGAAATGCTATTTACTATTATGTTTTGAACTGAGATATTTTTTACCCTTCTTCTTTAAATCAATTATTGCTATGTAGGTATACTAATAATTAATTCCATTTAGATGAATTTTTAATCAACAAATTAAGAAAACATTTTCTGAAATATTTATACTATTGGTTTTGCCGCCATTTTGGTAAACATTAGTCTTGACAGTTGATATTTGGCAGTCGTGAAGTAGCCACGTGGCAAATTTATTATGGCAAAATATTCGATAAACCAACGTGTTTCAATCGTTTAAACATTTTATCAAAATCAATTATTGATTACTGTGACGATGAGAAAGTTACGTGAAATTTTTGCGAGAAATAGCGTGACAGCACATTGCTCTATTTATTGTGTAGTGAATGATTCCGAAGAAATCATAGATATGTAGGTGATAGGCTCAAACGTACTATAAGATCGGCTGAAAACATTACTGTTGCTCAAGAAAGTGATTAAAACCCATCAACCTCAATTTAACGCCATGCTCCAGAGCTTGGACTTCAAAGAACAACTTTGGCCACAATTTTGCACAAGGAATTGCATTTGTTTCCATTTAAGAGTTTCTTCCACAAGACCATTTACACCAACGTACATATCGCTCCTTTATTGCAACATAGTCATATCTCATAAAATGAGCTTTTTTAGTTAACAATGTAGAATTGTTAGCAATACTACGTTTTATATTGTGTCAAAAATTTATTCAAATTACTTTTAAACTGTTTCCTTTAGTTGATATTTTCTAAAAAAATTTTCTAAGACTCGTATGGAAACTAAAAATTTTAAATGCTTTTTTCTAGAAACAAGTGTCATAACATAGTTTGTCTCCTTTATAAAACATTATCATTTCTATTTGTAATCAACTAATCTGGTAACACTAAATGATGCGATATTGTGGTGTGGCTGTATTTTATACTTCAGTTAAGTAAATGCTTTTAAAGAGAAGAGACGTGGTTTTAATTGAAAGGGAAATATCTTAAGCATTCTGACACAAGCTTTTTCTAGTTATGACTATGTTGCCATAAAGGAGCGATATGTTAATGTTACAGCTTGCCCCTGACAAGCCTTTTCATGAAAAATTCATAATTAATGATAAGGCACGTTTTCATTTCAATGGATCTCCGAATAAACTGAACAGTTGGTTCTTGGCAATGGAAAACCCGCAAATTATTGATCAGACATCTTTGCATCCATTAAAAATGGTAGTCTGGTGTGTAATTTGGTTAGGAGGAATTATTGGAGCTTACTCCTTTGAAAATGAAAACAGCGTAACGGTAACTGTGAATTGGAAGCGATATCGTGATAAGATTGAAAACCTTTTAAGACCACAACTGCATGCTTTGGGCTTGGTTAATGTGTGGTGTCAACATGACGGTGCCACACCGCATACAGCCATAATTTTTTAAGCATTTATTTATTTTATATATATTGAATCTTCAAAGTGAACTAACAAAAAGTATTAAAAACTTAATATTTGCAAAAAATTCATTCAGCTCAAGGTTCTTTTTGTTTTTGTTTTTAAATGTTTAATGTATTTTTTAATATTTCGTCTTCCTTCGGAAGACTTCTTCAGGAAAATTTATTTTTTGTGTATAAATTCAATACAAAATTTGAATTGAGTCCGGCCAATACTAGACGAAAAGTTTTATTTTGCGAGGAGGTATATCGATAATATAACCTATTTAATGCTCTGATGGTGGCAAGGGTATCCATTCTTCGCAACTGATTAAGGCTGCCAAAATTAAGTATGTTGCATGCCAGAGGATTTGGTGAAGTTCCAGTTTACTGATGCATCTTGTCGTGTACTTAGAAACTTTGCCTTTTACCAGCGGAACAAACAGATCCTTTTGAATTCGGAGCTACAGTAATCGTTCGAAGAATTTGATTTTGTCGCCATTGAGCTGTCGAATAAATTTTTCGCCTTTTACAGCCAGATTTACAATCGAATTACATTGAGTAGTATACTTTCCGGGCGGAAACTCCGTATAATATTAAGCAATTCTATATAATCATTATTCAATAACTTTCAAGCAGAGACGGGCCGGCCATCCAGTTGTATATATTCTCATTTACTTACTTATATTACATTTACACCAGCGCAAAATCTAGTAGATTTGAATTAAAATCTACAACGAAATCTATATAGTTTACACCACCATTTTTTGACATGTAGCAAGATTTCATTTTCACAAAAATAGTTTATGCGTGCGAGTTTGACAAAACAGTTTTATCAGAGACTGAATACACCAACATTAAAGTGTATATATTTATTGTCCAGAGACTGCATACACCATCATTAAAGTGTATATTTTTGTTGCAGCGTAGTATTTTTAAGTACTCTTTGAACAAGATCTCGGTTGCATCAATTGGTACTGAGTAGTTTTCAGGAGATTTCGTCGAAATCTACTCATAAAGTAGATTTTATTTTGTATGGAAAATCTTCTCAAAATCTAGCAGATTTAGCTTGCAATCTCAAATGAACAGATTTCGCTTTGGTGTAAATAGATACATTTATATATATGTTAAAAAATCTTACCAATTTCCAAAATTGTGAAGAGTTCTTAATTATATATTTGGCATAAAGCATACTCCTAGCTTTATGCTGGTGTAAATGTAGTTCGTAGCTCTATTTTGTACGACATAAGCCATGTCTTAATGGGACTAAATACAGGGACAAGTCTAATTGATTTCGAAAGTTCAAACTTGAATACTTGATAATATAATGAAAACATTTCGACATTATTTTCTTCAAAGCAAGTCTAAGAAGTGATTAGAAACATGGTATAGATATACAGGGGAATCCCATTTTACTATTTAATATATTCTTACTGCATTGGATTGCTCAAAAGCAATAAAATTATCTGCTTCTAGTTCCAGAATCATGACTTATCTCTGTACACAAAATGAAATTGAAGTAAAGAAGAAAAAAATTATGTTTTTCGAGGGAGCTGAGCGAATCATGGTTTATCGAGGTCTTACTGTAACGTTATATTAGCTACCTTATTAACATACATATATATTTCTCCGGTAATTTATTTCATGGATAGATACTCTATTTCAATAAATAACAATTTGACTAAGAAATGTTTCCGCAAGTTTAACTTAACTTTTGATTTTTTCACAGAATCTAACACAAGATTATATTAAAGTTTACGTTTCAGTTGCTCTATTGATACAAAATAAGGACAAAATGAAAAATTGCTTAATTAAATCTAAGATGACAAACATTCGTTTCAAATTTGGGCTCAAAAGGAAAAAAGCACATAAATTAGTTATGCTATTAAACTTCCGCATTAGTTAAGTTGATAATGTGCATTAGTGTTTAAGATATAACAAAAATGAATAAGCGAAATAGGAAATTGGATTCGTTCTAAACAAGTCATTGTCAGTTTCTGTGGTATCTGTTTTTCTTTAAATTAATATACAATACTTTCAAAGAAAACAAAAAGAATACTGTGCAGAACAAGTCGTGTCTCCTAGTATTAGTAATATTGACTTGAGTTACAGGGTTAAATATCATAAATACGTAACTTTTTTAAATGGAAGCACCAATGCGAGAGACTAATTAAAATAATTAATCAACGGTATTAAACGTGGGCTCTGACTCTTATGGTATCAAAAGTATTTTTTCCATATAAGGGTGTCCGAAAATGCACGAGTTTTAAATTTGTTGCCATTCGTATAAATTGATTGTAGCCTTAAAAAAAGTATGGGACAGTTTAGAATCTGTAAAAATGGAGCGTTTAACGATACAATAACGTTTGGTAAATGGATTATTGAATATTAAGATATAGATTTTCGAATAAAACTGTCCTAAGCAATAAAGCACATATTCACTTTGATGAATTTGCTAATCGACAAAATTGTTTCTTTTAGGGTTATGAAAACTCACGTGTGATTGTCGAAAAACTAATGTCGAAAACTAATGTATAACGAGTCACAGTTTGTGTATTATTTGAGCTGAGGGCGTAATTGGGCCATATCTTATTGAAAATGTGGCGGGTCTAGCAGTGGCTTATACAGCTGCTCGATATTCCGATATTATAACACAGTAATTTTTGCTAAAATTGAATCATATTGATGCAACCAACATGTAGGTTTAACAAGACGCTGCTAATTGCCATAGAGCACGTGAAAGAATTCAATAACTGCTTTAGACATTTCCAGGCCATGTACTATCGTATAATTTTTCATCATTATATTTCTTTTATTTCTTTTCTTTTATTTCTTTTATTTCTTGAAGTCTCAGGTCTATGTAAAACCCCCAACCAGCCGTGCATGAAAGGCGGATATTTAATATTGCCTCAACAAAATTTAGCCACATTATTGCAAAATAGTCACGAAATACTACATGGGCTGCAAAGTCCCGAGCCTAATACATAGATGACGCTAGTTTTATAGCAGTCACATTTTTTTTTAAATTAATATTGACCTCCAAAACTAGTTTGTGAGTTATTGCGCTAAGAGAGACGCTACTTTTGTTGTTTTCAAAACAATGGATCAAAAACAATATCGTGTTTTAATCTTACACTGCTTCTTGATGGGAAAACGTACCGTGCAAGCGAAGTAATGGCTTGAAAAGTGTTAGGAGGACTCCGCTGCTTCAGAAACAACTGACTTCAAGCGTGGTCGTAGCGACATCGATAATGCAGAACGTAGTGGACGTTCAAATGAGGTAGTAACACCAAACAACATAAAAAAAATCAACAAAATTCTTTTGAATGATCGAAAAGTGAAGTTACGTGAGTTAGAAGACATCGCAAAGATATCAAACGAACGTGCCAGGTTTATATCGCATGAGCATTTGACTATTAGAAAGCTCTATTCAATATGGGTACCATCTTTGCTCACGGTTGACCAAAAACGAGAACGTGTTAATGATTCTGAGCAGTGTTTGGCCATGTTTAAATGTAACAAACCGGAATTTTTGCCTCGATATGTGACAATGGATGAAACATGGATTCATCACTTTACTCCGGAATCAAAACGACCGTCATCTTAGTGGACAGCAATTGGTGAACCTCGCCCAAAGCGCCCGAAAGCACAACAATCGGCTAGAATGTTTATAGCGCGGTGTAATATTCATCGATTATCTTGAGAAGGGAAATACCATTAACAGTGAGTGTTGGAGCGTGTGAAGGCCAAAATTACAAAGAAACGACCGCATATGGCAAAGAAAAAATTTTGTTTCATCAAGACAATGCAACGTGTTACGAGTCAATCTAAACAATGGCAAAACTACATGAATTGAACCTAGAACTGCTCCCACATTACCGTATTTTTTTTTTTTTTTTTTTTTTTTTTTTTTTTATATTGGACCAGTACTCAGGGGAAGACCCCTACATATGCAGTGCATTGTACCTGAACTAGGAAAATAGGTTGTGAGGAGGGGGAAAGCGGGAGCAGTGTTTGTGAACATTTGACTTGAATCTTCCAACGTTATAACAGACAGGAAACACTTCTGCAGGCAACTTGTTCCACAGACGAAGCGTGCGGCTGAAAAACGAATTCGCTCTGTAATGCGTAGTACGATTCCCCGGGCAATCGACCACAAATGGGTGAGCTCTAGACGATGAACGCGTGCTACGTAAAAATGTGCGCGTTTCGGGAACAAGATCCCTAATCTCGTCAGAGCAAAATCCATTGTAGTATCGATAGAACAGAGTAACGCATCCCACACTGCGTCGATGCTCCAGTGAGTCAATAGAGTTGGATACCCTACTGTCACCGATGAGCTTCTTCGCGCTTTCCTGCACACGGTCGAGTAACCCCAAAACAGACTTTGAGGCACCGGCCCAAACATGAGAGTTGTATTCCATTTTCGGTCGGATGTAGGTGGTATAAATAGTAAGGAGGTCGGATGGAGTGAAGTACATCTTACACCGTTTCAAAAAACCGAGGCACTTGAATGCTTCTTTAGAGATATGAAAAATGTGTTCATTCCAGCGAACGTCACACTGTATCTTCATTCCAAGAACATCAAGAGCATCCGATTCTTCAATATTTATACCATCCATGAGTACAGATGAAGCAGCATTAGCGGTCGTTTGTTTGTGCGTCAATAAGCAACACTGGGTCTTACGAGCATTAAAGGCAACCCTGTTTTTACGACCCCATTCAGAGACCAATAGAAGATCACTATTCAGTGAATCATTCATATTTAGTCTCTTGGCAGCGATCTCTGATAGGCTGGGCCTATAACTAAAAGAGTACGAGTGACAAATGCTGCTGTCATCCGCGAAAGAGTGGATAGGGTTGGAAGTTTGGTAGAGAAGGTCGTTGAGGAAAATAAGAAATAGGGTAGGAGAAAGAACGGAGCCTTGCGGTACCCCTGAATTAATCTTGAACTCGTTTGATGAGACCCCATCTATAACAACTCGTATAGAGCGGTCTCTGAGAAAGCTCGATATAAACCGAGAGAAGTCATCACCGACACCAAAAGCAGTAAGTTTTGCCAATAGTGCACCATGCCACACTCTGTCAAACGCTTTTGAAATATCAAGAGCCACCACCCTACTTTCACCGAAATGATGGATTGAGTGGCACCATTTCTCTGAGAGATATGCCATAAGATCGCCAGTTGAACGACCCTTACGAAATCCATATTGACGATCACAAAGTAGTTTATGCGACTCCAGATACCTCATAAGGTGATGGTTAACCATGTTTTCCATTACTTTGGAGAGTGTAGAGCAAATTGCAATTGGGCGGTAATTTTCGGGGTTATTTGCCATACCCTTTTTGGGTATTGGTGTTACATTAGCAACCTTCCAGCACGATGGAAACTCACCAGTATGGTAAAGTATGCTGAAAAGGCGTGCTAATGGACGCGCAAGCGTAGAAGAACACTGCTTCAAGACCAGTGCTGGAATGCCATCCGGTCCAGGAGTTTTGTTTATATCGAGGTCTTCCAAAACCCTTTTAACTGCTCGCGCCCGGAAGAATATCTTCGGCATAGTTACAGATACTCTTTCGAGCTCGGGAAGTGGCTGACTGCTTTCCGGCAAGCAGGAATTGCTTGCAAAAATTTCAGCCAACAGGTTAGCTTTGTCAACCGGGTCTGTGAATGCTTGGTCATTCTTTAAAAGAGTTGGAATTGATGAACTAGCACTGTTCTTTACTCTCTTAACGAAAGACCAAAAGGTCTTACTGCCCCGAGGAGCTGCAAGGACCTTGGCACGAAGGCGCTGTTCGTGAAGAGACTTTTCACGCCTAAGTACCTTGGCACACGAAGATCTTGCCTTTTTGCGTAGCAAATCAGTGTCTGGTGTTTTGTTTAAACGCCAGTTACTGAATGCTTCCTCTCTGGATCTGACTGCGTTTTTGCACGTCTGATTAAACCAAGATTTTGCTTTTGGTTTAATCGAAGTCTGCTTGGAGGGGATGAATGTTTTCATCCCTAGCAATATAATGTTCTCGACCATTTTTGCTGAAGCATTTATGTCGTTATCTAGAAAACAAAGTTTCCAATTAAAATGCTCATAAAATTGGTTGAGCTCACCCCACGCGCCTTTTCGTATTCGCCAGATTTGGCTCCCAGCGACTACTAGCTGTTCGCAGACGTGAATGAAGAGGTTATTGCTGAAACTGAGGCATATTTTGAGGTAAAAGATAAACCTTTCTTCTAAAGTGGTATTAAAATGTTAAGAGCGACGCTGGAATGATTGCGTTGCTCTTGATGAAGATTACGTTGATGAATAAAGCTAATTTTGAATAAAAAAAACTGTGTTTTCTATGTTAGGCCTGGGACCATTCAGCGCATGGATGATAGGATGACTTCAGATCGGGGTCATATGTATGGCGAAACGGCAGAGAGCCTCATAACTGTCTGTGACTCGCTCTTAGGGGGATAAAATATATCTCACTCTACATTTCTTGTAAATATATCTATCTCCTAACTGCTCTCCTTAAGCGAGCTCCCATGCAAAACATTCGTTTTTAACGTTTAAGGGTAAACAGCCCAAACTGGCACCAGAAGCTTAGAAAGGTGTGCTCTACTTTCATTACTTTTTGTAAGCCCAACATTTTTGTAAAACATGCCTAAGTTCTAGATTCAGTTACAAGGGTGGTTCTCACTCAAATACTTAAATTAAAAAACACATTTTTTTCAAGCAGTTTGTTCGAAAGGCAAATTTGTGATAATAAACCTGGAAATAATCAAATACATGAACATATAAAATTCTTAGGAGTAAATTACAAATAATAACAAATTTATTAAATAATTTTAACAATTGTTCGCAATTAATTTTACTTGATCATTCAAAAGCATTGGATATAGTCGATCACACTATACGTTGCCAAAAATTAAAACACATGTGCCATTTCTCAAGTACTACGACAAATTTAATTCGGTTGTATCTTTGTAACAGAAGGCAATTTGTTTGCTCTGGATTGGAAAAATCAGACAAAAAGAGGTGTTCCACAAGGCTCATTCGTGGCCCGCTAATCTATATAATTTCTTCGAACGACTTGATGCCTTTACTGTGGAATACACATATACGCCGAAGACGTCCAACTTTTTATTAACTGCCCTCCGCAATAAATAATTGTGTTCAAACATTGAACTAGTATATAGAAAATATATATGTGTGGACGTTGATAAATAGTATTTGTTTAAATGCAGACAAATCTAAAGCAATACCAATAAGTACCACATGGTGAGTCCCCAAACTTACCATGTGATACACATTGGGCTGGTTGATGCTGCTAA
This sequence comes from Thecocarcelia acutangulata, assembly GCA_914767995.1. NCBI lineage: Eukaryota > Metazoa > Arthropoda > Insecta > Diptera > Tachinidae > Thecocarcelia > Thecocarcelia acutangulata. Next base: position 38,720,189 of record OU612095.1, on the reverse strand, counting down.
AAATGTTGAGGCATGACAACGGTTTTGTTTTTGGCCAAAAACTGACGCACAAGCATCGATGTGTTAACTGGTGTGTTATCATGGTGTAAAATCCATGATTGCTTTTTCCACAATTCTGTGAGCTTCTGACGAACTACTTTTTGTAAACGGCGGATAACTTCAAGAAAGTATTCTCTATTGGTTATACAATAATTTATGCTGCTCTACGCCACTGTAGTCGAGGGAACCAGTGATTAAAAGCTTCACATGTGACCTAACTTGACGTGCTGTTTTCTTTCTTGGCTCTTCTGAATGCTTCCATTGGGATGCTTGGGCTTTGGTTTTAATGTTATAGCTATATACCCATGATTCATCTCCACTTGTGACCTTTTTGAGGAAATCTGGGTCGTCGTTGACGACCTGACTGTTCAACAGCTTCTAAACGACGTCCATGCGACGTTGTTTTTGCTCAAAATTTAACCATTTTGAACGATCTTCGCTCCCGCACGTAAAAATTGCTTGGCATGAGCCGAATGATATGCCAACATCATCAGACACCTCTCTGATAGTGATTCGACGATTATTCAAAATCATTTTCTTCACTGCTTCTATGTTTTCATCGGTGGTTGACGTGCTCGGGCGACCAGTTATACCACATTTGAACTTGTGTTCTGTTTATAGTAGACTCGCCAAATGTCACATAATCAAAAAATGTTTTGCGTTGGTTACTGCCTTGACGGCCCGACCCCACGGTGATTGTCTCACAAGGCGAAAAAACGTTCACCCGGATGTCCCCATGCATGAAAAATTGTCACGTACCATTTTTGATCACATGCTGAATGGCGCATGCTCTCCCCTCGCCAAACGTCACAGTCAACATACGTAATATAGTTTATTTCATTTTCTGGGCTATAAACAAGGATTTAGCTAGGTTAGGTTAAGTTGTACAAGCCGCCAGTTTCATGAAACTAGTCCACTTGGGTCCGTTCTGAGTCCCGTTGAGGGAGGAGTGCAGCCTATGTGACTTATACTTCCCCCGACGGTTCAGATCTAACTCTACCCGAAAGCCGGATAAAGAAATCCAGTCCATTCACTTGGCATTCCGATATATCCGGTAGCCCGTGCAGCATCGGTACGCTTAGATACAGTGCTTTCATAGAACAGAGAGCGTCGTGCACCGGCAGAGGCAGTGCTCAGCGCTCTCTTCCTCGTTCTCATTCCTACAACTTCTACAGAAATTATTAAATGGAAGATTTAACCTCCTAGCATGCGTCCCTATGTGGCAATGTTCTGTCAGAACTGCCATCAAGGTACGCAACCTTTGATGGCGAAGACCCTTTAGGACCGCAGTCCTTCTATGATCATACGCAGGCCATGTTAGCCACTCGGCAGGTAACTTCACTAGACCATCTGCCTTGTGCAGTATCTGCAAGTTGATGCTGCACTTGTTTCTTACAGCTGTTAAGCGGGACTCCTACCATCATATCAATGTCCCCTCGCTGTAGACGAGCCCCGGCTTTCGCCGGCTCTTCCGCCACAATATTTCCGGGCACTCCACTGTGCCTCGGTATTCAGAAAAGCCCCAGGCTTGAATGTCTCGCTATCTCATTAAGCGATATCCGGCATTCTTGAAACAACCTGGACGTCCACAAGCGCATTTAACGCAGCCTGACTATCAGTACAGATTCGGATATTCACCCCGAACTGGTATTGGTGAAGTAGAGCTTGTGCACTGTAATCAATATACTCCGAGAGGTCCGCTGGCTATGACCAGCCATAGCTTTGAATGCCAAATGCTGCCGCCATTCTTGCATATTCACGGTGTTTTATCAGTCGACTGGTCCGCTAAGTTGCTTGGGTCGGTATGCTTGATTTATATTTCAAGGCCTGGCAGGGAACAACAAGTAATATGCTGTGAAAACAGATAATCGGTTGTTGCTGAGTTTTATCTCTTTTTTTCAAGAAATTTATACGTGGTCCCGTTTCCACTGCATTTATCAAAAAAAGAAAAAAAAACTCAGCGGTTATAGCTGTAAACTCACATTATTTTTGCATTGTCTCATCTATATAAATACATACTCGCACTTACAAGAATATTAAAAAGTAAATTAATTTTCAAATTTGTTGATATCAAAAAATATTAACTTAAGATACAAAACTATTTTATAGTTGTAAAATGTATTATAAATTCGGTAACTTTTTGTTATTTTTTAAAATTTACTTGCTATACTTTATTTTTGTCTCCCACTGTTCTTTCAAAAGAATTTAATTTCACATGAATAGATATTCGTTTTTTATTTCGCTAAAGTAGTTTTTATGCTTTAAATAACTTTGTCAGTTTTTACTTCTTTTGTGAGTTTAGGTAACACATGTCTTAAGGGTCGTTTGGTATGTAGAAGTACTATCACACACCCACATACATTCGATGTACATATTTAGTCATATGAGTGGGTAAGGATGTTTATTTTATCGATTAGTATGCATATACATATTTACATATGAAAATGTGTGTATATCTATACCAACGTAAATGTTTATATCTATGGTATTGTATCACAACAGTTTAAGTCCACTTTTTAAAATTGCAAATTGTTCTAATATTGATAATTGAGTAAATATTTGAATATTTTCTGCTAACTTTGTTTTTTGTTCGTATTAACGAAATGTTGCTGTAATTTTGGTCCTTACACAAGTTCTGACTTTGTTCCTTATGAAATTCTTTTAGCCCTTAACTTGACTTAAGCTGTTATAATAAAATGCCACAGCGTGTAGGAAAAACAAATTTATTTATGAATGGCTGGCTACCTTTAGTCAGGTTCTATAAATATTACAACTAAGAGCAAAGTGTTAAAAATAAAATAGAAGAAACGTTATACATTTGTATACATTATATACTTATGTATGTACATATAAAGGAGGGAAAAATAATAAAAGTAAATTAAGCATAAAAAAAATCTTACGTTTGGTATTCCATAAAATCATCCACATGTTATTAAATTGTTGCTGTAAATATAAAAGTGAGCCTTGGAAACTATTTTCGGGCCAAACAATTTAAGTCATTGACGACCATTGTTATTGAAGCCTTTTTTTTATATATTTGATTATTTTTGTGCACAAATTGCTGCTATATCAATAATCGTATATATTTTTTTGCAATAGTTAATTAAAGTTTTAGTTCTTTTAAAACAAAAATATCTGTTTATTTAAAAAACAAGCGTGTGTTCATAAGCTCATATAAATATATACAGAAGAAACTAAAAACCCGATTAAATATTTTATGGAATTAACAAATTAATTGATATAATTACAATTTTAATAATTTCAGTTAAGCAAATAATTGTTTATGGCAAATTTTTTAGTTTCACTTTTTTGTGTATATAACTACGCAGCAGAGAAACAAGCCGAGGCAGAAATTTCGACGACGGTGGTGCCGTAATTTTAGGTCGGCGGACACGGCGCTTTACAGATTTCAGCGGCTTATTATATACTACATAAAGTTTAAATTTTGATTAAATTTTGATTAATATAATCAATGTCAAACATATCTATGTATGGAACTAGAAATTATACATCCCAATTATAGTTTTTATATTTTCCCATAATTCTAATAAGTGGTTGAGAGATTCTACGCAACTGCTTCGGCTATAAATGTCCCATGGTCAATGTCCCGTCGATTTTCAAGCACTTCGGAAAACGTTGAACTCGTTGAAAATCCGCGACTTGCAATACGGAAAAGAACAGCTTCACTGGGACTTCTAAGAGCGATTCTTCATGAGTTTTAAAAAAGGATCTGAAGTTTTATCCTTTTAAAATTTAAATCATTCAAGAACTGAAAGAACGTGACTTTGATTTACGCAAACGTTTTTATGAAACGATGTTGGAGCGTTTTCGCACTATAAACCCCATTTCTTTGAGCGATCCTTGGTTGAAACATGATTAGGAAATCCTTTTTGCAAACCTGCGACCTCATTCATCGTACTCTTCACATACATGGTTTCAACAGAATGGTGCAACTGCACACACAGCCAGATTTTCTATGAATTTTCTTCGGGCAAATCCACTCTAAACCCTGATCAGTCACTTTGAGGACATCCCATGGCCACCAAGGTCACTAGATGTAACTCCCATGGATTTTTTTTTTCCGCTACCTTAAAGAGATGGTTTACAGTAACCATCAAAGTCACTCGATGTAACTCTCATGGATTTTGTTTTTCTGGTGCTACCTTAAAGACATGATTTATAGATCAAATAAGTATTTGAACAAAATAATTTTATTATAAAACAATTTGAAAATTATATATATATTTTATATTTTAATTACAAAATATGCCATATTGCAGATTTTTAGAAATTATAGTCAATCTACTGATCTATGTACATAACATTGATTGGTATATTCTCATCATGTTTCAAAAAAAATAATTTTAAAAAGGCTTTTCTTAAACTTTCCATTTGAAACCTACAACAGCGCTTTCACTCTCTGAATATTGTTTCCAGTTGTTAAAATTATCGAATATTCTAGAGCTGGCCCTATGCACTTGGTGCTCATTTGTTTTTGTAAAAGCACTTAGCTATAGGCTGTGCGCTGTAATATACTCATGCAAAGCAATAACACTTTCGTGTGTTTAGCTTATTAAATAAAATTAGTTTTTCCTTAAATATATTGGTGTTTGCTCTTCCATATAGAACTTTTGGGCAGCCCTGTTCTAGAGAGCCTGATGCCATCATAATTATAATTTGGGCTGTCACAGGCATTACCAGATTAAATTGGTAGACAAATATTTTGCCTTCTGCGTACCTTCTGCTAACAAATTGTTAGCGATTTATTTAAAATAAGATAAAAATTGTTTAAATTTTTTTAATGATTATACAATTATATTAAAGTGAAAAAACTAATTTAAAAACAGTAAGCAATATTTTTGATATCGATTACTTTCTTAAAATTAATTTGTATGCATGTATAATTATACATGCGCGTTACACACATTCTATCTTGTGAACTAAATATATTTTTCGGATAGGGGAGAAAAAATAAAAATACACGAGTATCGGCGATTTTAAGGTACACGTAAGAATTTTTTTTTTATATAAAGCGTGTAGTGTCGGTTTGTCTGCCTGTGTTAAAGACTTTGGATAAGTTTTTAACACCTTTTCCGTGATCCAATCAAGCTAATTTTTACTGGTAGGCTCGTGGAAATGTCTGTATTACGTCAAATTGTTTAAAAAATAGATTTTTATCAATTATCAGATTTTCCTGAATTTTTTAGAAAAATTGGTTATCGTTTTTAGTTCCTTAAAAAACCGAATTTTTTATTAATTTTGTTAAATTAACATTAATAATTTTAATACTTTTAAAGAACTTCGGCCTTTTATTCTTACGTTTGTAAGCATTTGTGTTACCATCGCGACAAATAGACCAACCGTATTCGCCAGGCATATGCGTAATATCTTGTCCTTGAAAGCGCTCTTGAATAGTCGCAATGTCCTGATGGAACCTTTCACCATGCTCATCGCTGCAAGCTCCTAGGTCATCAGGGAAAAAATCTAAATGGTTGTGAAGGAAATGTATCTTTAGGGACATTAATATGCTCATTTCGCCATATGCCGAAATCATTTCTGCGACAATATTTTTATAATTGGCAGCTGGTTAGTTGCCAAGAAATTGCTCAATAACGGCAACTGTGCCTTTCCATGCACAACCACAAAAGTAGCGCAATGCATTACAGTGATTCGTACGTGGTTGCCAAATTGTTGGTACAGCGTAATTTATTGTTGACCTTCCATCAGCACCCTTGCATAAGTTTCTATAGCAATAGTCGCACACGACTTCCGGAGTATACCACAAGTAAGGAACATAAGCAGTGTTGAAAATTTTCTGAAACGAATTTACCATTGTTTTCGTAATATATCTAAAATTTTTACTTGGTGCGAATAAGCCACAAACATATCAAAAGATATTTCGAGTCGGGCACTGCATTGACATATGGAGTAGGGTGGGTCGAAAAAAATTTTTTTCCGGAATGCTTTAGTAGTTTAAAAATTTGAAGTCTCTTCAAATTTTTCTGAAAAAAAACCTGAGAATTGATAAAAATCCACGAGTGTGCTTGCAGAAATTAACCTTGATTTAATCACGGAAAAAGGGTTAAAAACTTATCCGTAGTCTTTCACATAGGCAGTCAGGCGGACACTACGAGCTTTATATTTTAAACAAAATAAAAGAAATCTGAAGTGTACATTAAAATCGCTGATACACATGTGTTTTTATTTTTTCTCCCCTTTCTGAAAAAGAGTATTTGGTTCATGGGACAGAAACAAGTTCGTTTTTGTAACGCGGTGTAATTAATTGAAAAAAATTTATCTTAAATTTATTGAGAAATTCGTTTTTGTTACAATATTTTATTTAAAAATATAAATACATAAGTACATAAAACATATTTTTATTTCACACAAAAAATGTACAGATGATATGTCTCGTACTGCTGCTAATATTTAACTGGGTTAAAATGTATACTCAAATTTTATACATTTTTGTTGTTTGTTTTTTAGAGGTTCGTTAACTTTTTTGAAGAAATATTTCACTTGAACCATTTGAAAACTAGATGAATGACATTGTCGTCCGTCGTGTCGCTTATATAAAGACAAATGTAAATTTTTGTCCAGCTTTATTTAGAGCAGTATTGCTTATTTGAAATGCCTGCACGAACAATTTGTAGACATTGCGGCTTATATGTCCCCTACAGATGAGCGGCCAGATGGAAAACATTGTCGCCCATATGGTGCCTTTTCTTTACAAAACCTAAAAAAAAGAGGACAAATCGTGCATATATCTTCCAAGACAATGTCGTCTTGGACGATTTTGCCAACTGGGTAGTGCAGAGTGCAGTATGTGTGTATTAAAGAGCACATACCTATAGCTAAGCGCTTTTACAAAAACAATTGAGCACCAGGCGCATAGGGCTTGGCCACATCTGTTTTAGGGCTTTCAGATTTTGTTTATATTTTATAATACTTTACGGAAAAATAAATTTGTTTACATATTCTGTTCGAAAGCCAGGTTTAAATTTGAGCCAGATGAATAATACTATCATACCTATAATATTAGAAATATTCAATAAATTCGACTATTGATCTTTAATATACATACATATATACCTCGCAGCACAGACCCTATCAACATACATATGTACATTGGTAAATAATAAAAAATAACTGGTTGTTCAGTGACAGTAACATGTAGTACAAACAACTGGGGTTATAGCAAATTACATATGTGATCAATATGAGACAAATATAGACAAAAAAATATAATAAGAGCTCAGTGGCTGAGTTGGTTAAGCGGCCGTATTGAAAATACATCATGTTTACATGGTACTGAGATCGAATTCTAGTGGGTGCTGATGAGCAGTGTAGCGACTGCGAAACAGCTAGCTGTCCCCCAGCTTTTTAGTGTATTCAATTGTTCAATTGATCGCGCACATTAATGTTATAATTAAAAATAAAAATAATTCTTGGCGAAAGCCAGGTGTGAACTTGAGCCAGACGATTCAATAAGTTCGGCTATTTATCTGTAATAAATTTGTTTACGCTGCTGAAACTTTCGAGTATTCAAACTTTCGTGAGTTTACTATATATGTATATGCCGTGCACTGAAACTTAAAGTTCGTAAAATAATCAATAAAATTAGTTTACAATGAGAACAAAGAAAAAAAATTTAAATTTTTGCATTTGCCTATAATTTCATTCAACCAATTCTTCCAATATGAATTTCTGCTTATAAAATTCCTTTGGCTATTTACACTTTATTGAAAAAATTATATTCTATAATTTGGCTTAATAAATAAGTCATTTGAGACAGTGTAAATAAATTATTTTTATAACATTTCCATCATAGATACTTTTTGTGTTTATTATATTGACTTGACACTCAATATACGAGCATCAAAGTTAAATTCATTGCCTTTTGTTTCACACTAAATCTTGTTATCGTCATCTTGAAATAATAATTAAATTTTATAGGCCATTTTTTTCTAGTGCAAGTAACAAATAAAAGGAAGGAAGTAACAATTGTGAATGTAGTGTGATAAAAAGGTCAATTGTTGAGCAAATATCTTGACAAAAATTAAATAAGATCTTAAGAACTTGAAGCTAACCACAGGTTGGTCCAACCGAAACGCACAATCTTAACTGTAAATAAAGCAAAAAGTTTTCAGAAAATTGTTATAATGTTATATATAATATACGTGAAGAAAAATTTAGGAGAAATGTTCGCCAAGTGCGGTGTGCGGTGGCATATATTTTTCGATAGTCTATATTTTCGATAACTCTGAGACATAATTGAGTTTCAAAGTCGTTAATGTACCGAATTATCTGTTACTTTAGCACTTAAGTTGTTCTTTGCTAAGTAATGTGCATTTTTCCATTTGAATTTCCATAACGAAAGAAGTCCAGCGGTGTCAAATCACATGAATATGGTGCGAAATTCACTTCCGCATCAAACAGTCACAATTTTTGGATGCATTCATTTCCCTAATTGCGGCACTTTCGCTTATTAGCGCATCCACTGACATAAAAGTATGCTTCGTCCATAAAAATGAAGTGTACTAAATGCGCTTTGGTTTGAATGCCCATTTTCGTAAAACGCGTAAATCTTAACGGGCTGAGCAATGTATAACTTTTAATTTTTGAATTTGTCAAACACTGAAATAAAGAAAAGGTATCTATAATCGCATAAATTGCTTTGTGATCGTCAATATGGATTTCGTTAGGGTTGTTCACTCGCGATCTTATGGCATATCTCTCAGACAAATGGTGCCGTTCAATCCATCATTTCGGTGAAAGTAAGTTGATGGCTCTGGATATTTCGAAGGCGTTTGACAGAGTGTGGCATGGTTCACTACTAGCAAAACTTACAGCTTTTGGTGTTGGTGATGACTTCTCTCGGTTTATATCGAGCTTTCTCTGAGACCACACTATACAAGGTGTTATAGATGGGGTCTTATCAAACGAGATCAAGGTTAATTCAGGGGTACCGCAAGGCTCCGTTCTTTCTCCTATCCTATTTCTTATTTTCCTCAACGACCTTCTCTATCAAACTTCAAACCCTATCCACTCTTTCGCGGATGGCAGCAGCATTTGCCAGTCGTACTCTTTTAGTTATAGGCCTAGCCTGTCAAAGATCGTTGCCAAGAGGCTAAATATGAACGATTCACTAAATAGTGATCTTCAATTAATCTCTGAGGGGGGCGCAAAAACAGAGTCGCCTTTACCGCTCGTAAGACCCAATGCAGTTTATTAACACACAAGCAAATGGCCGCAAATGCTGCTTCATCTATACTAATGGATGGTATAAATATTGAGGAATCGGATGCTCTTGATGTTATTGAAACGAAACTACACTGTGATATTCGATGGAATGATCACATTTTTCACGTCTCTAAAGAAGCATTCAAGTGCCTCGGGGTTTTGAAACCGTGTACTTCACTCCATCCGACCTCCTTACTATTTATACCACCTACATCCGACCGAAAATGGAATACAACTCTCATGTTTGGGCCGGTGCCTGAAAGTCTATTTTGGGGTTACTCGACCGTGTGCAGGAGAGGGCGAAGAAGCTTATCGGTGACAGTAGCGTATCCAACTCTATTGACTCACTGGAGCATCGACGCAGTGTCGGGTGCGTTCTATCGTTGCTACAATGTGTTTGGCTCTGACGAGATTAGGGATCTTGTTCCCGAAACGCACACATTTTTAACTAGCACGCGTTTATCGTCCAGAGCTCATCCATTTGTGGTTGATTTCACAGGGAATCGTACTACGCATTACACAGAGAATTCGTTTTTCAGCCGTACGCTTCGTCTGTGGAATAAGTGGCTCTGGCAAACGTATTTCCTGACTGTTTTAATGGTGGAAAGTTCAAGTTAAATGTTCACAAACACTACTCCCTCTTTCCCCCTCCTCATAACCCATTTTCCTAGTTCTGGTCCCTGAGTACTGATCCAAGATAAAAAAAAAAAATTAATTAAAAAATTTACTTAAATGTGTGACAAACAATTAACATTGTGTATTATGATTGGACTACCCTTATTTAGCACTGAAGGAAATTGAACAAATAAATTTTCTTGGAAACTAAGAAAATAATAACTATTAAACTTACTTCCGACTAAACGTTCACAGTTTTCAAAATAAAAACGGCTACATACATACACTTACGAATACAATAACAGCTCTTTGTGTAAAAAGAAATGCAATCCAGAAGTTAATTCCGATGTGTATTGTTCTCAAATGCACCCAAGTAAATAGAAAAACTCAAGAGGCAGGCAAAGAAATTTATTCTGCAGAAAATATTAATGTGTAGATAGGAGTAATTATGTTCGTGTGTTTAGTTTGGAACAATATTGAAAAACACGTAAGACGTTAATATCAAATATAATTGAAAATCAATGCTGAACTGAATTTCTTTTTATGTGGAAATGATATTTGAAGCCCAATTTGGGCTGTTTTATTTTCATCCATTCAAAAATAAGAATGAAACAGTTATTTTATAGCGTGTAATAAGAATTGAATAAAATCCATTCCATTGCTTAGAGCTATCAGGCCATCATCATATGTTTGTTAGCTCTTTACTAATTGTAGCAGCATCGCTGTCCGCAACCAAACGAGCGTTAGAAAGCCAACCACCTCTTTCCACACCTTTAGCGTAAACATACGCTAGAGTGTACAGCAAGTATTGCGAAAATAGTTTAACTCTGGTGATACACATTATTTTTTGTACAAATAAGCACATTTTATTGTATGCTGCTGTTTTGCTTTACTTTTACTAACATACTCAGCTTATCAAAAGAAGAAAATATAGATGCTTTTTTTTTGTTTTATTTGTGACAAACAACCCTTTGCAAAAATTTACAGCACAAACTGTTTGATGTTTTATAGCAATGCAAGCGTAAACACATGCATGCCAGAGAACTTGAAAATCATGGTTTTTCTTGATCTTATTCAACACAAAATTTTTTTTTAATAACATAAAAACACATTCAATAATTTTTGTAAATAGCGCACTTATTTAAATAGATTTCAATTAATAAACAGAATTTTGAAGTTTGCTTTCATATACTATAATTAATAAGCACTTATATTAAGTAGGATATCCCTAGGTCAAAGCAACCATAGTTGCTAAGTCTTAAGTGGGCTTTAGTAGGAATATTTTTTCTGAAAATGTTGATAGCTCATTCTACACAGAAAAAATTAATTTTTCATTTCAAGCACAAACTTGTTTGCACTAGTAATTTTTTTAATTGATTTAGGTCCTACAAAAGAATTTGTAAATACAAATGAAAAAATTTGTAAGAATTTGTTAGAAAAAAACTCCGATTTCTTTAAATAAAATATTAGGTTATTAATAAAAATGTTAACTGAATATGTGAACAAAATTAAAAATAAAAATTACAGGATTAAATAAAAAGTTCGCTGAACTTACACCTTTGCACAAAGAAATAATTTATCGATTTAATAAAAGTTTTAACTGAAATTTTGTTCACACCCGATCAAAAAGAGTAATGCAATTACACAGATAGTTATTTGAAAGAAATATTACAATCAGTTAATTAATTATTCAATCAATAATTACAATCAGTTAATTAATTATTCAATAACCAGTTAATTAATTATTCTTTGTTCGAAATTTTCAGAATTTTGTTTTTTGTGGGAGAATTTTTTTTAATAAAACAATAAATGATTGCAGTGTTAAAAATAATATATTTTTGTTATATTGAAAAATGAGTTATATATGTAGATGAAACTAAATATCAAACTTACAAGCGGTTTGTTTGCAAGACACTTGATGCATATCAACAGGCAATATAATTTATATAACTGTTTATTTGAACGACTTGTAAAAATCGCATTACTACTATAAATAAGGTATCAGGCGACAATCATCAATTATTATTTGTACATATTATTAAACAGAAAAGATTAAACCGCATGTAGCCTTTGGTTGCAGATTAAAACACAAACATAAAAAAGTAAAAACCACCAAGAGAAAAAGAGCATAAGCATTCGCATTATCAGATTTTAATCTCATCTTATCCACAAAAATTTCAATAGAGGTAAAAAGGTGGTGGTTTTTGCGACCAAGTCGTGTGCTTGTTGTTTGTATGTGTATTCGTACACATATTAAGCATACCCGGTTTTTTTCTTATGAAATCCAAGTAAATTCAAACAGAAATTTTAATAGAACCAAGAAAAATAGTAACTAAAAACTTCATTGTTTGAAAATATTTCAACAATAATTTTTTCTGTGCAATAATTTACGCAGAAAAAATTGTAGTAAAAATAAAATCAACAAAATTTTTGTCTGAAAAAATAATTTGTGTGCATATGCATAAATATAAAAAAATAACCTTGGTGTTATCGCCACCAGCTGTGTATAACAGTTGTAAACTTTACGTGTTTAATGCAAATACAACTAAATACAACTTTGTAAATGTCACTTCATTTTGTATATACATATTTATTATTTGCGCCAAAATTGTATCTGGTTGTCCTATTCTTATATTATATTCCAACATTTCCAGTCGGTTTTGCTGGGTAAAAATCCATATAAAAGGTAAAACGGCAATTTTTTGGAGATTAAAATAAAAACTGTTCTTGGTGCCCACACCAAAAAGAATTTTAACATACGAGTAAAATTCATGTAAAAAAACCAATTTTGAAATAAAGTTTGAAATATTTTGAATTATAACTCTGTGTTCATAATCTATAGTGGATGCCAGGAACCCGGGCATATTTCCCGATAACACTTGGATATCGTATTTTGTTGTTGTTTAAAAAAATAGTTGTTTTCGATCTATAATTATTTTTACTAAACTTTTGTTTGAGTCCATTCAAACAATTTATTAATTGATTCAACGAATTTCGTTATTGAACATGAAAAATTTTTTTTCTGTGTAGCATTTTTAAATCTGTATAATAAAACCTATTTTTGTTGCTTTAATTTGAATTAACGTTCTCCTCTTTCGGAATCTACTATTCAATATGAACCCTCTTTGATTATATCAGGCAAAAAGACACTTTCTTCTTTTATAATATAATATGTGAACCGATTTTACTGAATGTTAATAGCAAACAAATGAATCGATTGAATAATAAAAGAGTGAAAGAAAAAAGTTTCTAAGTGTAATGGTTTTCAACGGCGAACAGACGTACAGACGGGAATCGCTTAATCGACTTTTCTATCAATACTGATTCAGAATATTGGAAATGAAAATTTGTAGAAATTACCAACGGAATCACGAATTTAAATATTCGTATACCCTTTAAATTGTTGTGAAGGGTATAAACAAGAATATGATACAATACGAGTTTAGAAATTTTAATGAAAAGTGGTCCGTTTAATTAGCATATCATTTCGCTTCTTTAGATAATCCGTTCAATTTAACCTATTCGTTCACGTACAAAACTACAGACTAATTGTCTTATTCATAAAAAATATTGTATGCTTATTAAACAGTTATTTGACAAATTTTTATAGGAAATTTGTCAAATAAGTGCTTAATAAACAAACAATATTTTTTATGAATACGGCCGTAAGTAATCCACATTCTTTCTGTAAGTATCACTCAATTGCTTCTTATGCTAATTCTCTATGAATTATAAATGTTAAATCACAGTGATATTTGGTGCATTTACAAAAATGGCAACAGATTTAAATTAAAAGATATTTTTGTTTCATCAACGACTTGTTACAAATCAGCGATTCTTTAAAATTCACAAACAGCAGTAATGATGCAAAAATTATCCAAAGAATAAGTTAACTAGACTGATTTTAATTGTATCCGTTTACGTTCTGAAAGATAGCTTGTGTAATCATTTAAAAGCTAATACACATTTTTTTGTACTTAAAATGTACATTTGCAGTATTACAGTAAACCACGGATAACCACATTGAAAGCATATAAACGAATTTATCTAGTTACTTGAATGAGGAAACAACATGCATTTGCTTAACTACCACTAAGATATACCCAGTAAAAACTTCTATTGCAAAGTAATGTGTTAATATATTAATAAGCATACTCTTCACTGAAGAGGCATTTTAAGTCATTACTTTAACTTGGTGATGTAATTGTAAGCAAGTACTTACCACTCTCGCTTACGAATAACTATTTCAAATTGTCATTACGAAAAAGTCATTAAACGAGCTAATTGCTTATTATAAGTCAGTCATTTAAGAGTTGTAGTCGATAAAAACGATCAAAATTATATAATATAGAAAAAGGATAAGTTTAAATCATAACATAAAAGTTACCTTTATAAATGCATTCTTACAAAGAATATCGCCTGAGAAGTAGAAGTGCCTTTTCAAAAGGCTTTTTGAATAAAAGTACCTAATTCAATATTTTTCTTAAAAACCTTCTCCATAAAAATTAATTTTTTACGTCATGGTATTAAGTACGGAACTGGTTTTTAGCACCAGAATTTATTATCTCGGCCTTCTTAAAATTTACAGTTAATATATTTGAACGAGCGTATGTATAATGTTAACATCACTTACTTGTAAATCGTAATGACGGCACGAATAGTATGATTACCAGAAGAGCAGAATTCGTAAAAGTAAATATTTATTTGCTACATTTTTCATTTGTTAAACTTATTTAAGGTGGTAAAGTCTTAAGTTTTACCAAATCCGAGTATTACTCAAATTATTTTATTCAATTTTCATTGCAAATATTGTACACGTACATTTATATTTGTATATGTACTTACATTCGTACATATACAACAGATATTAAGCAAGTCATTACGTTTTTAATTCTATGTAATGCAGGTGGTAAATATTGTAATATTACAAAATATGTTTTTAGGTAAGAGCAACACATTATCAAGTTTTCGCTGGGTAATAAGATGAAATTCTTATATTATATAAATAAAAATTGTGAAAGGAGTTTTATATAATTAAAATTTTATTTAAATTTTCTGTTAAGAAAATATATAAGTATACCATTTATATCACATAAGGATTTAATATTTTAGTCAGTGTTGCCAATATGAAGATTTTACATTAAATGATGAAACAGAACTATGGCATGACGTTTTTCTCCATACTATTTGACTTAAAATAACGCCAGAGAATGTGGTCGTGCTCTCACTTTGAAGCAGAAAAGCTTTCAACAATATTACCACACTTTAAGCAAATTTCATACATTTTGTAAACAAAACCAAAGCTTCAAAAGCTTTACTGCAAGAAAAAATAAAATAAAAAAAGCTTTTTTTTTACCTAACAAAAAAGAACATTAAATGACAGTTTGTGAAGTTGCAGCCGTCGTTTCAATTATGTGCCTGTTTTCTCTGAGTCTCGTTTTTGCTTGAAGTTGCGGACGTATTCTGTTTCATCATTAACTTTGAAGACTTTATGAGCAAAATAAGATTTCAAGAGATTTCTCTCATTATTATGATTTTAGTATTTAAAATTCCAATATACTTAAGTGCTAAATATTTTTAAATTTACAAAAAAATAATTTCTTACTGCTTGAATAAACGTTTTCTTCTTGGTTTTCAAATCTCTGTCACACTGTGGTAAGGCCAAAATATGTATGCACTTTGGTATTAACAAATGTGATAGGCTAGAGCAAGATGCATTGACCAGGTGGCATCACTAGCGCAGGTGACAATTTTTTATTTGAAGCGACCGGTAGTGTCAAAAATTGTTTATGTTTATACAAAGTGAAGTGAAAAAATAATAATATTTTAATCGTGCAAAAAAAGAAAGAAAAAGTGCAAAAAAGAAAAAAACAATAAAGAAGGTTTCAAAAATATTTTAATTGCGTAGTAGCTGTATATGTTTATACAAAGTGAAGTGAAAAAATAATATTTTAAACAGTTTTAAAATGTGAAAAGAAACAATAAAAAAGATTTCAAAAATATTTTAATTCCTTAATATGCGTTGCTGTCTGCTATGTAAAAAGCAAAAATTCTACTGCTTATCGACTTCCCTCGCTTCAAAAATAATCTAATAGCTTAAAATGCGTTAAAAACAATTTATGAAAATAATAATACACAATTATTTTTCTTTATATACATTTTTTTCCTTCATTTTCCTCTGTTTTGTAAACATGTTTTTGACATTATGGTGGAATTTTTAAACAAACAAAATATTTGTATCTAGTACAGCAACTCTAATGCTGCCACCTAATAATTGCACTATGGACTAGAGTCTCATTTTCTGCTCATTACATACAATAGCTGAATATTGTGAAAATATTCCTTTCTCTTTTACGCCTAAAGCCTAAAACTCCTAAAAAAATATCTAAATGATGGTTTCCGATTTTTCTATAATTTCTATATTTTAATTCCTTAATATGCGTTGCTGTCTGCTATGTAAAAAGAAAAATTCTACTGCTTATCGACTTCCCTCGCTTCAAAAATAATCTAATAGCTTAAAATGCGTTAAAAACAATTTATGAAAATAATAATACACAATTATTTTTCTTTATATATATTTTTTTTTTCCTTCATTTTCCTCTATTTTGTAAACATGTTTTTGACATTGTGGTGGAATTTTTAAACAAACAAAATATTTGTATCTAGTACAGCAACTCTAATGCTGCCACCTAATAATTGCACTATGGACTAGAGTCTCATTTTCCGCTCATTACATACAATAGCTGAATATTGTGAAAATATTCCTTTCTCTTTTACGCCTAAAGCCTAAAATTCCTACCACAAACTACAAAAATATCTAAATGATGGTTTCCGATTTTTCTATAAGTTTTGTAATAGTTACTACTATATACCGATGCTGCCTGATTTGACGGAGGTATCGGAATGTGATGTAAGTGGATTGGACTCCTTTATCCGATCCTCGGGTT
This sequence comes from Thecocarcelia acutangulata, assembly GCA_914767995.1. Lineage (NCBI taxonomy): Eukaryota > Metazoa > Arthropoda > Insecta > Diptera > Tachinidae > Thecocarcelia > Thecocarcelia acutangulata. The sequence goes on along the minus strand of OU612095.1, from coordinate 38,703,345 downwards.
GGCTCTATACTAGTGATATGTAGATTTACTGAAATATATATCATATCCAGGCAACACAAGGGGACCTGACTGGACCCAAGTCAAACCTAATCTAACCTACTATTATTGAACCAGTCACTTTACACGGTCACGATCATTTGCGTTATAATAAAATTTGTTCTCTAATACTAATTCACTGCACTTTCTATTTTCATTTCTTGGCTGGGGTTCGTTTCGTTCCGAGCGATTAAAGTGGTCTTCAAAGACTTTAATTTCTCATTTCCGCTCCTGTGTATTCAATTGCTTTCATTCCCCCAGTTTCTGGAAGCCATTTCCCATATTTACACACTACATAAATACATACATATTATACACATACTGCTCATTTTTAAAAGAAATACGAATGAATGAAATTTTTGCTCTAATTTTTTGTTTCACCTTCTTATTACGTTAGAACATTGGTACCCAAAAGTTATTCATGGGAGAGCAAACACCAATACATTTAAGGAAAACTACATTTGGTTAATATTTAATGTTGTAAAAAGCTAAACATATTTACAAAAATAAAATTTACACTGCTAATCGTTGTCGTCAATAAGTACCAGCAAAGCATGCGAAAGTGTTGTTACTTTGCTCTTGTGTGTGTACACACAAAACAAAGTTGTTTGTGTTTTTGTGTAATTTACATTGCAAGTGCTGCGCGCAGAATATGTGTATTCAAGAGCACAGCCCTATAGCTAGTCACATATGTGCTAGAATATTGTAATTAATAAAAACAATAAAAATACATTATTTTGGAGTTTGACATAAACAAATTAAAAGAAAAGTTTCAGGCACCACTGGTTGTAGTAACTCCAAAAACTTTGCAAAAATTTTGGTTATGTGTGTAAGTAAAATATATAGTCGATGAATTAAATGATGAAACAGAACTAGGGCATGACGTTTTTCTCCATACAATTTGGCATAAAATAACGCCAGAGAATGCGGTCGTAAAATAGAATCTATTTTATTTTGGCAGCGATTTTTCTTATGCTCTCACTTTGAAGCAGAAAAGCTTTCAACAATATTACCACACTTTTAGTAAATTTCACACATTTTGTAAACAAAACCAAAGCTTCAAAAGCTTTACTGTGAGGAAAAATTAAAATAAAAGAAAAAGCTTTTTTTACCTAACAAAAAAGAAGATTAAATGACAGTTTGTGAAGTTGCAGCCGTCGTTTCAATTATGTATGTGCCTGTTTTCTCTGAGAGTCGTTTTTGCTTGAAGTTGCGGACGTATTCTGTTTCATCATTAAGCGAGCAGTTTTGAAAAGAGAAAGAAAGAGAGAGAGAGAGAGAGAGAGAGAGAGAAAGCAACATCGATTTTAGTTTAGAAGTAAATGAGCGCAAAAGGTATTTGAGCGTAGGGAATTACCCGTGGATTACTGTAGATTATAAAATGAAGAGATAACATTTTTTGTCAATTGAAGAATTCTTGGATTCCCGCTATGCTGCTGACGTTTAGTTATGGAAATGTATAATATAAAGTGTAATTTTAATGAAATTCTTAACTGAGAATATAATTGTATAAAGGTTGATTTATTATGATTTCTTAACGTTAAAGTCGATTAACTTAAAATACTTTAAGCTCTTTAAGATATTCTTTATTTCTAAAAGTTAAAAACAAAACAAATCTTTGCAAAAAAGCATGCGAAAGTGTTGTTGCTTTGCTCTTGTGTGTGCACACACAAAACAAAGTTGTTTGTGTTTTTGTGTAATTTTCATTACTAGTACTGCGCGCAGAATATGTGTATTAAAGAGCACATCCCTATAGCTACCCAGTGAACTTTTTGTCACATACATCTTCGATCTAAGATCATTGACAATGTAAGCGTGACCCATCCGAAGTCTGTATACAATTCCTACTTACATTTACACAGCGATGGCCTAGGCCGTGGGATGCATCCAACACTGTATACATTGTAAGCGAAGATTGGATGAGTTCAAAACTATATTATTAGCATTTCTTTTCTACTTTGTTTCTTCTGTACATTTAATTTAACATAATGAGTAGAAAGAGAATAATCTGAATCGAATGCTAGTTTTTTGTTGTCCTTAACATGTTTATTTTGATTTTTTCTGTTGACACAATCGCTTACAATCGGATGCTTTGCAAATTGTAATAAGTTGTGGACTGCTGGGTAAGCGCTTTTACAAAAACAATTGAGCATCAAGCACATAGGGCTTAGTCACATATGTGTTAGAATATTGTAATTAATAAAAACAATAAAAATACATTAAAAGAAAAGTTCCGGGCACCACTGGTTGCAGTAACTCCAAAAACTTAGCAAAAATTTTGGTTATGTGGGTAAGTAAAATATACCCAGCGGCCAAAGTTTCGCTTACAGAAGCGATGATCCGATGCACAATTGTAAGTCAGTAATGCACACCATCTCATATACAAACCTAGTATACATTTTCATACACATTGCCTCATTTGTAGAGTAAACGCATACCACCTGCACACAAAGTAAGCGATCTAGTGTGGTGTCCATCCAGCAAAAGCTCACTACTTCCTAACATACATTGTAAGCTATCAGTAGGCAGCTCGAATACAATCTCGCATACTTTGTAAGCCGGCAGTAGGCTGCTCGTACGTACTGCGCACTTCGGTTATTTTGGGATTATTCCATTAAATAAATTTGTTCTGTTTTATGTTTACTGCATTTTTTTTATTTTTTCACTAAATGTTTTATTTTTCTTGTGCCTTTTTTATAATGTTTTTAAGTAACTCTTACCTGATGATTGAACTAAAATTTTTGCAACGTAGTCTGACAAAGACGGCGAACGTTTGATTTACAACTGAAAAATAAAATACGCACTTATAAATGTGATATAAAAGATGAACGTAATTCATTTTAGGAACTCCATATACTACTGCCATACACTTTGCAAGTTAGCATTCATAGATAACAAAGTGTTGCATACATCACTGAAGGGAAGTAATGTGGTAGGCAATGTTTGCCGCTGGGGATTTTAGTTCAGAAGTAAGTGAGCGCAAAAGGTATTTGAGCGTATCTGTGGATTACTGTAGATTATAAAATGAAGAGATAAATTTTTTTGTCAATTGAAGAATTCTTGGATTCCCGCTACGCTGCTGACATTTAGGTATGGAAATATATAATATAAAGTGAAATTTTAATGAAATTCTCAACTGAGAATATAATTGTATAAAGGTTGATTTATTATCATTTCTTAACGTTAAAGTCAATTAACTTAAAATACTTTAAGCTCTTTAAGATATTCTTTATTTCTAAAAGTTAAAAACAAAACAAATCTTTGCTAAAATGTATAAAATAACCCAAACTTTCTGACGATTGCCATCTTTGGACAACTGAAGGCATACATATGTTTTCGAAAAGATTATCCGTAGATCGAGCCTAAAAAAAATCTTAATTCTTCTTATATATCAATTTTGATACATATTTGAAAGCGTGATGATAATTGACTTAACAATCATCGAAGCTCTGGCTGTATGTACCATCGCCCTATCCTGTTAAAACCACGTATGTGAAGTTTACGATGTATGAGCTTACAGGCGTAGTACAAAAAATTCTGTAATCATGCGTCGATAATTTTCACTGTTGACACTCCTCAAACACCCTCCAGAATTTTCGAAAAAAAAAAAAATGCTACAATTATCTCATGCGTTTATTAGGCACACCAAGCAATTACCTTGGGGCAATGCAATGGTTTTTGATATTTCAATCGAAGGTTACGAGTTTTTGGAGACCTGTAACGCTAGTTTGGCTTGTTGACGTGGCCATTTAAATGAAAATAAGTCTCGTCACTGCACAAAATGGGGCAATGAGAACATGGTTTCACAAAATTTTTTGTGTAAATCGTCATCACCTTCAGTTTTTGAAAGATTTTAGTTTGAAAAGAATTGAGCTTGAGATCCTTTGTTTTGAATTTTATGAGTAATTGCTCTTTGAAGTTCCAGGAAGGCCGCTCTTTTTTGTATAGAAAGTTCACGTAAACTGCTTTCACCCATTTCAATTTTTCCGGAAGTCCTTTAAGATCGAATCTCTGAACCGCCAATGAATTAGTTTTACAATCGGTCCAGCACGTATTCGTCGAATACTTAACTTTGAACAAAATTGTCGACGAGCGTAGGAATTATTACTCTTAAAAAATGTATCCACAGCGAACGCACGATGCTGCCTCGTCCACTGCGATATTGTGACTGACAAGCCCGCTCAACTGATAACTCCGCGCCTTTTATTACTTTTTGAAAGAATTGTATTTAAAAACATAAATTTGACACCAGACATCCAGTATAAGCGTATTAAAAAGATAGTTATAAAACCAAAGTTTCTTGAAAGATATGAGTGTAAAAATGTTATATATCAAAATCTTCAGAATCAAACCTTAAATTGTCAAATATTTTCAGTACCCGAAATCGTCAAAATGACAATAAATCATTATATGTGGTAACTATATCTACATGTGATTGTTGCGTCCATAAGTGCCACTGTTTCGTGTAATTTTTGGACGGGAGCCATAATTGGACTATTCTTTTTCGAAAATGAGACTGGTCAAATAATAGCGGGTGTTGCTGGTGATAAATATCGCAACATAATAACAAAAGTCTTTCTGCTGAAATTGGATGATATGGCCATGTGGTTTTAACAGAATGGCCACACTAGCCGTATAGGCCGGGATATAGTTCAATTACTGCAGAAAACATTTCGTGTACACTCTCGTTTTGGTGGTCAGAATTAGCGCACTAGATCCTGTGGTTTTACGCCATTAGATGTATTTTGTGTGTGCATTAATTCTGGGACGCTGTTTATAAGTATTCAGTTTAAAATATTTTTTTTTGTTTTTTGCATTTAGTTATTTATTGAATCTTCACAATGTGAACTAACAATAAGTATTCAAATATTAACACTAAATACAAAAAATTTACGATATCCAGCCAATGCTAGACAAGAAGTTTAATTTTGCACGAAATATATTAAAAATAAATTAATGTAGAAACAATATGCTTGACTAGTAAGAAACCAGAAAATATGAATCTCGTTATTGTGTGTGCGAAAAAACTGTGATGTTGTTTCTAAACTTAAAGTTGACCAAAATAATGTTTATATATTTTAAAGATTTACTTTTCTACTGTATGACACTCAGTTTCGGTAACATGTACTCGTATGCAGAAGTTTGCTTACTCATTCGATTTTTTTGCCAGCGAGTTGAAATAGCAAAATTTTTTATGTTCGAGAGTTTTAACGCAATTTTGTGACTTAAATTTTGTTTGAATCTGATTTATGTGTGTACTCGTATTAACATTGCGATTTTTCTAAAAGTAGAACTGTGGTTTTGAGGTCAAAATGTAACTAGATTATTTTTAAGCAATTTTTAATTAAAGAGAAAATGTTTGTCATATCCAACTCTATCATTAGCGTTGAGTTGATTCTCGTTTCAGCAAAAAAGCTTCAGTAATAAAATCAAAGTAGCCATTATCAGCAAGATTACAAAGGGAGTTCGTTTGACATAATTAAAAAAATCAGTATAGCTAGATGTAAAAAAAGTGACATATATGAGTGTAAGAGTGTTTTTGCTGTTCAGGCATGATTCTCTGGTTTTCTGTTTCCTTAGAAATTTTACAGTACTGCAATGTTGAAAAACCTAAACAATGATAAAGTTTTTATGATAAAGAACTTATGTTCAATTTTTTCCACTTAAACTTTTACGTTTTTTGAAATACTAACGTTTTCTCTTCTACACAATCTTAATGTAAAATTTGGGAAATTGCGTAATGTGGCATTCATTTTTGATTTACTAGCCATCCGATATTTCTTATGAAAGAAGCTAACGCAGTCGGTTTGACTGAGGCCAGACATGATAGGCTATTGAAACTCCGCTCGCCTAAGCATCTTAGACGATGCTGATCCAATGTCGGGCATGTACCGAGGAGGTGAAGGATCGTCTCCTCCTCCTCTTGACAGCTACTACAGAAGTCGTTATAGGTTAGGCCTAGTCTCCTGGTATGGTCCCAAACAAGAAATGTCCAGTAATGACTGCTACCGTCATTCTTAGGAGAGATCTGGGAAGTTTGAATAGCTCCCCCGTTCTCTTGGAGTTAATCTGCGGCCACAGGTTCGTTGATATTAGGCATGTGGGCTCTGTGAGCCACTTTTCTTCGGCATGTTCCAGCGTGTGGAGTTTTATTCTTTTCCAACACGCTGATATGGGTTGTCCGCAAAAGGGGTCTATATCTCTGTCCCTTTTTTGGCTAATTCGTCTGCGATGTTGTTGCCATTGTTGGACCCATAATAAATACTTAAGATATAGTCTAAACCGATTTTTCTGTGAAAAAAGATTTTTTTTTTACTTAAAAGCAGTTCTGGTTATAAAAGGAGGTTACTAAAATACAGAAAAGAAAAATTTCTGATATCGGTCGATATTCATATACCCAAGATATGGTCTAAACCAGTGATGCCCAAAAGTGTGTATTTAAGGAAAAACTATTTTTAATTAATACTTTTTGTTGTAAAAAGCAAAACATTTACAAAAACAAAATTCACAATGATAATCGCTGTCATCAATGTTTACCAACAAAGAATGCGAAAGTGTTGTTGCTTTGCTTTTGTGTGTGTGCGGTGAAGAACGAAAAAAAAACATGAAAGACGAAGTTGCTTGTGTATTTTTCATTGCTAGTGCTGAGTGCAGTATTTGTGTATTAAAGAGCACAGCCCTACAGCTAAGCGCATTTACAAAAACAATTGAGTATCTAGCGCATAGGCCTGGGCATGTTTGGTCTAAACTAATTTTTTCATGAATATGTCACGTCAACTCACTTAAACAACTTTTTTTACTTAAAATCAGTTCAGGTAAGAAAAAAAGGTTACTTAAATACAAAAATTAAAATTTCCGATATCGGTCCATATCTACTCTAGATATAGCCTAATTGGACTTTTTTATGAAATTGTTGCGTAAGCGAACTTAAACAAATTTTTTGCTTAATAAAATTTCTGGCAATAAAAAGAGGTTATTCAAATACAGAAAATGAAAATGTCCGATATCGGTCTATATATACCCGGGAATATCTAAAACAATTTTTCCATTAAATTATTTTTTTTTTTGCTTGAAAGCAGTTTAAGTATAAAAGGAGGTTACTCACATGAAGAATATGCAAATTTTCGATATCGGTCCATATATGTATGTACGATTATACTCTACATATGGCCTAAACCGAATTTTTGATGAAACAATTTTTTTTATTTTACTTAAAATCAATTCTGGTAATGAAAGGAGGTAACTTATATATAAACCAATTTATTCATGAAACAATTTTTTTTTTTCACTTAACACAACTGCGGTAATAGAAGTAGTTTACTAAAATACAGAAAATGAAAATTTCCGATATCGGTCCATATATACCCGAGATATAGCCCAAACCGATTTTTCTATGAAAATTTCCAGAAAATGAAAATTTCTGATATCGGTCCATATATTCCCGAGATATAGCCCAAACCGATTTTTCCATGATAATTTTACATTACCTTTTTGGCATGACGATTACAAGGCAAACTAATTTTTTCGCCGATATCGGTCCATATACTTCCGAGCATATTTAGTTCAAATATACTATATTTATTCGTTACTGTCGTGAAGGGTATCTAGATTCGGCCCAGCTGAATATACTACACTCTTACTTGTTTTTATTTACTTATTTATTTTATTTAGGATGCAAAGCAGTTTGTAGACATTATTCACCGACGTTTTTAAATAAAGGATGCCTGTAAAAGAATGACAATTTTTTATATAAACATTTAAGTAAATCAAATAGATAAACAAATAATAGAGGAATAAAAGAAAAACAACGCATAAGAGTGAACCAAACACTTTGAGTTGGGAACATTTCATTTATACTCGACCACCCAATTGTTGGTAAAGAGCTTCCAAATAAATTTAGCATTAAAAAATTTCGAATTCTTTTTTGTTTGATGTTAAAATTATGTATTTCTATTTTTGATATGAAGAGATGCCGTATCGAATCACTTTTAATCTTAAAATGTCACCCTAATGAATAGGCGGATATCTGTTTAAGATTAATGGTATATTGTACATAAAACTAAACAATGACACCAAAACAAGATAATTTTAAATATATTTTTTACACATTTAACACACTTTAAAAAATTCACATTAAATCTTGCAACTTCTGAATACGACATTTTATCTGCTTAAGACGTTTTAAAATCAAGACAAGCAACTTAATTTCCACAATACTCCCCCTTTTTTATGAAGTAAACAACTTGTGTATAAACATACTCGTATATGTCTACATATGAATGTAGGCTTGGATGTACAAGTATAGTATGTATGTATGTTTGTATGTGGTTGAATCTCATTTTAATTGTCCGTTTTATGCTATTTTTTACCTACACCAATTTAATTAGTAAAATTATATGTATAAGTCGGTTAAATATTGTAATTTTCAATGCCATTCAATGGATGGAACGGTTTCTCTGGCATCAATTTTTGCGAAAATAGTTGCCCAACATACGAGTAAAAAATAAGAACTTTAGAGCACTTTATGCTTTCTCTTAAACAAATAAAATAATCGTAGGACAAAACTAAAAGTTATGACGTTTCAAGTAAATCTAACTTTGTGAAATATGAGGGATACTGAGACATCAGTCTCAAATAATTATTCAAACCTTTGTTTACTCTAATAAAAAAAAAGCCGTAAACAATTAAGTTGAGATATGAAGCATAATTAAATAATATTTTTACTTTAAAATGCTTACTTTCACCAAAAATGATGGATTTCATTTCTCCGAAAGATATGCCAAAAGAACGCCAGTAAAGCGACCCTTACGAAGTCTATACCGACGACCACAAAGTAATTTATGCGCTTCTAGATACTCACAAGTTGGTAGTTAACCATACTTTCCATTACTTTGGAGAGCGCAGAGAAAATTGCAATTGGGCGGTAATTTTCAGGGTTATTTTTTTGTGTCCCATTTTTTTGGGGATTGGCGTTACATTGGCAACCTTGCGATGGGAACTCACTAACATGGTAGAGTATGCTGAAGAGGCGTGCTAATGGACTCGCAAGTGTAGAAGAACACTGTTTCAAGACCAGTGCTGGAATGCCATCCGGTCCTGGAGTCTTATTTATGTCGTGGGACCTATTCACGATGAGAAGTATTGAAGGTTACGTTGGTTAACAAAAATTCTGAATGGATGTTCCTGTTTACAAGCCTGACCATGCAGGATACGTTAAGCATAGTTCTCCTACTTATTAATCTTGGTAAATTGTTTTCAGATAGTCTTATTGGGTACGATGGTTAAACCAAGCAACCTCTATAAACACGTCTTAAGCAGAAAATAACGAATTGTTTTTAAACAGACTCAATACGATCGTTGTGGATTTTGTAGATTAGGTCCCAAAGAATACTGCCATATTCCAAAATGGGTCTAACCAGTGAAGTGTAAAGATTTTTTGTAATAAAAGGATAATTAAACTCTTTAGCCCATCTTTTAATAAAAGCAAGAACGCAGCGGGATTTATTAACACTCATCGTTATGTGTTGAGCAAAGTTGAGTTTAGCATCCAACAGTATCCCCAAATCCATTATTGTGTCAACCGATTGTAGTTTGCAACAATCAACAGCATAAGAGTAGGTGAAATTTTTTACTCTTAAAAACTGCATATGTTTGCATTTATTTAAATTCAGTTCCATCAAATTTAATTCACACCATTTGATAAAATTATCCAGATCGTGTTGCAAATTAAGTTGATCTAAAGGGTGCTTGACACTCACGAATAACTTTACATCATCAGCATATAACAGTACATTACAATATTTTATTGCTTCTGGCAAATCATTAATAAAAAGGAGGATTAAAATGGGACCAATATGGCTTCCCTGTGGTACTCCAGAAACTACGTTAATTTTCTTCGAAGCTGCGGCATTAAATTTAACATATTGAGTCCTACATAACAGATATGACTTAATCCAGCTTAAGAATTTGCTATTAAAACCAATTCCATCTAATTTTTTCAATAATAGCGCATGGCTAATTTTGTCAAATGCCTTGCTGAAATCGGTGTAAATAACGTCAGTATGTTGGCCGTTAGCAAAAGCTCTATTAACTAATGTTGACAATTTTAATTTCATTTTTTTACACAAAACTTAAAACATATTCTTTGGTCCATTTCTAACAAATCTAAGAGCACACCAAAACACGACTAACCTTTTATCTGTCAAAAACAAACTGACAATCCAAAATGGCTGATTTTGCCAACATATATAACAGACATGTGTGCCACCATAACAGAAAAAAATGCGAAAATCGAACAAACATTACTCACGATATTTGAAAATTACGGTTATTTATAGGTTTTTAGTATAGTTTTTGTATAGGTTTTTGAAAAAAAAAACGGTTTGTGTTCTATCGCACAACGAGGAGTAAACCCAATTTGAGTTCGAAAAAAAATCGAAACAAATATCTGCAATTGTCTTGCGATATGTTAATTCAATCAGATTATTTGTATTAGATATTTAAAAGAATTTTTGGTATTACAACTACCAAATAAAAATTTTATTACTTGAAATTCCTCATAAGAAAGAGACTGGAGTACTATTGAGTGCAAGTGTTTAATTTTTAGCAGCAAATTAGCATAAAAATATAAAAAAAGTAATTGAATTAGGTTTTTTCTCCTTCCAATTCTTACCAAAGAGAAATATTTTATTTTCTGACGAAATTATTTTTTATTCTGTTCGCAAGCAAATTCGTTAGCAATTTCCAAACTTATTTAACACTCTAATATCCCCGAATTTGTAATACTTAAAATACTTGAATGATTTTATTTGAGTACAAATAATGCGAAAAAAATAAACAGAAATTTGGGGAAGAAATAAAAACCGATTTTTTTTTTTTAAATAAAAAGAAGCATCTACAGCCACCCCCATTTCCATCATCATCGACATTGTTAAGCATAATATTTTGTTTTGAAAATCATTGCTCGCTTGCTTGCTCTTCCAATAAACTTCCATCCACAATCTACGTGTGGCACGTGAAGCCTATCAGGGGATCAGCCAAGCAAAAACTACATGCAGTAGGTTTTAATAGAAAAAAAAACATCAACAAAAATAACATTAAAAGCAAATTTAAGATAGAAAAAATGTAAAATACACCCGAACGGTGCCTTATCCTTTTTTAAGTTTGCTGTATTCTTATAACAGTCCTAGCAAAGCAGACTCTTTTGACTAGCATTCCCACTGCACTTATCTCGGCAACATTTTGAAGTGGTGGGAAAAAACAACAAAAGAGAAAAAACGTAAATGAAAGCTTAAAAAAAAAACAAGAGCAACTACAACTACAGCAACATTATAAAGGAAATGTTATGAAAACAATATTTCTGGCACCAGTTCTTTGTTAAGTGTACAACTTTTGCTTTGAGTGCTAACATTGAACAATGGGTCAGGAAGTGAATTCATCTAGACTTTTTACTAAGAGGTTGAGAGGGCAATATTTCAAGGAGCATTTTATTATTGCATCTAACAATATTATTTTAATATTAACGGTTTTTACTCTTTATATTAAATTAAAAATCTTTTTATATATAATACTTTTATAATAATAAAATTTTTATATATAATGTAAACTTCGAAGTGTGTGCGGCTTTTTCTTTGGAAACAGCTGTTATTTGTTCAGATATTTTTGCGACACAAATACACAAACGCATTTCTCAGATGGGAGTTTCGCGAAAAAGTATAAAACTTAAAAAAAAAAATGCCTAATCCCATCTCTTTTCTTTTATTTATTTTATTTTGTATACCCTTCACAAAAATGTTAAAAGTATATATAAGTTTGTGATTCTCTTTGTAATTTCTACAATTTTCATTTCCGACCCTTTAAAGTATACATATTCAGAATCAGCATTGATAGAAAATTCGATTTAGCGATGTCCGTCTGTCCACCGTTGAAGTACCGTTTCTGAGACTTAGAAACCTTTTTCTTTCACCATTCTTTTACCCCAGCGATTCATGGGCTGGCTATTGAAATTAAGAAAAATCGGTTCACATATAGCTGAGATTTATACAAATTTCCGAAAAAATCATTTTATTTTGGAATTTTGTATGAACATTTTTGAAAAAAATATTTTGTTTTGATTCGAAATTCATACAAGTACTAAACATGGGAATTAAAATTTTCCTTGATATCGGTCCATATATAACCGGGATATAGCCTAAACGGATTTTTTAATGAAAATGTCACGTAAGCGAACAAAAAAACTTTTTTGTTGCTAAAAAGCAGTTCTAGCAGTTCTAAACCTGGGTTACTAAAACACAGAACATGAAAATTGCCGTTATTGGTCCATACATAACCGAGATATAGCCTGAAGTGATTTTTCCATGAAAATGTCGCTTAAGTGAACTTAAAGAATTTTTTTTTTTATTAAAAACAGTTCTGATTATAATAGGAACCTACTAAAATACATAACATGAACATTTCCTTTATCGGTCCATATATACCCGAGATAAAGTCTGAACCGATTTTTCCATGAAATAAAATTTTTTAACTTAAAAGAACTGCTTTTTATAAAAGAAGGTTACTAAAATACAAAATATTAAAAATTCCGATATCGGTCCATACATACCCGAGATATAACCTAAACCGATTGTTTCATTAAATAACTTTCTTTGCTTAACATCAGTTCTGCTAATATAAAAAAACGAAAATTTCAGATTTTTTTGCTTAGTGGTAGTTCTGATTATAAAATACTAATAAACAGAAAATTAAAATTTCCGATTCGGTCTGTATATACCCGAGATATAGTCTAAACCGATTTTTTTTTAATGAAAATGTCGCGTAGGCGAACTTAAGCAACTTTTTTTTTTCTTAAAAGCAGTTGTGGAAATACAAAGAGGCTACTAAAATACGGATATTGAAAATTGCTGATATCGATCCATATATACCCGAGATATAGCCTAACCTGGTTTTTTAATGAAAATAATTTATATTGTTTTGCTTAAAAGCAGTTCCGGTAATAAAATAAAGTTACTAATATGCAGAAAATGAAAATTTCCGATATTGGTCCATATATACCCGAGATATAGCCTAAACCGATTTTTGGCATGTCGAATACAAGGCAAAAAAGTTTTTCCCCGATATCGGTCCATGAATAGCCGAGCATATTTAGTTAAAATTTGTAATATATACTATTTATTTACGTAAAGGGTATATTAGATTCGGCCCAGCTGAATATACCACTTACTTGTTTTCTTATGTTTTCCAAAAAAAGTTTATGTATATATAATCGTATTTTGTTAACAGCAAAAAAATGTGGTGTCAAATCTGCCGGCTATTTCATACTTGTAAATACATGAGCTTACATCTACTACTCTTTTCAAACTTGTTAATTTACAATTGAATGTTTAAGAATATCTTTCAAAAAAATTTCCAAAGTCTACTGATGATTAGGGTAGTTCCTATGAAATGTTGAGATATAAATAACTGGGAAATATAGAAAACAAGCTATTTATAATATTTTTTTCTTGTTAATTTACTTGATATTTAATTATTTGATCTCGTTTAGGTAAATATTTCTTATTTTTGCAGCTTTAGATCATTTTTTGTTATATAAAAATTTTAAGAGTATTTATTTTCAATATTTCGATAACAATTTGTTATCATCGTCAGGATAATTAATATGTTATTAAAAAAAAATTGAAAAATTTTGAATAACATATTAATTTTCCTGACGATGATAAAAACTTGTTATCGAAATATTGAAAATAAATACTGTTAAATTTTTTATAAAACATAAAACGATCTAAATAAGAAATATTTACTTGTTAATTTACTAAATTGAAAGTCCATGAGTTTTGTTGTTGTCAAGTTTTAAATTTATCAATATTTACTAAAGCTACAGTAGGTAAAAACTCTACAATAGTACTTTAATACGAAGCGTGAGAACCGCTTTATATACGAATACCGATACATATACGAATTTTTATTATACTTACGCAACTTTTATTTTCATTTCATTTTCGAAAAATTTTCTTTTAATGAAAACATATAAAATATTTCTAAAGAGATACGGTTAAAGCTACCTTATATCTATAATAAATTATCAATTTATGAATACGCAATCGGAGAAGTAAAATAAGTTTGGTTAAAAAAAAAACATTCAAGAAATTTATTAAATACATTTAGTATACATTTACAATACATTTAGTATATTACAATACATTTAGTATATTCACGAAAAAAATATTATCAAAAGTAAAACAACAGTGGTGGAAGCAGTTTGGTTGCTGAGAAAAAAACTGATTATTGTCTAGTTGAAGAAAGCTGTCATCTTAAGTAACCATAACCAACAGCAAGTTTCTAATGTAGCCTCATATTATTGTTGTTGTCAGTGACACAGTCAACTATTTTAGTGTTTATGCCAAACATAATATTTTAATAAAAAATATCACAACATTTGAGGCTATTTTTATTTACTTTATTAGCTAAAAATATTCAAATACTAAAAAAGTTTAAAAGTTTTTAAGGAAAGTGAACACCTGTGAAAAAGAAAATGCTTGCATTTTAAATTTTAGAACTAACTAAATTATTAAATTCGCATTATATTACTTGAAATAAAGTGATATTAAGTTAAATGTTTGAAAATGGTTTTCAAAAGTTTCCAAATCTTTTAAGAATTTGTTCTTTAGCATTTAATTATTTATTAAATCTTCAAAATGAGCAAACAATAAGTATTCAAATATGGATACGAAACATAAAAAATATAAAAAAGTGCTTTTTACTTAAGTCCGGGTAATGCTAGACAAAAAGGTTTATTTTGCTGAAACTCTGATAGCGGCCAAGGTATTCGTTCCTTTCAATCGAGTGTGGCCACCAAAATTAAGTATGTTGCGCGCAAGAGGATTTGGGTGAAATTCCAGTTTACTGATATGCCTTGTCGCATACTTAGTGTTCGTATGTACTCCGTCTTTTACCAGCGGAACACTCAGATCCTTATGAATTCGTGAATTTTTTACGTACCATGGAACTGCAGTAATCGTTTGAAGAATTTGTTTTTGTCGCTTTTGTGGGGACTACCGCTTTATAGCATTAATGGCGTTAAGGCTAATCGTGCTAATGCATTTTTATGCTGAGTGTTCTCTTTAAGGGGACCATTGCTTTAGAGCGGTGGTGGACAAATGTGTTTTGCATTTGTGTTAGTGAGATAATTTGGAAGTAATTTAAAAACACAAAGATTTTCGCATGAAAAATTAAATCGTCTACGTTAATGCTGTTATTACAGTTTCATAAGAGCAATATATGTTTCAAAGACGTAGAACTAATTTTTTTATTAATTTATAGAATTTTTAATTTGTTGAACTTTTATAATTTTTTAAATTAAATTTTTTTTTGGTTTGTACATATGTACATCGGGTTTTCAGTTCGAGTTTTTCCTTTTCTTAAGTTTTTTCTCAAGAAGGATTTCAAATTTAAGTCCCAGTGGGTGCTGATGTGTAGTGTAGCGGCTACGAAACAGCTAATTGTCCCCCAGCTAAAGATTTGATCATTATTTTGCTTGTCTTTTTCAATCAAAAATTATTGATCACAGCAGATTTGTATTGTAAAAAATTCTTCTTAAGAAAAAACTTAAGAAAGGAGAAACTTGATCTAAAGCCCGAAGTACATATGTACAAACCAAAAATCTAATATTGTAATGTTGTTTAGTACAAATGAATTTTAAGATTGAACACTTTTTTTGCACAGGTATGTCATTATATATATTCGTATTAAAATGGAAGATCCCATAAAGCCCCTTAATAACATTTTCTCTATACATTTTAAATGTTTAATGATATACGAGATATGTACAAAACAATTGTGTATCATAAAGTAATTTTGCATTGTCATATACGAGTATGTTATCTACTGTAATTGGAAAAAAAGCTCTAAGCACCTAACTAACATGTGTATTCGCCAGCGTCTGTTGAACGAAGAAACTAATGAGTATAAGAAAACGAAGGCGTTGCTACCGAACAGTACGTTTTTTCCACTAAGCTTTGACGCTGAAACGCCATCCCCAAAACAAAAGCGGCAACGTTATGTCAAAATGATAAAAGCAGGGCTATCAAACAACTAAATAAAACAACCCTGATTATCGTAACAACTGATCGGACTTCCTTATTGTTTGTGACTTTTTTGTTATATTAAAATAAAATAACTAAAGTTTTAAAAATGACTTATTTAGATAAGTTGGAAGGTTACTACATCATATTCAAAATAGTTTCTACCTCTACACAGAAAAAATTATTGTAAAAATAAAATCAACAAAATTTTTGCCTGAAAAAATAATCTGTCTGCATATACACAAATATCAAAAAAATAACCTTGTTGTTGTTTAAAAAATAGTTGTTTTCGATCACTAATTATTTTTCCTAAACTTTTGTTTGAATCCACGAATTCCTGTACAGGTCCGCATTCAAACTATTTTTTAATTGATTCAACGAATTTTGTTATTGAACACGAAAAAAATTTTTTTCTGTGTGTTTTCCATTAAGAAATACAAAAAGCTTATATTGGCTTATTTATTTTCCTTTCTTATATATTTGCTTCACTCTTTTGTTAACAATTAGTTTCTTTTGCAACTTACTTCACTGTGAAACGTATTGTCAAAATTGGATTTTCAAATTGCAAACCGTTGCCGCCGCGTTGTTTCGGTATACTTTGACAGCTAAAAATGCTTGCCGCTCTGGTATAGGGATGGCTGTAAATGTCCACCGCTGCTTTAGAGCGTTGACGCTCTCAAGGGTCATCGCACCAATGCATTTATATGCTAAGTGCTCTCTTTAGAGTCTACGTAATCGAGCCATTGCTAAAATTTAAGCGTTAAACACATTCGAGACAGCAGGCTACTGACTACAGAAGCACAAAATTAAAATACACGTGTTCTTATAAGAATAAATATATTGACGACAGCACAGCTACACGACTACATAACCATCGTTGTAGCTGTCGCTAAATTACAAAAGCTTTGTTAGTGATGTCAATGTATCAAGCAAAGTCAAATAAATTGGCGCTTTGAAAACAAATTCACAAAATGTTAAACAGTTATTCAAATCATTTTTAGAGAAAACACGATAAAACTGTATTCATAAAAGAATTTTAAGTTTTAAATGCTGTGTTTAGCACTCTTTTCAGTCAACCGTTTTTAAAACTGATTGCGCCCGTTTTTACGACAATTTTAAGCTGATGTTAGTGCTTTTAAATATATTTTTTATATATAATATAATGTGAAAAGTGTTATTTAAGTCTAAATCAAAAGTCTTATTTAAATCTAAAAAGTTTTTTATTAATATACGACGTTGTTAATAAAAATATTTGGTTAAAAGTATTGTTTGAATTTCTGATCATTTTAATCTTGTGTATTTATTAAAAGAAAATATGGCCTAAGAAAAGAAGTAATAAATTTTAGATTCCTGATAAGCAATTACGCTTTATATACTTCTTCATTTTATTATTACTAAAATTTTGTTTATTAATTCGCAAAAAATGTTGCATATGTACATTAGTGATATGTAAAAATATGAAACAATAAAAAAATATCGTTTTTCTTCCATATGCAAACACAACTGATGAAAACTTTTAAGACAATATGAAGTTAACATTTACTTATTTGTTTAGCATTGGTTTTCATAAAAAAGCAATACAAAATATATGTTTGCATATAATAGACATATGACCAGTGGCTGTGTTCTGTAACTCTCGCCACGAGAGACTTTTCGACTGAAACGTGCGAAATGAAACGAAATTGAAACAAACAGCTGCTTTTCTCACTAAACTGTAGCTATAACTTTTTTGGTGAGTAATAGCTGTCACGTAAGGTAATTACTCGCCATTTTACAGAAAAACTGTGTCTGTAAAACTTTTGCGAAACAATTTCCCGCTTTCAGCTGTCATTATTTCTCGCAAATAAAAAGGCTGTGAGATAGTATTTCAAATAACAATAATCATCACTAAATGAATAATAATTTTTTTTTTTTTTTTTTTTTTGTAGCATTTTTTATTTATTGAATCTTCCAAATGAACTAACAATAAGTATTCAAATCTTAACACTAAATTTAAAAAATGGGATTCTTAAGTCCGGCCAATGCTAGACAAAAAGTTTTATTATGCGGGAGCTATTTCGGTAAAATCACCTATTGAGCAATCTGATGGTGGCAGCGGTATCCCTTCTTTTAAGCCGAATGTGGCCGCCAAAATTAAGTATATTGCGCGCAAGAGGGTTTGGATGAAGTTCCAGTTTACTGACATACCTTGTCGCGTACTTGGAAAATTCCTCTTTTACCAGCGGAACACTCAGATCGTTATGAATTCGTGAATTTTTTACGTACCATGGAGCTGCAGTAATCGTTCGAAGAATTTGGTTTTGTCGCCTTTGAATTTTTTCAATATTTGACGCTGAGGCGGTGCCCCATAATTGAATTCCGTAGCACCATATAGGTTTTAGAATTGCATTGTATAACAGAAGTTTGCAATCCAACTTCAATGTCGAGTTTCTGCCCATAAGCCAATTTAGTTGCGCTGCTTTTAGTTTCATCTGAGTGACTTTTGCTTCAATGTGAGACTTCCACGTTAGCCTACGGTCGAGGTGTATACCAAGGTACTTGACTTCACTGTGTTGCGGAATAGGTGAGTTGTTTATTTGGATAGGCGCACATGTTTGCTTACACAGAGTGAATGTGACATGAGTACATTTCTGTTCATTAACTTTGATTTTCCAAAGTTTTAGCCATTTCTCTAATATTGAAATGTATTCCTGTAAATTTCGTGAAGCTAATTGGTGGTTTTCATGAACACTCAAAAACGCTGTGTCATCTGCAAAGGTTGAAGTATGGATTCCGGATGTCGTTGGCATGTCAGAGGCGTAAATCAAATATAAAGTAGGCCCCAGTATGCTGCCTTGGGGAACACCTGCTTCGATTGGCTGAGTTGGGCTTATAAAATCGCCTTCTCTGATAATAAACTTCCGCCCATATAAGTAGCTTTCCAGAAGCTTGTGAGTATTTACAGGCAAGTTTAACTTTATTTTGTGCATCAACCCGTCGTGCCACACTTTATCGAAAGCTTGAGATATGTCGATGAATAGAGCTGAGCAATACTTCTTCTCCTCAAAGGTCTGTCTTATGACATTGACTAGTCTGTGCGTTTGTTCTATGGTGCTATGTTTAGCCCGAAAACCAAATTGATGATCAGGGATACACCCCACATTGTTCAATATTGGACTCAACTTCGCCATTAACAATTTTTCGAACAGTTTTGAAATTGTTGGTAGTAGACTTATTGGTCTATATGATTCTACCTTTGTCAGATCCTTCCCTGGCTTGGGTATCATAGTAATCATTGAGACCTTCCACTCTGCAGGATAATACTCAAGGCGTAAAATGGCGTTAAAAATAAAAAGTAGAACCCTTCTAGCTACACGAGGTAACTGTTCAAGCATTTTACCAGTAATTTGATCAATGCCTGGAGCTTTTCTTGGGTTTGTATTTGCGATAACGTTTTCGACATCTTGAAAATTAAGTCTCAAAGACACAGGGGGTCTAACAACATATGGTGGTAATTCCGCTGTAATATTCGCTGAATCATTTGTAATAAAAACGTTTCTCAAATGATCGACATACAACATCCCCTTTTCAGAGTCGCTTTTTGCCCAGTCGCCAGTTGAAGTTCGCAAAGGTGGCTTACCTATTACGGGTCTTTTTAAACCTTTTGTCGCTTTCCACAAGGAATAATCAGATTGAGGAGTACCATCAAGGCTTTCCAAATATGTTTTAAGGGAAGCAATTCTATGGACTTCAAGCAGATTTCTTAACTGAGTTATGCATTCCCGTAGCCTAGTTTTAAGCTGGGGAGATCTGCGAAGTTGCCATTCTCTTCTAACTCTTCTTTTTTCTGACAGAAGTTGCTCAATTTCAGACGAATAAGTTCTATTGGTTTCATTTCTGGATCTTATATGACTAGTGGTAGCATGCTGTACGGCCAGTTTGAGGTTTTCAGAAAAATCGTTAATTGACACATCAATATCCTCAGGCGTTCTCAAGGCGATATTTTCAGTACAATGTGTACTCAAAAATTTTTTGTATTTTAACCAATTAACTCTATTGACAGTTAACGGTGAGTCAATCTCGTGGGGGAACGAAACAGAGATTATAGTGGGAGAGTGATCTGATGACAAATCTAATGAAGGCTCCACTTGCATCCACTCTAAGGGAAAATTTTTCGCAACTCCAAAATCTATAACATCTGGGATCTTTCGTCGGTCTGACGGCCAATAAGTGGGATGTCCGCTTGAAACCACATCTAAACCCATTTTGGAAACGGTGTCAAAAAGCACACGGCCTTTCGAGGTAATTAAACGTGATCCCCAAAAAGTGTGTTTTGCGTTATAGTCGCCAGCCGCTAAAAATCTAGGACCAAGTGATTTGAAAAAATTTGAGTATTGGCTTTCTGTTATTGAAAAGCGTGGCGGTGAGTAGATTGAGGAAATAACGATTTTTTCATGCAAATATTCAATGCATATATTAGTTGCTTGGAGATACTCCTCACATGTCTCGTTCATTAAAAAGTGTTTAATTCTGGATTTTATTAGAATTGCCGATCCTCCGCAAGATCTTCCACGGGGATCTTTTGTGTCGTACAGTATGTAGCCATTAATTTTGAAATAACTGTTGCTTGTCAAGTGGGTTTCAGCAATAAGCATTATGTCAATTTGTTTTTCCATAAGGAAGTGCTCAAGTTCATTTTTGTGTTGGCGGATGCCGTTTGCGTTCCAGAAACATATTTTAAACCAATTCATTTTGTTAAAATTGCCTGCAAAATAGTGGATTGCATTTTCAGCATTTCCTGCATCATGTTCGTCATAGAAACCGTAAATGTGTTTATGGACTGAACAAGAGTCTGAAGAGTTGCCTCAAGATTGGTAAAATTTTGATCGGAATTTTGGGGCTTGGGCTCCTGATTCAAGTTTTGTGTATCGGTTTTGACCACACTAGCATATGAAACTTGTTTGGGGTTTTGCATAATTATTTGGCTGGTTGACTGGCCTATCTGCGGAAAATTGTTTGTATGAATTATGTTTGGCTGCTGGGGTTGTTTATAGGTGATTGATGACTTATTTGTCATTGACTGCTTAAAGTGGGTATAGACAGGGCAGCCCCTGTAATTTGCAGTGTGGTTGCCTCCACAGTTACTGCATTTTTTAACACTTGAGTCAGTTTTTGACTTTTGGCACTGTGATGTGCCGTGCAGTTCTCCACACACCACACAAACTGTGGGCAGTTTACAATAGGCCTTAGTATGGCCAAATTCCTGGCAGTTTAGGCATTGAACGGGCCCTAAACGCTTGTGCGGCTCCTCAACGGTAACTCTGCGATGAAGAAGAAATTTAAGGTTATAAATTGGGTGAGTTTCATTCTTTTTGAGAATAACATCCCCCGGTACCAGTTCAACCCTAAACATGGGTTGAGGAATTTTTTCACGGTTTCTAATATTAACCACATTTTTTATTTTAAAGCCTTTATCTAGCAGTGCAGTTTTAACCTCATCCGTGTCTACATAAGGGTCAATACCTTTTATAACAACCTGAAGGCCTTTAGCACTTTTAAGTTGATAAGTATAAAAAGATTTTTTCTCTTTTTCCAGAGCGGCAGAAAGTTTTCGGTAATTATTTTCGCAGTAGACTTGGATTTTTGTTTCACTTATTTGTCCGTGCTTCACTGATGTTACGTTGAAGGTGTCTTTACCAATTGCCGTAATAAGTGCTTTTACCAGCTCATTTGATGTAAGTTCCCTCAAGTATATTGGTGGCGGTTTAAATGTTTTTTTTGATGTAGTTGGCTCGTCAGTCTGAAGGATAGCAAACCTATCCTTCGCAGAGGTAATATCGCCCTTAGACATTTTTGGTTGCGATGATATTTGCGCGGATTTAGGGCTTCGCTGACGTTTAACCACGGTTATATACCTATCCATACCCACTTGAGTTTTCGGTTTATCAACAATAGCTACACTTGCAGATGGTTTGTCGTCTGTTGCGACAACAATATTTGGCGAGCACGAACGCGTGCGTTTTTTGTCTCTTAGAGACAGAAGATTGTCCAATGATTTTTTCAATGATTCCTCTTCAGAAATCCAGAGGTTTTTTCTAGTGGAGCTAAGCTCCCTCTCAGAATTGCATCTACTAGGTGCACTCATGCAATTTTTTTTTTTTTTTTATTTATATTTTTTTTAATTTAAAAGTATATAAAAATAATTGTCATAAAGTTTTTCTGTTGTATAAATTCGCTCTTCCTTTTATTGCGGTTTTGTAAGAAAACAAAAAATTTTAATGTATAGTTTTTTTCCCACTGGGTAGTTAATCTTCACGCACAATAACAACAATAACAATGCACTGCCACCGCACTTGTTTTATTGAAATTGATTTTATTGTTTAGTTATTGAAATGTAAGGAATTTATTTTCCCGTTGTTTTTTTTAAATAATTTGTTATTGTTTTTACAATTTAATTTTAAAGGCGTTTAAGCAATGATTTTATTTTATTTTTTTGTTCACTTTTTACGACCGATTGGTTGGAGAGTCACAAGAGAACTGAAATGAATAATAATGGTGAAAAAAGAAGTATTTTGCAGTTAAATTAAATTTCACACATATATTTACACAGTTTAGAATGAAAACAATCATTATTTTAATTTTTTATTTAATTTTTGTACCCTTCACACAACAAGTTTTAAGGGAATACTTAGATAAGTTTGTAATTTCTACAATTTAAATTTCCGACCCAACAAAGTATATTGTAATACTTTTATAATATTTTTTTTTTTTCAGAATTCACAAATTGCAATTGTTTTTTAATGTTACAAAATTTTGTGCATAAGTATGCATGTATGTATTTGTAAATAAAATGTTAACTTTAGAGCCATACTATATATTTTCTAGAATAGCCGGCGGTTATAATATAACGCCGTCGAACAAAATTTCTTAGCTTTAGTAATTTTTGGTCGGCGGTGGTACTAATTGTGGCTGGCGCTTTCATTTTTAAAATTGCATGTCGGCATCGTTTTATATTTTCAGACATTTCTAACGTAACGACGTAATCGTTTTGGATAGTTTTCGACATGAGTTACAGATGCAGTTTTTTCTCACTTTTCGAGAAACGATGGAATAATTTGTTTCAGAACTTTTCGACGCGAGAACTTCTCGCCAAAGTTACAGAACACAATCACAGGTAACCATTTTTAGTGTAACACTATGATTTAGATGAGAATTGTATTGTATATTTGTTTTAAGAATGAAAACAAATTTTGCACGCAACAACAAAAGAACTCATCATTTCTTTCAGTGTAATATTCTTATTATAAATCTATTTTTCCTTTGAGAAGCCCAGAGACTTATAAGTTATAGCCAATGCCCGCGCATTTCTTATGAGCAAAACGAGTCATGCTCATAAATTGCGGGCACAACAGTCTGTCCACTCTTTCCTGTTTATTTCTTATGAACAGTAGTGGTTATAAGCAACGCTTGAAAAGAACAAGCATGAACAGAGCATAAAGTAGAAACGAGTATGATCATACGCCCGAATTTCGATGCTCGTGCAACCCTGTAATCTTCAAATAGTGCATTGCATATACTTGGTTTTTTCTTACTCTTCAACTAGGTGAGAACATTAAAAAAAAACTAAAAAAAATTATAAGTGGCACCATTGCAATGCAAAAAAAGCAGATGTTTATATTTCAGAAGTTTTAATTTAAATTGTAGATTTTGATTGTGATTTGCAAATATTTAATTTTTTTATACGTATATACATATATTATTACATCGAATACTAAGTAGCTCGCACTATTTTAGCAATAGCTACTATAGAATTAGCTAAATTTCCCACAGCCATTTTGTATGCACAAAAAGCTTTTTAACATTTGTAAGGAGATAAAGAAAATAATATCAGCTGTTTATTATGTAGCTGCCGCTCTCAATATAATTATGTAGTTGGCTACAGACTACATTTGTAGCCAGCGGAGTTTGTAGTCGTGTGCTTGTGTAGCATGCTGTCTCGAATGTGTTTAATGCTTTAGCCGGAACTGTGCGACTAAAAATTGAACCACTGAGATCCTTGCCAAGCCGTGGTGGACATTTAAATAATATTTTATTTCATTTGTTATGGCACGAATCTGTGTTTTAAATAAAAAAAAAGAGTTTCGTAAATACCCGCACTTATTGGAAACCCTTATTTATTATTAAACTGCAATGTTAATGTAAAGTTCTTCCTCACCTACTTAGTTGGCATTCCATGTCCTGTCTGCCTGCCTCAAAATGTTATTACCTTTAATATTTTTTTAAAGAAAACATAATAAAGTGTAGCTTCTGTGTTGCTATAAAAGTTCGTTGAACATACAAGCACCAGACATTCATTTCCTCACAGCAATTTCTTTTATTTTACGAGCATTTCATTTTCTCTTCCTGATCATATAGGCATGTACAAGTGTGTGTGTAGGTACATATGTCTTGTTTTTTCTTTAATTGACATTGTTAAAGTTTTATATATGTTGTTTTTTTTTATTTCGTTTTTTTCCTAGTGTTTGTTGTTATCACTTTAAGTAGACGACGATTTTACATGGTTCGTATCAAATCACCGCTGGGTATCAAGTCGATTTCCCCAAAGTTGTTTGTCAATTATTAGCAAACAATAGAAATGTTTTGTGATGAACACTGTGAATGGACAATCCAATAAATAAACGTTTAAAATAAACAAAGAAAGTCAAATAAACTTTAAGTGGTATTTTTGCCATTTATTTTTTCTTGTGTATTTATTTGCTGTCATTAGCTTATAATGATTTTTTTATTACCGTCAAAGGAGTTTAGAAAACAAAAATAAAACATTAAGATTAAAGGCCAAACAATCACAAAACTGACTATAGATGTCATATTTGTTACATATAATATTTCTTTTTTATTACTCATCGCACACTTTAAGTATCTCCTAAAAATGGTTTAAAGAAGAAATTGTTGCTTCCAAACAAATTACATCTGACATTTATCTTTTGGTCATTGAACATGGCGTGATTTGATTTTTGTACAAACATTTATTTTGTGTATAATAAAACAATTATATTATACTTTTATTCAATAATGCAATGAGGGAGGATTGGTTTTGAAGCTACCTTAGTAGGAAAATAACATTTTTTTCAAAAACCATTTATTTCTCAACATAGTTTTCTTTTAGCATTCGATGAGCCTCTGCCCCAGATTGCTATGTGTAAAAGCAGAAAATGAAAACCTTCCGCAAATGATGAGAATTTGGCTCGTAGGCTGACATGTTTAATCGAGAATAACTTTAAGATGCAGACAGAAATCGAATAATATTTCATTGGCTTATTGTATGATATCTGCGATCTATTTGTTTTGACAACCTCTTACCACTACAGCCATCTATTGCAAAATGCCGGAAGTTTATACGTGTTAGAATCTGCTCATGCACAATAAAAATCTCTTGCAAGACATCGCAGTATTTTCAAGTACTATCCATCGTCTTCTTTCACATTTCAAAACAAACACTTTAGTGTCAAAATGTTCTAAATACGTAAGCGAATACTGTCTTATAAGCATTTAGAACAAACAAAACCAAACACAGCTAGTACCAGTGTTGCCAGGAGACTTTTTGTGAAATCCCTACCATAGCGCATAAAAATCGTTATTTTTTCCTACAATCAAAATAATATTTCACTACATTTTCCCTACGAAAGTTTTCATTTAAATTTTACACAAATAAATTATTTTAATACGATTTTTATGTTTATTTTCAATTCCTTTTACTAAAATTTAAATTAGAAGCCTATTGTTTATTCTATTAATTCTTCGCGACGAGGTGTATTTGTGTGAAATTTGTTAAAATCATTAGCAAACTTAAGTTCGGGAAAAATGCTAGTTAGGGCCTTTCTACACGTAGAAGAAAAAATATGTTTGATATGACAATATATTAAGGGCAAAACACTATTGCTGAATTATATGGTTGAACACAACAACATAATATGGTTTCAATCCGAAATTTTTTTATAAAATTTAGTACAGTCAAAAACCTAAATTATACCATATAACCTAATACTTTTATTCTTGATATAAAAATATAACTGTCATATCACACCATATAATATTATCATTCCTGTCCATATTTTTGAAAAATTTTAAATTCTATTGTCACGTACTGTTGTTGAACAATATAATTATAGTTATAATGAAGAGCCGTAAATATAAAAACGCACATAACATCTTTAACTAAAACAACACTTTTATAATTTATTCAGTTTATTTAATCAGTTTAATATTTTGAAAAATTGATTACAAATTTGTGAATTTGTCCAAATTTTTTTCTTAAACATTATTATTGCATTTAACCATATTTTACAACAGAAATATGGAAATCTCAACACTAGTATATTTATAGAGAACTAAACTATATTAAAAACCATAGTATGCCGCTAGAAGCAACAATACACATTATGACAGTAATGTTGCTACAACAATATTCCAAGATGCTTTTTCTTTGCGTGCACTGAGACCAACGATATATAGATCAACCATTTAATATCATTTAATATGTTTAGTTAGAAGATTTTTGTTATTAAAGTTCTAAAGGAGGTAAGGGGCTGTATATCTACAATTTATGCAATTAATTAAAAAGCCTGCAAATCTTAGAATGCATATGGAATGTAAAACTTCGCGCATTAGTTCTTTTCTATTTTTGTACGTCCGTTGGTAGTTATAGACAAATAGCCTCCCATCAGTCTTAATACGATTTTAATGCTTTTGACGTAATTGGGAAACACTTATTGTTCAAATATTTAACGTTGTATTTAAAATGGATTAAAATGCATCGATATCCAATTTAGGCAACGATTTTTCTCATAGTCGAAAAAATTATTATATAATTTTAAATAATATTCATAGTCGCAAAAATTATAATAGTAAATAAAAATGTTAACCATTTGTGATAATTTAAAAATTCCCTACAATAAGCCTAATCATACAAAATCCGTCCTTTATTCCCTACTGGTTTTTTTTTTTTTATCTGTTATTTATTTATTAAATCTTCACAATGTGAACTAACAATAAGTATTGAAATCTTAATACTAAATACAATAAATTAACTAAGTCCAGCCAATGCTAGACAAGAAGTTTTATTTTGCGCCAATTATATCGGTAGAATCACCTACTTAACGCTCTGATGGTGGCAACGGTATCCCTTCTTCTCAACTGAGTGTGACCACTAAAATTAAGTATGTTTCGTGCAAGAGGGTTTGAGTGAAGTTCCAATTTGCTGATATACCTTGTCGCATGCTTTAAAAACTCATTTTTACCAGTGGAACACACAGATCCTTGTGAATTCGGGAGTTTTTTTTACGTACCATGGAGCTGCAGTAATTGTTCGAAGAATTTTGTTTTGTCGCCTTTGAATTTTGTCAATGTTTGACGCTGAGGCGGTGCCCCATAATTGAATTCCGTAGCGCCATATAGGCTTTTGTATTGCGTTGTATAACAAAAGTTTGCAATCTAATTTCAATAAAGAATTTCTGCCCATAAGCCAATTTAATTGCGCTGCTTTTAATTTTAGCTGAGCGACTTTCGCGTCAATGTGAGGCTTCCACGTTAACCTACGGTCGAGATGAATACCAAGGCACTTGACTTCATTTTGCTGCGTAATAGGTGAATTGTTAATTTGGATAGCTGAACATGTTTGTCTACGCAGTGTGAATGTAACGTGAGTACACTTTTGTTCATTAACTTTAATTTTCCAAAGTTTTAACCACATCTCTAATATTGAAATATACTCCTGCAAATTTCATGTACGCTGCAGAATGCTGTGTCATCTGCAAGAGTTCAAGTGTGAATACCACATCTGGTTGGCATGTCAGAAGTGTGAATTAAATATAAAGTGGGTCCCAGAATGCTACCTTGGAGAACTCCTGCCTGAGTTGGGCTTATAAAGTCGCCTTCTCTAATAACAAACTTCCGGCCGCATAAATAGCTTTCCAGAAGCAGGCAAGGTCAACTTTATTTTGTAAATTAATCCCTCGTGCCACACTTTATCAAAAGTTTGGGAAACATCAATGAATAGAGCTGAGCAATACTTTTTGTCCTCAAAAGTCTTTCTTATAACATTAACTAGTCTATGCGTTTGTTCTATGGTGCTGTGTTTAGCCCGAAAACCAAATTGATGATCCGGGATGCATCCTACATCATTCAATATTGGAGTTAAATTCACCATTAAAATTTTTTCGAAAAGTTTTGAAATTGTTGGCAGTAGACTTATTGGTCTATATGACTCTACTTTAGTGGGATCCTTCCCTGGCTTGGGTATCATAGTAACCATAGACACCTTCCACTCTGCAGGATAGTATTCTAGGCGCAAAATAGCGTTAAAAATGAAAAGAAGAATTTTTCTAGCAACACGAGGTAACTGTACAAGCATTTTGCCAGTAATTTTGTCAAAAACCGGAGCTTTTCTTGAGTTTACTTTATTTATAACGTTTTCGACATCTTGAAAAGTAAGTCTCAAAGGCACAGGCAGTCTAACAGCATATGGCAACATCATCCACTGTATCATTTGCAGTAAAAACGTTTTTCAAATGATTAACATACTCCATCCCTTTTTCAGAATCGCTTCTTGCTCAATCGCCAGCTGAGGTTCGCAAAGGTGGCTTACCTATTATCCCTACTTGTGGAAATAAACAAACAAATCTGTACAAAAAGGGGAAAATGCCTACGCTTGGCAACACTGACTAGAACCAACTGAAATAGAATAAAATTGAAATAGAATTTCAAGCATTGAATTAATGTTCTACTTCAGTTTTGTATATTAATTTTTTTGTTGTTGTTCATGGTTTTTGTATTTGTATTAGTACACAAGTGCTGTATGTACAGTATGCGTGTGTGTTGTTGTTGTACATGGTTTTTGGCTCAAATGCCAATGTGCTTGCTGTGATTCATCGTATATTTGCTTCATAGTGATGTTTTGGATTTTGCTGTGAAAGAGAATTTAAGTACAGTCAAGCACTGTCGTGAAGGCGCTTCAAAACAATGAAGTGTTTGTTCTGCTTCTAAGTGTTCTATAGCTTGTTTGTTTTGTTTTAAGAATTGTTTTGGAATACAGTGCTTGGAACTACTGCACAGTAGTGAGCAGTGTTCTTTAGAACATTCTGTGCAGCATTTTAATACGTATGCATATGTGAACATATGTATATGCTCCAAACTTTATTGGTATCGTACATTTTCTTGTTTTTCACAGCAAGCTTTCAATTAACTATTTGTGTGCACTTTTTTCCCCTTTTTCAGTATTTTATTCTATATCAAATTTCAAAAACGGTTTTAGTTGTTGATTTAGTTTTTTATCCGAGCTTTCAGCTTGCGCACCACAAGAAAATCCTTCAGCACAATATCCCTGCTTTCAAATAGAAAGTAAGTGGTAAAATAAATTTATTAAACACTTTGTTTGTTTTTTTGGCTTGAATTTAAAGTAAAAAAAAAAATATCTTGATGGAAACCAAGAACAATACGTAAAAAATAATCCTTCTTCTTGGCTGAAGTTGGACTTGAACTCACAACTACTTAGTTAATATCGTACATATGTATATAACTAAAAAAAGTTCACTTATTAATGATTTAAATACGTCGTTTGGTTTTTAAATAACATTAACGAGTGACAATGTTTTTGGTTTTTCTGGGATGGAGAAAGATATGTGCTTACCAAGCTAATTTTTTTTAAGAATATAATCTCAGCGTTGTCACCTCGGTTTTGGTGCTTTTAAAAATTTTTTGTGCGAAAAATTCTTTAGTCGGTGCGCTGTGGGATCTTTTAAAATTTTCAACGCGCTTTTTAAATTTCGGTGAATATCATAATATCCGGTATCATCTAAAATTTTTACATTTCATTTTACAAAATTTGCTCCTTTATAAAAATTTCTGTTTTGCTATTAAAGGATCGATCCAAATTTTTCAAATATTACCATAAAAGCAGACACTGAATAGTGAAGCTCGTGTTTGTGAAGGCGCGTGAATTCACTACTGCTTTAATAATTAATAAATTACCAAATTATTCATTAAATTCTTAAACTTTTCCAAAACGATTGGATTAAAATTTGATTATGACAAGCATTAGGTTTTGTTTGTTAAAATTTTGGTAAATTATCGCACATTTCAATTAATTCTTTTACAGGCACCCATTTTAGCCAACGGGTTTTCACTGTTCGCTTACGAAAACAGAAACAAAATTAACACTGTGTTTGATAGAATTGCTTTTACAAGAGTTTGACAACTTATGTCACTTTTAAAGAGCCGATAATCGTAAATTTTTCCGATGTACGAGTAGTTTGTCCCTTGCAGTAAAGTTATGTACACACGGTTGTCAGATGTTACCATATTGTAAGATCTGGCAACATTCTGACAACGTAGTGACAATGAAAAATTGTCCCGCCGAAGTAAATTGTGTGTTCAGACGATCGTAAGAAAATCTTACAAATTCTTTGTCAGACTATGGTCTGACAAACAATTCATCTGACAACAAAAATTGTCAGTTCACACGATTGTCAGATTGTTAGATAGAAAAAAAAATTGCCAGACATGTTATATGGCATTGCCACTTATGTATATCAACAACGATCTGTTTGGCAGTGTTGCCCATCAAACTTTTTTCTGACAATGATGCCATTGTCGGGTACATTAATTTTATACAACTGACAATTAAAACTGAGCTTACAATACCAGCCAATTATCTGGCAATGCCGACGAAGAGTGTTCTCACGATTGTCAGATGCCTGACAACATTGTCGTCTTACTATTGATTGATTGATTGGTCCATTTCTTGAGATAAAACGCTTACTAAATTTACTCCCAATAAATTGCCTGTAACGTATATTGTGTGGTTTGTGGCAACGTTCTATTAAAACCACATGGTGTCCCAGTCCATGCTTTCCAATTCGGGTCAAAAATAATCAGTATTCAAGGTGCGTTAACGATCGCCATTCATCGCCGCTTTACAAACCACACCAAACTATTATTCTTTTTTTATCTTCGAGCAGTACTCATGGGATATATACGTAATATATACATATGCAGTGCAGTGGAACTAGGAAAATAGATTATGAGAAGGAGGAAAGTGGGAGTAATGTTTGTGAACTTAACACACAGAACGATCAAAACAAACATTATTACAGCATTTAAAATGTTGAAATTAAATTAGTTGAAACTGATCAGTGCCCAGTGTATATACCTTCGACACTGCTCAGACTAACAAAAATTAGTTCAACACCGCGCGCACCGTACGATAATAAAATACATAGGAGGAACATAAAAAAGAAAACGGTTGTTCATGAAGCACATGCAGATTTTCGCCAGACTAATAACGCATATTTTGCTTATTGACGAACGAATTGAGCGAAAAATGAGCTTCGATGATTTTGCGCAGATTTTTATCATCTTGACGCTTTTTCTCCAGAGCCTAATCGGAGTATGTACGTCGTTGGCATCATCAAAAGTGATCTAAGAAGACTCATTTATTTTATAATTACAAAATACTATCACCTAAATGCTAGCTGGGATTGATTACGTTTCTCAGCATACCAAGTTTTAGCCAATGTGCAGTGTAAACAATTTTAATTTAAACGTTTATAGTGATTTTTATATAAATATTTCAAACGCAATACTGAATGGGTTTTTACAAATATGTATTAAAATTTAATGATGTGATGCTTGAAAAAAAAAACATCATGGCAGGAGTGCTTTTGTTGTGTTTATGTATATTTTTATAAAATGATTTTTCAGCTTTTATTCCTGTGAACAATTTGGCATTAAGCCAAATAAATGAAACCTCTCTGTTTGTGTATGAATTTTGTTTGAAGTGACTAACAACTACAACAGTTTGTAAAGTTTAAGCATCTGTATGATTAGGCCAATTGTCGTAATATAAATTAACTCTGAACTGCTGGTAAAATTTATATATATATTATTCCTTTATTTCAACGCAAACTATTTATATACACGAGTATGTACTTGATTTTAAAATGTCGTTTATAGAATCCACTTTATGTTCACATTAATAACTTTATATTCATTTGTTTATTCATTTTGTCTTTTTTAGGTCTCTTGGGTGCGACATCGTGATATTCATTTGCTAACTGTGGGCCGATATACATATACGTCGGACCAGAGATTCGAGGCAATGCATTCACCGCATGCCGAAGATTGGACACTGCGTATACGTTATGCGCAGCGTAAAGATTCGGGAATTTACGAATGCCAAATATCAACAACACCACCGATTGGCCATTCGGTTTATTTAAATATAGTGGGTGAGTTGAAAATTAAGTTTACGTAAATCAATAGCATTGAATGTTAAATAATTGCCTGGCTCATAATTCGTTTCGTGAACGTTCGTCATAAAATTTACGGTCAAAAACCTTATTCAGATGCCTGTTATAAGCTTCATTTTTCTCTGATTTTGTAGCATTTGTCTTGTCTACCTCCGATATACCTGTAAGTTGAATATATATAAGTCTCTTATTTTTAATATACAACATTAGCGAGCATTAACGAAAGAGCATCGTGCACGAGGCAGTAAGTATTCTTAAACTTAAATGAAGAAAGGCGATAGAATTTGAAACTTTTATGTTGTTAATGGGGCACGAATGAGTGATACGCCTAAAAAAATTTTATGAATTATACTCAATATTTTGAAGGATATTCATACAAATTTTTTAGACATATCACTCGTTTGTGGCTCATAAAATTTCAATGAATTTAAGTTTTTATTGCTGGCTAGCGATATTTTGAAAATTTTTAAATAATATTAGTAATGTGTGGTTCCGCCTTTATTTGAAATCACCTCGATGACTCGATTGGGAATGGAATTGTACAGACTTTCAATGGTGGACCAAGCGTGTTTGCTGGTTTCAATTAGTTCTGTTTTTGTGCTGTATTGCTTTCCGGATTCGTATACATTTTCGATTAGGTCGGGCGGCAATGGTGCTCACTCAAGGATAGCAACTTTTTGGTTTGGGATCCAGGATTTTACGGATCTGGCTATATAAATTTGGGCATTGTCGTGTTGGAAATGCCACTGTAGACTCCCAAACAAGTTTTGGAATTGAGAAAAAGCCATCTATAAAACGTTTCTATAATTTTTCGCATTCATACGGGACGTTAAAACGTGCAATTCGCAGGTGCCATAGTAGGCTATAGCTCCCCACATCACTACACCTCCCTCTCGGCTGAGCAACCGGTCTAACAGATGTTCCTCTTTACCTATGTCATGGAAGTTGTAATTGTACCCATTGGACCCTTCTAAATTGAATTTATTTTCATCTGAAAAGACCACGTATTTCCACTGAGCAGTCTATGTCATGTGTGTTCGGGTAAAATCTAAGCGCATTTTCTTTCTTAGCGTATTAAGTGGTGGTTTCTTTTTCAATTTATTACTCCGTATATATGCTGCTTTTCTTATACCCTTTGCACCGTTGATAGCCTCATAAACATAAGTTTTTTCCTTAATTTTAGCAGACGAGTCGTGACAATTAGATGCTTCCCTCAGTATAGCTCTCCTATCTGCTTCAGAAATAACTCGATTGTTAACGCCTTTAAAGTTTTTTCCGTAGGTTTCTTCATTTTTAAGAAACTTGGCTATAGTTTTCCTGTGTTTTCCAGTTTTATCCGACAATTTTATGAAAAGATAGCCCTGCTTCATTTTTTGATTTAGCATCCCTACATCCAACCGAAAATGGAATACAACTCTCATGTTTGGGCCGGTGCCTCAAAGTCTATTTTCGAGTTACTCGACCGTATGCAGGAGAGGGCGAAGAAGCTCATTGGTGACAGTAGGCTAAAGAATCGTACTACGCATTACAGAGAGAATTCGTTTTTCAGCCGTACACTTCGCCTGTGGAATAAGTTACGTGCACACGTGTTTCCTATCTGTTATAATGTTGCAAAGTTCAAGTCAAATGTTCACAAACACTACTCCTTCTTTCCCCCTCCTCATAACCTATTTTGCTAGTTCCGGTTGTTACGCGTCGTATAACTCAAAAAAAAAAAAAAATATGAAAAAAAAAAATCTTGATCGCTATCTTGTTTTATACGAAAACTCACAAGTTAAGATTGGAAGCAAAGATATTTGGCTAGCTCGGCCAGTGGTATATTTAATTCTCAACTCAAGGTTTTCTGACGTATAAACATATAACATACTCTTTGCCTCAAAATACCATAGAGCATGTTTCAAAAAAAAAAAAAAAGAAAAAGTAAAAAAAAGAATCTTAAATGCCTCATTACCAATCTGTCATTGGCTAGGTGTCGAGCCAATGTGGTACTTATATACCCTCCCTGTTGGCAAAATATATGCCAGGCGCCTTGATAGAAAGCGTACCAGTTATTGAAATCTGTCCCTAAAATTGGCAATACTTACTGGCCCAGAAGATAACATCTTCCTACGGGTTGTTCTTCCCTCAGAGGGTTAAATTTATAAATGCATTTTTTTCTTTTCAAGTTTACAAACAAATTTTATTATTTATTAAAAAAAAAATTACTTTTAAGAGAAATTAAAATCTCTGATAAATTAAATTCAATGGCATAATAATTAAAGTTTTTTTTTTGTTTGTTGTTGTTTTACTGGGT
Organism: Thecocarcelia acutangulata; assembly: GCA_914767995.1. NCBI lineage: Eukaryota > Metazoa > Arthropoda > Insecta > Diptera > Tachinidae > Thecocarcelia > Thecocarcelia acutangulata. Next base: position 38,668,657 of record OU612095.1, on the reverse strand, counting down.
GAAATTATGAGAAATAATATGGAAACGGACTGACTATTGGACAACGAAAGATCATAATCTAAGTCGTAATGATAATTAACTTAAATTAATGCAATTTAGTGAAACAAAAAAAAAAATTCTTTATATTATAATATTCACTTACAACTTTATTAATCTCAGGTGTTCCATTTATTATGCGTAGATTGTAGGGCCCAGCAATATATGCATTTCGATGGTGTTGTTGTGGCTACTTTAGTAAAGAATAAAGAAAAGTTCTCTTATGGGGTTAAGTAAGTTAATATATCAGAGATTTTAACTTACACCAAAAAAATTAAGTAAAATTTAAGAACTTTTGAAAGTAAAAATATATTCGATTTATTATTTATGCAAAGTTCTTATCATTAACTATCTATTGTTTATCAATAATTTTTAAATGCTTCTACTTTCAAAATCTTCGAACTATATACTTATATGAAGTTATAGAAAATTTTAAATGAAATGCAATTAAAGTTGTGTTTTATGATCATACATATGTATGTATGTACTTTTATGTATGTATGTACTTTTAAGAATTTGAGTTGTATCGTTTAGTGTAAATAGACAAATTTTAATACACAACAAAAAGTCTTGGAATTTCACTAAACATACATACATTTACTGAGATTATAATTTTAGGTTATTTTATAACTTTATATAACACATAAAACTTTGACGAATTTTAGGAAAATTTAATATTTTATGCAATTTTTCATTAGTTTTATTAACGTTTGCTTCTTTTCAAGTATTAAAATTTCAAGTGTAATTTCTTCCATTCTGGTTTTCCTTTTTTTTTGAATTTTAAAATTTTGGTGGTTTATATATTTTGTAATATATGTATGTAAAATATATTAATTATATAATTATGTTAGAAATTTTTGTGTAGTTAAAGGTAAATTAATTTAAATAATACAAGTTTGATACATCATGTTGGCTCCTTTTCTCTTTCCTTTGCGTCTGATGGAGAAGATGACGTGGTCCAGATCAATTCGGGACAAGGAGCAATTTCCCATCCACTTAATATTGGTTTTCACAGCTTGGTTTTGTTTTGTTTTTTTTTTTTTGGGTATTTAGTTATTTTCAGTTAAAGTTTTTAATAATAATTTTCTCAATATTTTTTTGTTATTTGATTAAAATGTATTATTGGAAAAAGACATTTTTACTTTCTTGCCTTTGTGCACTCTGGAAAACTTGTGCAAGTTAAAACAATGCGTTTTAACTATCTAATTGCAATAATGCAATTAAATAAAATGCGAGTGAAGTTTTATTCTAATTTAATGCCTTATTTACCATCAGTGTGATAAGGATGATAGATCTTGCAAGTGATAATTGATACCTATTACCATAAATGGTAACAAAAGTTAATGAGTGAGTGCGTTTTAAGGGGGAAAAAAACAAAAGAAACATTTATGCCTAGACCTGCAAACTAAATAAATCGTAACACGGTACAATGCACACGAAGAGGTCATCCCCTGAGTACTGGTCCAAGATCGAATATTTCAAGCCGCACAAAAAAATTTATGACAGTAGTTTGCAAAGGCAAACTAGATAACTTAAATTCTATTTGGGGAGCACAAAATATAAAATAATATATAACGGTTCTTTTATTAAGATTAATTTTCGTGTGAAAGTAAACGCATATGATGATTGCAAAAATAAAGCAAAAATTAAGAAGTTGCGCGCAATGTTACAATAGAAAAGTAAAAAGTAAATGAGTAATTTGGGGGGCACCAAGCCGATGAAGCGCAACGTATGTTCTTATAGCTTTAAATATTGCAATTTTTTATTAAAGGCAGCCATAGCTTGTTTTGCTATACTTTACCTTATTGAAATACGTATATCTTTTATTTACAAATAATTAATTTTACTAGCTGCCGGTTTTTTGACGACTTGTGATAATCATATTGACGACTTTGACGACATTTTCTGCCGAATTTGACGATTGTAAACCAGATTGATCGGGCTTCCATGATCTGACTGCGTAGTTTTTTAAAACTACGCAGCTTTGTTTTTTGCTGTTGCTAAGAGTAGCGTATAAGTATGCATGCAAATGTCTGGCCACCACTGTGCTATGCAATAGACACCAAAACGAGTGTGAGAAATTGCTCTCCGTGTTTTTCTTAAATTAAAGTACCAAATCTCTTTTCAGTGTTTTTTCCATATACATATACATGACCACATGTATGCTTGCCCGCATATACCTTTATGTATGTATGCTTATGTTTTTAAATTTTATAAAAATTGTTGGCCTGTTACGGTTCCATTAGAAAGATTCTACCAGAACAATTTATATATATCAGTTTGGAGCACATGTTTGTCGTTTATTTGGCAAAATAATTGCATAACGTTTAGCAGTCGTGGAACGAAAAACAAAATAAAAATCGTGCTTTGGTAGACGAGAAAACGTGAAAAGTAATATAGACATAACAGCACCACTAAATGTTGCTGTGATTTATTAAGCGTAGAAAATCGCTTACGTGAGTCCTGTCAAAAACAACCTTTTGAAAACATGATGGAAACCATATAAAAAGAACCACCACCCCCTAAAGGAAGCGAATGAAGAGTTTTTGCCTGTTAGTAAATATGTGAGCTAACAAATTTTTGTTAGAAAAGTATGGGACCAGACTCGAACTCATAAACTGTAAATGATACTCAAGAGAATCATCAAGTTTTGTAGAAAAAAAAACATACTGAAATGTTTGAATAACTGAAAAAAAACAAAAACATCAAAAAATAAAAAGCAAATCAAATCTACACACTGCCATTAGTTGGAACATAAAACCATAAAATACTTATGACTTCTAGTAAAAATAAAAAAGAAAGAAGAAAAAGAACAAGCTGTGCAGAACATAGAGAACATACACGCACCAAAATCATTTGCTGCAAACGTTCATTATTCTAACCGACAGACTAGTTATAGTTAAACGAAAACATTTTCCTTCTATTTCTTTTTTCACCAACAAGAACTTTGGTATTTGTGCAAGGAAAAAACTTTTTTTTGTGTGCCTATCTTGTGCCTTTTTGTATTTTCCAGGTCAGATATGACCATCAAGAACATGTACACAACATTTCTCTTTCCAAACATCCCATCCCATCATCGTGGTCATTTTTACATAAAAACATGCACGTACGTCTACATTGTATTTACATTACATTCATCAACGTTATTGTTGGTCGGTATTTGTATTTAAGATGATGACCACGTGAAGTCACATGGGGAGACATAAAATTTTTTCAAAACTGTTTTGTGGTTGGAGGTGGGCTCTATGAGCATTTGCAGAGAAAATTTAGTTTCTGTTCATTACACCATAAGATATATTTTTTTTAAATATTGTACGAAATTAAAGCTAGATTAAAACCACATTTTTAATATTAAACAAAATATTATTATTATTATATATTTTTTTGGAGCAACCACAACCTTATCAGTAGAGTCAGTTGTGTTTGTGGTGAAGGCGGTGAGCAATCTTATTAAATGAACTCAAAAACTCATTTTCCAGAAAAGGAAAGGAACATTGTCCTATGTATGTATGTATGTTTGACTTATTTCCTTTGACTGACATACAAATAATTAGAATCATTAAATTCAAAAGCTCGCATTAACGTCCGTCATATGTGTTGTACAATCGTCTAATTATAGAGAATTGTATTTTTATTGTTAGTAGTTTTCAAATAAAAGTGTTTATTATACTAGGATTTAATTTTATGTTTTCTCAACGAAAAAAGAAAAACAATAGCAACTGTATTGAAGTAATGTAAATTTTTTGTACAATTTCTTAAAACTTCATTGCTTACAAATGTTGTTTCTGACAGAGATATAGATCTTTGAAATGGAATAAGGTTAGGTTAGTGCTTACAAATGTTATTTCTGACAGAGGTTTGAAATTAGGGCAGGTTAGGTAGGCAGGCCGCTGGATTCCTCAAAAAGTAGCTCAGATTCTCTAGCTCACTTGGGTTCTAAAGATCGTTCACTTTGTGATTGCCTGAAAAGTGGAAGAGTAGAGGTGAAAAACAGAAGTTAGAGCGATATTGCGGAAGGGAGGGAGAGGGTAGGAAAGGTGGGAAACCGCTTAATATGGTATTACTTGCTGATGCACTAGCCATCCGCTGCTCCTTATGAAAGAGGCTAGCGCGGTTAGATTGACCGAGGCCAGACATCATAGGCTATTGAAGCTCCTCTCGCCTACATATATTAGGCGGTGATGCTCCAATTACGGGCATGTCCCGAGGACCTGAACGCTTGTCTCCTCCTCTTCTTCGTCTTGGCAACTTATGCAGAAGTTATTATAGGGTAAGCCTAGTCTCTTGGCATGGTTAACAAAAGGGCAATGTCCAGTGATGACTGCTACAGTGATTCTCAGCTGAGGTCTGGACAGTTTTAGTAGCTCCCCGTTCTCTTAAAATTAATATGCGGCCACAGATTCCTTGACATAAGGCAAGTAAGCTCTGTGAGCCATTTAGCGTGTTGAGTTTTATTATTTTCCAACACGCTGATAAGAGTTGTCCGTAAAACTAATCTATGTCATCATCCATTACGGATATTCCTTTTTTGGCTAGGTCATCAGCGATAATTGTTCGCATTGTTGGACTCTTGTCATGTACACATTTGAGGGTAAATTTATAACGTCTCGCCATCTTGTTTAAAAATGTCCGGTATTCTTGAACCAGCCTGGAATTAGTGTAAATTCCAATCCCTACCGAATATCTTGTGAAACCACAGCCATCTGGCCGCCTTGTTTATAGCCGATATTTCAGCTTGAAGAACACTACATCCGTCTGGTAGTCTGCAAAATATTTTGGTAATAGATTCTTTCTATCTCCCTTTCTGGATGCATCCGTGTAAACATAGATGGATCCAGCTTCTAAGGGAGATTCCTCGAATTGGTGATGGAAACTACTTGAGAGGAATGGTTTTGGGATGTAGTAGTCAATTAGATCGGGGACCAGTTCTTTTCCAATCTCAAGTATATTGGCATGTGCCCACAGTTTGTTGGTTCATGATTCTGTCGCGTTCAACCTGATCGCGGCTTTTAGTGCTATCTGCCTGGTTTCTAAGTCACATACCATCTAGCTCATAAGTGCAAGAAGTGCTTTAGTTGGTGTTGACCTTATGGCCCCTGTGGTCAACATTGCCATGGTTTGACTGACTTTTTCAATTTGCAGTCTGTTGTTTGTGGAGTTCAGTGATTTCCACCATACTGATACTCCATAGAAAATTGTTGGTTTTATAACCATTTTTTAAAGCCACAAAACTCCTTTTGGTTGTATTTCCCATGTTTGGCCTATTCCTTTTTTACATCGATACATTGCTGTTGTAGCCTTGGTTACTCTAGCTTGTATATTCTCTATCCGTGATAGTTTGCTGTCTAGAATGACGCCTAAGTATTTTGCCTTATTCGATTGAATAAGTGTGGTGTTGTCCAATTTTGCTGGTGTGAAATGTGGAATTTTATACTTTTTACTAAAAAGAACTATTCCCATATCTTTCCTACTTTCAGGCTCAATGTAAACCATGGAAAGATACAAAATAGCGTTAAAGTTATTCAGGTTTATTATGAAAATGGGCGTTCAAATCAATGTGCATATCATATCCTTCGTGATTATTTGGCAATTTAATCGTCCGAATCTGCGTACTATCAGAAAAATCATGCTAGTGTTTTGGCAAACTGGGTCTTTAGGAGATATGAAAATACCAGCGCATGCTCTTAGAGCTCATTCTGCAGAAATTATTGCTTCAGTTCGTGACAGTGTGGATGTGGAGTTGTCTACCTCAACTCGTCGTTGATGAACATTATGCATAATTATACGCTTACAAGGCGCAATTGGCTTAAAAACTAAAACCTCTTGACCTATCTTGAGCGTCGTCTATGGCAGAATGGTGGCAAGAAATGGTGGATGATCAATTTTCGAATTAAATCGTCTTCAGTGATAAGGCACATTAGTGGATTCAATAATAAGCAGAATTGCCGCATTTGGTTGAATGATACTCCAAGTGTGATTGTCGAAAAACCAATGCTCCCATAAAGACTAATTATGTGGTGCGGTTTATCGGCTAGCGGCGTCATCAGGTCGCATTTTTTTCCAAAATGGGAACTTTTTTTTTTTTTTTTTTTTTTTTAAGCATTTTTTTATTTATTGAATCTTCAAAATGAACTAACAATAAGTATTCAAATCTTAATACTAAATTTAAAATTAAAAAATGTAATTCTTAAGTCCGGCCAATGCTAGACAAAAAGTTTTATTATGCGGGAGCTATTTCGGTAAAATCACCTATTGAGCAATCTGATGGTGGCAGCGGTATCCCTTCTTTTAAGCCGAGTGTGGCCGCCAAAATTAAGTATATTGCGAGCAAGAGGGTTTGGATGAAGTTCCAGTTTACTGATATACCTTGTCGCGTACTTAGAAAATTCCTCTTTTACCAGCGGAACACTCAGATCGTTATGAATTCGTGAATTTTTTACGTACCATGGAGCTGCAGTAATCGTTCGTAGAATTTTGTTTTGTAGCCTTTGGATTTTTTCAATGTTTGACGCTGAGGCGGTGCCCCATAACTGAATTCCGTAGCACCATATAGGCTTTAGTATTGCGTTGTATAACAAAAGTTTGCAATCTAATTTCAGTGTCGAATTTCTGCCCATAAGCCAATTTAGCTGCGCTGCTTTTAGTTTTAACTGAGTGACCTTTGCTTCAATGTGAGACTTCCATGTTAGCCTACGGTCCAGGTGAATACCAAGGTACTTAACTTCGTTGTGCTGCGGAATAGGTGAGTTGTTAATTTGGATAGGCGGACATGTTTGCCTACACAGTGTGAATGTAACATGAGTACATTTCCGTTCATTAACTTTGATTTTCCAAAGTTTTAGCCATTTCTCTAATATTGAAGTATATTCCTGTAAATTTCGTGATGCTAAATGGTGGTTTTCATGAACACTCAAAAACGCTGTGTCATCTGCAAAGGTAGAAGTGTGGATTCCAGATGTCGTTGGCATGTCAGAGGCGTAAATCAAATATAAAGTAGGCCCCAGTATGCTGCCTTGGGGAACTCCTGCCTTGATTGGCTGAGTTGGGCTAATAAAGTCGCCTTCTCTGATAACAAACTTCCGCCCGTATAAGTAGCTTTCCAGAAGCTTGTGTGTATTTGCAGGCAAATTTAGCTTTATTTTGTGCATTAAGCCGTCGTGCCACACTTTATCAAACGCTTGAGAAATATCAATGAAAAGAGCTGAGCAGTACTTCTTCTCCTCAAAGGTTTGTCTTATGACATTGACTAGTCTGTGCGTTTGTTCTATGGTGCTATGCTTAGCCCGAAAGCCAAATTGATGATCAGGGATGCATCCCACATTGTTCAATATTGGACTCAACTTCGCCATTAACAATTTTTCGAATAGTTTTGAAATTGTTGGTAAAAGACTTATTGGTCTATATGATTCTACCTTAGTCAGATCCTTCCCTGGCTTGGGTATCATAGTAATCATTGAGACCTTCCACTCTGCAGGATAATACTCAAGGCGTAAAATGGCGTTAAAAATAAAAAGTAGAACCCTTCTAGCTACACGAGGTAACTGTTCAAGCATTTTACCAGTAATTTGATCAATGCCTGGAGCTTTCCTGGGGTTTGTATTACCGATAACGTTTTCGACATCTTGAAAATTAAATCTCAAAGACACAGGAGGTCTAACAACATATGGTGGTAATTCCGCTGTATTATTCTCTGAATCATTTGTGATAAAAACGTTTCGCAAATGATCGACATACAACATTCCCTTTTCAGAATCGCTTCTTGCCCAGTCGCCAGTTGAATTTCGCAAAGGTGGCTTACCTATTACGGGTCTTTTTAAACCTTTTGTCGCTTTCCACAAAGAATAATCAGATTGAGGGGTACCATCAAGGCTTTCCAAATATGTTTTAAGGGAAGCCATTCTATGGACTTCAAGCAGATTTCTTAGCTGAGTTATGCATTCCCGTAGCCTAGCTTTAAGCTGGGGCGACCTGCGAAGTTGCCACTCTCTTCTGACTCTTCTTTTTTCTGACAGAAGTTGCTCAATTTCAGATGAATAAGTTCTATTGCTCTCATTTCTAGGTCTTAAATGACTAGTGGTAGCATGCTGTACGGCCAGTTTGAGGTTTTCAGAAAAATTGTTAATTGACCCATCAATATCCTCAGGCGTTCTCAAGGCGATATTTTCAGTACAATGTGTGCTCAAAAATTTTTTGTACTTTAACCAATTAACTCTATTGACAGTCAACGGTGAGCCAATCTCTTGGGGGAACGAAACAGAGATTATAGTGGGAGAGTGATCTGATGACAAATCTAATGAAGGCTCCACTTGCATCCACTCTAAAGGAAAATTTTTCGCAACTCCAAAATCTATAACGTCTGGGATCTTTCGTCGGTCTGTCGGCCAATAAGTGGGGTGTCCGCTTGAAACCACATCTAAGCCCATTTTGGAAACGGTGTCAAAAAGCACACGGCCTTTCGAGGTAATTAAGCGTGATCCCCAAAAAGTGTGTTTAGCGTTATAGTCGCCAGCCGCTAAAAATCGAGGCCCAAGTGATTTGAAAAAATTTGAATATTGGCTTTCTGTTATTGAAAATCGGGGCGGTGAGTAAATCGAGGAAATAACGATTTTTTCATGAAAATATTCAATGCATATATTAGTTGCTTGGAGATACTCCTCACATGTCTCGTTCATTAAATAATGCTTAATTCTGGATTTTATTAGAATTGCGGATCCTCCGCAAGATCTTCCGCGGGGATCTTTAGTGTCATATAATGCGTACCCATTAATTTTGAAATAACTGTTGGTTGTCAAATGGGTTTCAGCAATCAACATTATATCGATTTGCTTTTCCATAAGGAAGTGCTCAAGTTCAGTTTTTTGTTGGCGAGTGCCGTTTGCGTTCCAGAAACATATTTTCAACCAATTCATTTTTTTAAAATTGCCTGCAAAATAGTGGATTGCATTTTCAGCATTTCCTTCATCATGTTCGTCATGGAAACCGTAAATGTATTTATAGATTGAACAAGAGTCTGCAGAGTTGCCTCAAGATTGCTAAAATGTAAATGATTCAAGTTTGGTTTATCGGATTTTACCACATTCGCATAAGAAATTTGTTGGGGGTTTTGCACGTGTATATGGCTGGTTGGCTGGCGTACCTGAGGGAAATTGGTTGTAGAAATGGTGTTTGACTGCTGGGGAGGCATATTTAAAATTGATGGCCTATTTGTCATTGATCTCTTGAAGTGAGTATAGACAGGACAACCCCTGTAGTTTGCAGTGTGGTTACCTCCACAATTACTGCATTTTTTAACGCTCGCGTCAGTCTTAGGTTTTTTGCACTGAGTTGTGCCGTGAAGTTCACCACACACAATGGGAAATGGGAACTTGAAAATATAGATGTAGGCGATATGTAGCTTCAACAGGATGGCGCCACTTGCCACATAGCTAACGAAACAATGGCTCTTTTGTACGAAAAATTCAATGTTCGTGATGTCTCACGGGGTGGCGATATCAATTAGCCACCAAGATCATGTGATTTGACTTTGTTGGACTTATTTCTTTATGTGTTATTTGAAAGAAAAGGTGTGCTCGTACGTCGATAAGCCAACAACAAGTCAAAAGCTAAAGAATGAGAAAATTCGGCACATTAACGGCATAGAACCTCAATGATGCCTCAGCGTCATCGAAAATTTAGACCATCGGATGGAGGTTTGTTGATATTTTTTGTTATATACATAATTGAACCATACCAATCTTATCGTAATAAAAATAAATGACATTATTTTCTCAATAATTTGTGTTTTATTCAAAATCAATCGGCCTTAAAATTTAACCACCAATTATTAAAAAAAATTTTTTAAATAAAAAAGAAGACCTCGAGCTCGAATAATGTTTGTAAAAAATGTGTACATCGAAAAAGGTCAATGAAAATGGGCACACTATTTTCTTAGAAATTGTTTTTATTGTGTGTAAATATTAGATCCTAAGACACATTGCGCATGAAAAACCAAACACTTTTTTCTCTAGCATGCTTGTTTTTACACGTTAATGTGTATGTGTGTCTTGTTAACCCTTCGAACGCGAACAAAATTTCTTTATAAATTTATTTTACTTGTGAGTAGTTGTCAAAAACTCGGAAGTAAAAAAAGAAAAATGAAAGAAAAGGAAAGAAATTGTAGAGCGTGTCAGTCATTCATCATTATTTATTCATATTTTTCCTTCGCTTGTTTATTATTTCTTTTTTTTAGCCATCAGCTTGCAATTAAAATTTCTTTATTTAGCAAAGTTTTTATATTAGCCTAATTCACATACTTTTGCTGATAATCTTGCATCAAAGAATTTGGACGAGTATATTTTTACTTAGCACTATTGATGTATTCGTATACAGAGATGTGCAATACCTGCTACATTTTCACACAGGTGCAAGACGGATAGTAACACTTTGCATTTACACTATGCAAATGTAATTGTGATAAAACTAGATTTCAATTAGAAAGCGAGGCCGATCAGCAAATCTAGACATTCATAATCGAGAGAAAATTTTTGGAATTACACAAGTTTGCAATTACAAATGCGTGTGATTATGAATAGAGCTATTATTTCTAACAAACAAACAACATTAAATCAAATTTAAAAGAAAATGATTGGGTCGTTAGACCCGAGAACCTCAAAACATCAAGCCCACGCACACGATTTTGCAGCAAACATTTTGACCGCTGGTAACCTCCTTGAAAATTAATTATGCGTGGTAATTTTTAAAATGTTTTATTTGGACATTTTTGTTTTTATTTGGCTGCTTTTTGAGAATTAATTAATAAAAATGTAGCTCTAAATTTATGTCTGTGAATTTTAGTGATAATATGTTTTTTCTAGTTTAATTTAAGCAATATTTTACCAAATTTTAAATGCAGATAAAAGCACGACTTTGAAAGGTTATGCTGATTCCACGTTCTTTTAACAAAATTTTGTGTCACATTTGTTTGACCTTCACGAAAAAAAATTTTAATTTTTAATTGAAATAATTTAACTGAGTATTGAAATACAGGGTGGACTATAAGACTCTTAATATTTGAAATGATCAATAAGAACAACTAGACACATATTTATAAAACTGTTCATTAATATTTGCAATAAATTTCTTCCGTTTCAGGTCCTTTTTGTTTTTTAAAAAAATATTTGGTCTTCAGGACAATTTGTTTATTTGATAAATTGAATAAAAATTTTTGAGTTTATCAATTAAATAAGAAGAAGTCTTCCAAACGAAGAAGAAATATTGAAAAATACATTAAAGATTAAAAAAAAAAAACAAAAAGGACCTTGAACGGAAGAAATTTATTGCAAACATTGAATTAAATAAAAGTCAAAGCAAATAGGATCAAAAACTGTTTTTTTATTCCAAAGGTAAATGAAATGGGGTATTATATTTTGAAAACTACATCACTTAAATGCTATTCTTGTTCACTTTAGTACTGATACAACCTAGACCGTAGATTGTCATTGACCACTCTACAAGGTTTGCATTTCCTCGCATATGGTCATCGGGTTATCACATTATTTTTTAGATATCGCCAAAAGAAAAAGCCCATTGGAAAAAAACCGGGGTAACCGGGCGATCGTTAATGTTACCTACCGTGGATATGATTTTCTGATCAAAAATTTGGCGAGCTGCGACCAACAAGTCATTTGAAGTACAGCATGTTGCCCCATCGTGTTGGAACCATGAACTTTGATTGAATCTAGATAAATTCTGTAGTCTCCAGCACTACTGTGCTCGAGACTACAGTATACTCGATGTTTTTGGACGACCGGATTGTTGTTTTGATAATACTGATTCTGTCATCTTGAACTTCTGGACCCATTTCTTAATGGTTTCATTCGTTGGAGACTGATTTCTATCGTGAATCGTCGTTGCGATAGTATTTGCATACGCAAAATGCAGGTTCTGCTTCGCTAAAGGACACCGTGGCACTAAGGTTCTAAAGGCCAGTCTAAAGTTTCGTAGCCCCCGCTCCGATTCCCCCACCCGCGCAAGTGATATGCTCTCTTCAAATGTTGTGATACTTATGGTCCACCCTGTGCTTGACAAAATTTTTTTACACTGTGTATTAACAAACTTTTAGGCTTTCGCTACTTTTAAAATTATTTTGCCTTTGGCGAACATCTGCCTGCTATTTATACTTCTATTTTCTATTATAGAAGGTATTTAACCTTCTACAATAATCATGAATTTTCTAGTGATTTGTTAATGATCACTCCACACTCAAACGTAAAAATCTGATTGCAAACCGACATACATACACATATGCTCGTAAAACAATAAGAACACATCAACAACAATAAAATCATTGGTTGCTTATTTATTTGGAATTTTGCATTCTTTAGGTCAAAATGTTTGTGTATTATCTCTTTAGTGTTGGCAGTGTCGTGAATTTGTCGTCGACAGTGAATGCTTGTCGTATTTACTCGAAAACACCATGACGACATCCCCGATACCACTCGGGTATTGAGACTTATAATTGATACAGTATCGATCGCAAAGTATCGATACCTAGTCGGTATCGAAGAAACGCATCGATACATACTTGTATCGGTTGATTTCTTTTTACGATTAACGACAAGGAAAACATATGGAGCCAAAAATCAAAATATTCGTTATAGATGTGATCTTTTGAATCACTGGCTAAAATTAAGATGTCTTAATTAGGACCCCGGAAGCAAAGATTTCCAAAATGCATTAATTTTATCATAACAATTCTTCAGCTTCATTTACCCAATGGTTTGTCTTGTAACTGTCTGATACATTCAATGGAGGAAGAAAAACTTAGCTTGGATGTAAGACAATTTATCATTGGTATAATCTTAGCTAAAGTCACATAATTCTGGTCTAAAGATTTTTAGTGATAAATTCGAATAGAAAGAAGAAGATAGTACTTTTGACCGATACGATTATTTTGACCGATACCTATTTGGTATTCGATGGTAAAGCATCGATACCAAAAGTACTTGGTATCGAAATAAAAGTATTGAGTATTTACTTGTATTTATTCGTATCGTTTCATCCCTAATCTTTCGAACAAAGGACACTCTATTCGTGCATGACAATAAGAATAACACTGTCATCAATATGTGTTGACGACAATAACCAAGACACCGATATCATAAAATTAACCTGTTCAAGCTTTTTTGATAAGAGTAGACTAATTGAAACATAACTGTTGATTTTTTTATTCGAAAATTTACTTTGATTTTATTTTTGCAATTTTATATAGTTTATTCTTGACATAGTATATAGGTACTTAAAGAAAAAAAAAACATGTGGACAATAATTTTGTGAGAATTTAAAAAAGAAACAACAATTCCTATTTGATGTCCATCTTTTTGTAGATTACACTCTAAATACGGTAAATTAAAAAATAACGTTTTGCGTTTATGTTGTCCTGAATACATTTAAAGCTCTTGGAAGTAAATACAACAGTCCTAAATATTTTGTCATCGTAATTGTATTAAATTTTGTTTGTATAGCAGATAAATCAGGAAATGTCTTTTAGATATCGTCGAGAAGAACCTGAATAACAGGGTTGCTTCATGTTATATAATTAGATGTATGTGAACATTTATAGCAAGCAGACCAACGGCTCCGTAATGTGATTAAAGGAGATACAAATTCGTAGCCATATTTATATATTTCTGTATTTATTTAATTATTTACATATTTAATCAACACCAATACAAAGAAAGCCTCCCAGCTAGCATACGTTGTTTGTTTGACAATTTTGTTCAATATGCAATCACCAAAAGAATCTTCTGACGATTATCTGATGAGTACCAATAACAAAAATATCTACTTTTTTATTTCTTTTAACAAATTTTCTGACACGCTCGTCACACAAACTTGAAATGTTTGTTAAGCGATTAAATATTTTATTGTTTTTATATACATACTTATATTTTTAATTATATTATAAATAAACAGAATCAAACAGCGCATAATAGATTTTTATTTATTGTTTAACGACCTTTTGAATATATAAAGTGTGGGTGGTGATTATTGTGGTAAGTCAGAGCGAATACTATATATAGTATGAAAATATCAAATGAGCTTCGTCCTGTTTCCTGTATGAATCATGCAAGAATTACACGGGTGATTCATTGAGGAGTTGTAAGATAATTTTTTTTTATCTTGGACCAGTACTCAGGGGATGACCCCTACATATACAGCGCATTGTACCAGAACTAGGAAAATAGGTTATGAGGAGGAGGAAAGAGGGAGTAGTGTTTGTGAACATTTGACTTGAACTTTCCGACGTCATAACAGACAGGAAACACGTCTACAGGCAACTTATTTCATAGGCGAAGCGTACGGCTGAAAAACGAACCCTCTCTGTAATGCGTAGTACGGTTCCCCGGGCAATCGACCACAAATAGATGAGCTCTGGACGATGAGCGCGTGCTACGTAAAAATATGCGAGTTTCGGGAACAAGATCCCTAATCTTGTCAGAACAAAATCCATTGTAGTAACTATAGAACAGAGTAACGCACGCCACACTGCGTCGATGCTCCAGTGAGTCAATAGAGTTGGATACCCTACTGTCACCGATGAGCTTCTTCGCCCTCTCCTGCACACGGTCGAGTAACCCCAAAATAGACTTTGAGGCACCGGCCCAAACATGAGAGTTGTAGGTGGTATAAATAGTAAGGAGGTCAGATGTAGTGAAGTACATCTTACACCGTTTCAAAAAACCGAGGCACTTGAATACTTTGGAGACATGAAAAATGTGACCATTCCAGCGAACATCACACTGTATTTTCATTCCCAGAATATCAAGAGCATCCGATTCCTCAATATTTATACCATCCATGAGTACAGATGAAGCAACACTTGCGGTCGTATGTTTGTGTGTCAATAAACAGCATTGGGTCTTACGAGCGTTAAAGGCGACTCTGTTTTTACGACCCCACTCAGAGGTTAATAGAAGATCGCTGTTCAATGAATCATTCATATTTTGAAAGAGTACGAATGGCAAATGCAGCTGTCATCTGCGAAAGAGTGTATAGGGTTGAAAGTTTGAAATAGAAGGTCATTGAGGAAAATAAGAAATAGGGTAGGAAAAAGAACGGAGCGTTGTGGTACCCCTGAATTAATCTTGAACTCGTTTGATGAGATCCCATCTATAACAACTCGTATAGTGCGGTCTCTGAGAAAGCTCGATACAAACCGAGAGAAGTCATCACCGACACCAAAAGCAGTGAATTTAGCCAGTAGTGCAGCATGAAACACTCTGTCAAACGCTTTGGAAATATCCAAAGCAACCACCTTACTTTCGCCGAAATGATGGCTGGAGTGGTACCATTTCTCTGAGAGATAGGCCATAAGATCGCCAGTAGAAAGACCCTTGTGAAATCCATATTGGCGGTCACAAAATAATTTATGCGACTCTAGATATCTCATTAGGTGGTAGTTGACCATACTTTCCATTACTTTGGAAAGCGCAGAGCAAATTGTAATTGGGTGGTAATTTTCAGGGTTATTTGCCTTACGCTTTTTAGGGATTGGCGTTACATATTATTTACACTAGTCAAAGACGATTCATTGTGCAACAAACATAAGAGTCTTAAGTTAGTTTTTTAAGAGTCTCGTAGAATAATCATCTTATGTAACACTTACTTCCAGAGAAGGGATCGTCTGTGATTAAAAAATGAGCTTGTCCACGATCAAAAACACTCTTCATGAGATTCCCAGTAGAATCTTCGACGATTAAAAATGATAGCTGGGCTATAAGGGCAATTATCCATGTATTGTTAAAACACAAAAAAAGCTTGTACTAATTTGAATTATTTTTTACCTGCTTTTAGTACGAGTCTCACTTAAAAGCTTAAATACGAATAACGTAAAATTGGATGTAAACGTGATTATTCAAAAAAAAAAAAAAAAAAAAAAAAAAAAAAAAAAAAAAAAAAAAAAAAAAAAAAAAAAAAACAATCCTGTAATATCTCAAAAAGGTATAAAACTCTCAAATCAAGCGAAAAATTCTAGAACTACGAGTAAGTAAAAAACCAAAAAAAAAAAAAAACACATATATGACAAAGCATATGAACGAATTGCTGAAAGATAGGAATAAGAGGTTCTTTTAGTTTTGCTTGCGAAATATTATTTGAGCATTTTTCTTTTTGAATTCTCATTAATTTATTAATAATAATGGAATATATGGTTAAATATTTAAAAATATTTTTTAAAGGTATCCAAGTCAACTGTTGATTAGGATAACTTATACGAAACATCGACAAGTATACAGCTAGAAAACAAAAACGTTGATTAAGCGATGTCCGCCTGTCGGTCGTTGAAATTCTGAGAATAACATTAAGCTTAGAAACTTTTTTCTTTCAGCATTCTATTACCCCATCTTTTCATGGGTTTGGTGTTGAATACAGTAAAATAAGTTCACATATAGCTGAAATATATCCAAAATTCTAAAAAAAAACATAATTTTTTTTGGAAATTTGTGCAAAAATTTTAGAAAAAAAACTTGTTTGTTTTGCTGTAAAGTTTACACAATTATTAAGCATGGCGATTACAAAGCAAAATTAAATTTTTCCAATATCGGTACATATAGTCTAAACCGATTTTTTCATGAAAATGGAAAAATCGGCCTTCTGGTAATAAAAGGAGGTTACTTATATACAGAAAATAAAAATTCCCGATATTGGCCCATATATACCCGATATATAGCCAAAAATGTTTTTTATGAAAATGTCGCGTAAGCGAATTTAAAAAAATGTTTAATGCTTAAACACAGTTCTGATAAAATATAGAAAATAAAAATTTCTGATATCGGTCTATATATACCCGAAATATACCCAGAACCGATTTTTCATGAAAATTAAAAAAAAAATTTAAATGCTTAAAAACTTTTCTGGTAATAAGAGGAGGTGTTTTAAATACAGAAAATGAAAATTTCCGATACCGGTTTATATATAACGGAGATATAGCCTAAACCGATTTTTTCATGAAAGATTACCTTTTGGGAATGGCGATCACAAGGCAAACATATTTTTTCCCCGATATCGGTACATATATATCCAAGCATATTTAGTTCAAATGTGAAATGTATTCTACATATATGTGTACATACGTTACTATCGTGAAAGATATTTTTGTTTTTCTTAAAAAATATTAATAGTTAAAACATATTAATAGTTAAAGTGTTAAATCCATTACTCAGCTTTTTTCGAGTACGGATTTAAGATTAAATCAATTCTAATATTGTTGATTTAATAGCATTAAAGACAGGTTCTATCGCAGTTTTTTTCATATTTGGCTTATTTTAAGTACGGATTCGGGATTATGTATGGTAATATTAAGTATTTAGTGTTTGAATAATCCGTACTTGAATCAAGCGTACTTTACTTGATATGAGAAAACCCATACTTGCCATACTTTTAACACCGTTTGGGATTGATTTAAATATGAATGAGTGGAATTTTCTTTTCAATGTGTAAAAGTAATTTATGTCTTCCTTTGAGTCAAATATCTTACAACATTTTTAAGCAATAAAACGTTTTCTAGCGAAAAATTTTTTTTTACTTTAAACATAACAATTATTTCACTGTGAATAAATCGTAAAAACATATATTAAATTATGTTTTCAAATTAAACAACTTTTGCTTTAAACTATGCATATAAAGTAAGTCATGAATACATTTATATAACAGTAACGTTTAAAAACTCTTTTCCTCCAGCAATATCCTGCAAAATATTATGTAATTTTATTGTAGAAAAGCGAGTAAAAAATTAATGTTTACAGTCTTTGTGTACTCTTATTTGTCAGAATTTCAGTACAGGACAAAAAGCAAAAAAGAAAGAAAAAAAATACTGCTGTATATAAAACCGTCATCAGCATCATAAGAAACTATTTCTGACTCTCGCACATAAACCAGCTATAAAATAATTCTTATATGTTTTTCCCTTGTGTTTTTTTTTAATAATGTTCTTCGTAGTTTTTGTAACATCAAAAAGCGTTTTTGCTTTAAAAACAATTTAGATACTCGTAATTACACAAAGTGAAAATTAAGATATGTTATTGTACAGATATTAAAAATTATTTATTAAAACTATTAAGTTTTTTATTTGCTATATTAGCTTCTAAAATTGATACCAATAACAAATTATAAATGTTTTCTATGTTTCCCAGCTATCTATGTGTCGACATTTCATAGGAGCTACCCTAATCACCAGTAGACTTTGATACATTCAACTTGTTCAGAAAAATCGTTAATTGACACATCAATATCCTCAGGCATTCTCAAGGCGATATTTTCAAAACAATGTGTACTCAAAAATTTTTTGTACTTTAGCCAATTAACTCTATTGACACTCAACGGGGAGCCAATATCTTGGGGAAACGAAACAGAGATTATAATGGGTGAGTGATCTGATGACAAATCTAATGAAGGCTCCACTTGCATCCACTCTAAAGGAAAATTTTTCGCAACTCCAAAATCTATAACATCTTTGATCTTTCGTCGGTCTGACGGCCAGTAAGTGGGGTGTCCGCTTGAAACCACATCTAAACCCATTTTGGAAATGGTGTCAAAAAGAACACGGCCTTTCGAGGTAATTAAACGTGATCCCCAAATAGTGTGTTTCGCGTTATAGTCGCCAGCCGCTAAAAATCGAGGCACAAGTGATTTGAAAAAATTTGAATATTGGCTTTCTGTTATTGAAAATCGTGGTGGTGAGTAAATCGAGGATATAACAATTTTTTAATGAAAATAATCAAGGCATATATTTGTAGCTTGGAGATATTCTTCACGTGTCCCGTTCATTAGATAATGCTTAATTCTGGTCTTTATCAAAATTGCCGAACCGCCACAAGATCTTCCACGGGGATCTTTTATGTCATATAATGTGAAGCCATTAATTTTGAAATAACTGTTGGTTGTCTAATGGGTTTCAGCAATCATCATTATATCGATCTGCTTTTCCGTAAGGAAGTGCTCAAATTCTTTTTTATGTTGGCGAATGCCGTTTGCGTTCCAGAAACATATTTTTAACCAATTCATTTTGTTAAAATTGCCTGCAAAATGGTGTATTGCATTTTCAGCATTTCCTGCATCATGTTTGTCATGGAAACCGTAAATGTATTTATAGATTGAACAAGAGTCTGCAGAGTTGCCTCAAGATTGCTAAAATGTTGGTCGGAGTTTTGAGGCTTGGGCTCCTGATTCAACTTTGGTTTATCGGATTTTACCACATTCGCATAAGAAATTTGTTAGGGGTTTTGCACGTGTATATTATGGCTGGTTGGCTGGCGTACCTGGGGAAAATTGGTTGTAGAAATGGTGTTTGACTGCTGGGGTGGCATATTTAAACTCAATGGCTTATTTGTCATTGACCGCTTAAAATGAGTATAGACAGGGCAACCTCTATAATTTGCAGTGTGGTTACCTCCACAGTTACTGCATTTTTTAACACTTGCGTCGGCCTTTGGCTTATTGCACTGAGTTGTGCCGTGAAGTTCGCCACATACAACACAAACAGCGGGCAACTTACAGTAAGCCTTTGTGTGGCCAAATTCTTGGCAGTTTAGGCACTGAACGGGTCCTGAACGCTTATGTGGCTCCTCAACGGTAACCTTACGATGCAAAAGAAATTTAAGGTTATAAATTGGATGAATTTCACCTTTTTTCAGGACAACATCCCTGGGTTCTAGTTCAACCCTAAACATGGTTCCTGATATTTACTACGGTTTTTATTTTAAAACCTTTATCTAGCAGTGCAGTTTTAACCTCATCCGTGTCTACATAAGGGTCAATACCTTTTATAACAACCTGAAGGCCTTTAGCACTTTTAAGTTGATAAGTATAAAAAGATCTTTTCTCTTTTTCCAGAGCGGCAGAAAGTTTTCGGTAATCATTTTCGCAGTTGACTTGGATTTTTGTTTCACTTATTTGTCCGTGCTTCACTGATGTTACGTTGAAGGTGTCTTTACCAATTGCCGAAATAAGTGCTTTTACCAGCTCATTTGATGTAGGTTCTCTCAAGTATATTGGTGGTGGTTTAAATTTTTTTTGATGCAGTTGGCTCGTCAGTCTGAAGGATAGCAAACCTATTACTATCCGTTGTCGCAGAGGTAATATCGCCCTTAGACATTTTTGGTTGCGATGATATTTGCGCGGATTTAGGGCTTCGCTGACGTTTAACCACGGTTATATACCTATCCATACCCACTTGCGTTTCCACTTTATCAACAATAGCTAAACTGGAAGATGGTTTGTCTTCTGTTGTAACAACAATGTTTGGCAAACACGAACGCGTGCGTTTTTTTATCTCTTAGAGACAGAAGATTATCCAATGATTTTTTCAAAGATTCTTCTTCAGAAATCCACAGGTTTTTTTTAGTGGATCTAGGCTCTTTCGCAGAATTTCATCTGAAAGGTACACTAATGAAAATTTTTACCACTGTAAAAGCATATAAAAATAATTGTCAAAAAGTTTTTCTTTTGTATAAATTCACTCTTTCCACTTATGCCGGCTCTCCACCCATTCCAGTTTTATTCTATAATGCTCCGATCAAAAACAAACACGTCCGTTCACTACCGAAGCTAGACTCCGAAAAATTGCGAGTGATCTGATATATGGACACAATTAGTTTGGTCCACTATTTACGGGGCACCCTGTATATACATAGATAACCTTCAAATTTTAATATGATTTGTTTGACATTTAAACGGCCTTATATAAAAACTATTTCAAGTTTATTAAGCTCTTCTAATTTTGTATAGAAATCTCTGCAACAAGAGCTTAATAAATATGAAATGTTTTTTTTTATAAATAAGGCTAGAAAATATATAAAAAATACCTAAAACTTATTTTTACTGTTGACCAAAAAGACACAAATATCAAAATATTTTCCAGGTGACCTACGATTTAGAAATATAAAGTCATTTTCCATTTTGGCTCTTTTAAAAGAGACTTTATTTATGTGATACGTGTAAATAAAGTTGCTTTTAAAGGTTTTTTTTTAAGTCGTTAAAGTCAAGTGCAATTAAGCATGAAGATAAGGCTTATGGAATTTATTTCGTTTTAAGAATCCACTTTGCGCACTATGATATATTATTTTCTTATTTTCATTTTTTCCAGCGAGAGGATATAACGCCAACATAAAACAATCAAACACATGCACGCCATACCAAAAAGCCTGCGGCAAAAATAAGTACACAGACCTTATTGGAGGCCTTTTAATGCAAACACCAATCTCCTTCACTTTACTTAAAATATTTTATATAAAAACGATATTCAAGAAACGCAAGGGTTCAAAGAAAGCTCATTTTAAGGCCTGGTTTTGTAATATGCAAAGAAGACAGCTAGTAATTACGTACTTAATATACATATGTAATTCATAAATAATATAAAATTACTTTGTAGAAATTAATCGAAATATAACTACAGCTTCTTGTCTTTAGCCCGTTTGAAAGACCATTAACTGAGTTTAGACCAAAGAAGAGAAACATCAAACAGCCCTTTGTTGAGATAGAACTGTTGCCAACTTGCATAAATATATTTGAAAAGAAAATAGAAGAGTTGTACAAGAATTAGTTTTGAATCTAAAAGAAGGCCTGTTGAAGAAAACCCCTGGCAAGTTACACCTAATACGTAACAGCATTTCTTTATATCCTTGTTCCTGTTAAAATTTTAACACAGTTGGCATTTAAAGCTTTAAAAATTATTATGCTAATCCGCTTAACATTGCGATAAAAAGAGGTAAATTAAGTCTAATAAAGCCAGACACTTGTCAAACAATAATCAGATAGACGTTCAGAATAAGTTCTTTTTGGCTTAAAACAAAAATTAAACAACGAAATAAACAAAAAATAAAAAATAAAAATTTAGAGAGGAACACAAAATAGGATTTAAAGACATTTTTATGCTTTTGAAATGTGTTTATCTGTCGCTACCTCCATTTTTCTTTTAAAATGATACAATAAAATAAATATTTAATGTAAAGTATACGAATTTAGTCGAAATTTGTTGGTAATATTAATTTAAAATTTAATTAAACTTTGTACAGCAACAAATAAATGCGCATAAATTACTCAACAAAGTTTTTGAAACCTCAATCTTGAAAAGGCTTAAAACCAACTAGACAGCAGATAATTTAAGAATTTTCAAAAATACGACTAAAATACGTAAGTGTTACTCGTCAAATAAGTTTTTTTTAAACTTGTAATTTAGTGCCCGTTTCTACAGAATGGTTTCCAGATAAAGTTGAGAAAGAAAATTGCTTTGAATTAGGACTGTAAAAATTTAAAATTTCTTTTCAGTTTTGTTTTGTCAAAAAATAGTTTTATATTCAAATTTTAATAAGGCAATATGTTTTGAGTAGAAGCGAAAACACCATTAGTTTTAAAAAATTATGTTCTCTTAGACGTAGTTACTTATATTTATATTTATTTATTTATAATTATTTATATTCACAACAAGACAAAAGGCTCACTTAGCCGACCGTAGAAATTGTAATTATAACGTAAACGCATTTATAGAACACTTAAAACCGCATCAAGTGTTTTTGACATAAACAGAAAACAAAAGTGCATGTGAGGAAATAGTGATCTGTTTTTCGTTTTTATATTAATGTGTATTAAAGAAAATAATTAATTTTCCATCATCCATATTCTTATATCCAGGGCTGGGCAAAATACTCACCTAATGTATTTCAAATACAAGATACAAAATACTTCCCATCTGCGTATTTCAAAATACTTTCAAGTTGTGTATTTCAAATACAAAATACTTTCAAGCTGCATATTTTAAATGCAAAATACAACTAAAAGATATAAATACATTTTTGTATTTCGATCTCACAAGAATATACCTTTTTGGTTTTAGATACATATTTTAGTTTACATATGCACGTAAACTAAGTTGTGTATATTCACCTAAAACTTAACAGGACGTAACTTGTAAAATATTGAAAGCCTATTAAAATTTTCGGTAAAACAAGTATTTCCCTCAATAAAAACAAGATATTTTAATGACTCATCCGACAAACAACCTCTTGTCCTGAAAACGTACAGGTCCTGATGAACATAAGCTACTGCCAAATTCTACAAATGCATAAAAAGAATAAAATTCTCATCATCTTTACTGCAACTAAATACTACTTCTTCTGCTGCATTCACGTTTGGTTTCATGTTTTTTGTAATTTTTCTCCAAGTTATCTATTGCAAGGTTTTGAATTCGTTGCCCCTTTTTTAATGCCATTCTTTTTGGTAACCAGCGCATTTGGAAACTAGGGTGGAAACATGACGCCAATATGTCTCTATTTGCTTCACGTCTCAGCATGAGAAACTCATTAAATCTCTATTCCAAGCTCTCCATTAATTTTGTTAAAATACAACTGAAATGCCTCAAATGATTATATTTGCATCCGATCTAATCTAGTTCTCACAGACATTAATGTAGGCAAAGGTTTTCCATAATAACAATAATTTCCCTATATATAATCCAAAGCGTTGGGAAAAAGCTGGGGACGATTATGTGTGATATCACCTGATTAGTGTAAAACCAATTTGCTCTGGACAAAACAATTGAAAGCTGAATTGCGGTTTTGCAAAATGATAAACATTTTAATGGTCGTAGTTTCTAGCAATTTTAGCTTTTGTGTGACACAACTTATTTTCAGGTTATTATAATAAATAAAAGTATTTTGCAAAAATGTATTTTTGAGCCACATGTATTTGAAATACAAAATACTTTTAAATTATGTATTCGAAATACTAAATTCTTTCAGGTCGTGTATTTGAAATACAGATACAAAATACGTATTTGTATTTCAAATACAAGTATTTCAAATACTGCCCAGCCGTCAAATAAATTACAAAAGTAAAATAAAAGCAATACAACTGTTCATAGCAGTGATGAGAGTTCATAATATTCAGCGCATGTACAAAAAGTACGAAAATTGTTTAAATGGCACCTAAAGGTTACTACGAATAAAATTTAATTGCTTATAATATATAACAATATTAGTATATAACAAGTAAGAGTGTAGTATATTCGGCTGGGCCGAATCTAAAATATCCTTTATGATAGTCACTTATATGCATAGTATATATTACGAATTTGAACTAAATATGCTCGGATATATATGGACCGATATCGGGGAAAAATATTTCATGGACATTTTCATTGAAAAGTTTGTTTAAGCTATATCTCGGTTGTATATGAACCGATATTAGAATTTTCTATTTTCTGTATTGTAGTAATCTTCTTTTACAACGAGAATTACTTTTCAGCAAAAAAAAAAATGTTAATGGAAAAATCGGTTTAGTCTATATCTCGGGTATATATGGACCGATATCGAAAATTTTAATTATCTGTATTTAAATAAACTTGTTTTATAATCAGAATAAGCAAAAAATATGTTTTCATGGAAAAATCGGTACAGGCTATATCTCGGGTATACGATCAGACATTTTAATTTTCAGATATTTTAATTTTTTGTAAATTACCAACTTCCCTTTATAATCAGAACTGCTTTTAGACAGACTGCTGCTGTTCCCCAGCGTAGCCTTCGTCAATATCAACCTTTGTCAGCGCTTTATTACCGTCAGAATTATGCGAATGCAGATCCCTTCCGTAGATTATGCTGGAGTTTTAATACCACGTTATTGACTTTTCGATGAATTTAAATTTTGTTAAGCGTAGTATAATCTTAGTATTAAATTCCAGTAGTTAACAATTTTTTCTATTGCTTATAAATTTTTGTAACTCCAGTAATTAGCTATTTTTTTCTATTTTTTATTAATTTTTTTAATTATTTTAACTGCTGTGCGTGTATATATAGTATCTGCCTGTAAGGAGTTATTCTCCATAGGCATAAATTAATTAATATATAACGAGTGATTTTTTTGCTATTATCTTTTTGCAACACTAGTTTTGACAGCTCACGCACGTTTTGAATCTTGTGTCACTGTCAAACATCTTCGGTTTGGTCTATAATTTAATCATAATCGTCTTACAAACGAACAACGCTTGCAAATTATTGAATTTTGTTACCAAAATGCGTGCTCGGTTAAGAAAGTTCATCGCGCGCTTCTTCCATTTTATGGTCAGTTTAATCGACCTACAGAGGCTTCTATTCGGGCTATTGTAAAAAAATTTCGCACCAAATTTACATTGTTGGACATTAAACCACCAACACGCTTACGTAGAGTGCGAACTGAAGAAAATATCGCAGCCGTATCGGCCAGTGTTGGTGATGACCGTGAATTATCGATTCAGCGCCGTTCGCAGCAATTGGGCCTCTGTTACTCCACTAGGTGCAAAATTTTGCGGAAGGATTTGGGTGTGAAGCCTTATAAGATACAGCTGGTGCAAGAATTTAAGCCAAACGACCTACCACAACGCCAAATTTTTGGTGAATGGGGTCTTGAAAAGTTAGATGAAGATCCACTTTTTTATCGAAGAATTGTGTTCAGCGACGAGGCTCATTTCTGGTTGAATGGATACGTGAACGAGCAAAACTGCCGTATTTGGAGTGAAGAGCAGCCAAAAGCATTGCAAGAGCTACCAATGCATCCACAAAAAACAACCGTTTGGTGCGGACTATGGGCTGGCGGCATCATTGCGCCGTATTTCTTCAAAGATGATGTGAATCACAACGTTACTGTGAATGGTGAGCGCCACCGTGCGATGATAACAAACTTTTTTTTGCCCAAAATGGAAGAGCTTGACTTGCATGACATGTGGTTTCAACAAGATGGTGTCACATGCCACACAGCACGCGAAACAATGGACCAATTGAGAGGCGAGTTCGGTGAACAGTTTATTTCACGCTTGGGACCAGTCAATTGGCCGCCCAGATCGTGCGATTTAACGCCTCTAGACTATTTTTTGTGGGGCTATGTTAAGGATAATGTCTATAGCGACAAGCCCGCTTCGATTGACGCACTGGAAGCCAACATTGCCAACATTATTCGTGAGATACCGGCCGAAATGTTGGAAAGAGTATGCCAAAATTGGACTAAGCGGATGGACCATTTGAGGCGCAGTCGCGGCCAACATTTGCATGAAATAATCTTCAAAAATTAAATTATATCGACCCAACTATCGATCCAAATAAATATTTCATGCATTTTTCTGAATTTTATGTGTTTTTTTTTTTTAATTTCCGACAGTTCTTATAAAATCACCCATTATTTTTTTTTTCGTTGAAAAATCGGTTTAGAATATATCTGGAGTATATATGGACCGATATCGCAAGTTTTTATTTTGCGTATCTTAGTAACCTTTTTTTATAACCAGAACTGAATACAAACAAAAAAAAAAAAATTCATGGAAAAATATGTTTAGACTATATCTCTGGTATGTATGTACCGATATCGGAAATTTAAATTTTCTCTATTTGGTAACCTCCATATATTATCAGAACTGCTTTTAAGCAAAAACAAAAAATTGTATAAGTTCACTTATGCGACATTCTCCTAAAAAAATCGGCTTAGGGGTATAATCGGGTATATATGGACCGATATCCGAATTATACATTTTCTGTATTTAAGTAACCAGAATTGTTTTTAAGCAAAAACAAATTTTCCATTAAAAAATCGGTTGAAACTATATCTCGAGTACATGGACTGATATCGGAAATTTTAATTTTCCCTATTAATATAACCTTATTTTATTACCAGAACTGCTTTTAAGCAAAAAAGTTGTTTAAGTTCGCTTACGCGATATTTTCATGAAAAAAGTCGGTTTTGGCTATATTTCGAGTATGTATGGACCAATACCAGAAATTTTCATTTTCCATATTTATATGACCTTCTTTTATTACCAGAGCTGTTAAGGATTTCATTACCTGGTAGTGTGGAAGGTGTTGGATTAAATTTTGCTAATCTGAGCAGTGTCGAAGATATATACACTGGGCACTGATCAGTTTTAACTAATTTAATTCCAACTTTTTAAATGCTGCAATAGAGTTTGTTTTACTCTTTCGTGTTGTTGTTTTTAAAGTTAAACCTCCACGAACATTACTCCCTCTTTCCTCCTCATCATAACCTATTTTCCTAGTTCCAGTACAATTCACTGCATAAGTAGGGGTCATCCCCTGAGTACTAGTCCAAGATAAAAAAGCAAAAACAAAATTTGTTTAAGTTCGCTTACGCGAAATTTTCATGAAAAACCCTTTTTGGGCTATATCTCGGGTATATATGGACCGATAGCTGCCTATTAGTCACCATACTTAATAAGTGTGTAAAGTTTGAAGCAAAACAAACAACTTTTTTTCAAAAATTATCATACAAAATTGCAAAAATGCAATGACTTTTTTCGGAGTTTCGGATATTTTTCAGCAAACCCACGAATTGATGGGATAAAAGAATGGTGAAAGGAAAAAGTTTCTAAGTTTAATAATTTTCTCAGACACGATATTTCAACGGCGGACAGACGGACAACGCTTAATTGAATTTTGTGTCATTGCTGGTTATGAATACATATATTTTGTTGGGTTGGAAGTGAAAATTGTAGAAATTACAAATGGAATCACAAATTTATACATATATATCCTTTACATTTTTATGAAGGGTATAAAAAGGAAACAATAATATGTAAGTAGCTGCGTACAGGGCTACAATTGTGGCCAGTGGCATTTATAGTGTGTTCGTGTAGCCTGCTGTGGCGAATGTGTTTAATGCATTACTGTTGTCATATTAAACGTTCGCATGTAAATGCATGTCTATTATATTTGACATATTGGTCGGTTGTCTTCTGGCTTCAATGTGATTAGCGTCGAATATTATAATAATGTAAACATTTTAGTTAATGCTTATTATTTTTTAATATCGACCCTCTTTTTCTTTTTAATATTATATTTTTTTTTTGAGCTTAAGGTCTGTCTTGGTTTTTTAAATTTCTTTTATCTGGCAATATTTCTTCAGGCCTGAAGAAGCTATCCGAAGGAGAGCGAAATATTGCCAGATAAAAGGAATTAAAAAAACCAAGACAGACCTTAAGCTCAAAAAATATATAATATTAAAATTTTAGTTAATGTTTTATTTGTCTTATACGAGTATTACATCAGTTTGTTTTTTATTTTAAGAACTTTCTAAATATAAGTTAAAAAAATCCTGATGAAGACACACACAGTGGTGTTGAAATATTAAACAATAAATAATTACTTGAAAACAACTTGATCCAGTTTTAGGAGTCTCTTTTGTGATACGGTGTTTTCAAAATACTATTTTCTAGCCGCTTTTTGAAAAATTTCAGCGACAACGGTAGTTCTAATGTTTTAATCATAGAAGGCAACAAATTTACTTGATTCCGATCCTGGTCTTTTTATCCTTGGTTTATTCAAAATTTTCACCTAAAATTTGCTTTTTGTGAAAATTGACGTTTGTTTACCATTAGTGTCATTAAAAATATTTCCTTTCGATATTGTGAAAATAAACAACTGTTACAAAAACACAAAAATGAAAGAAAATGAAAGATGATATAAAATTGATGTTTGTATTAACAGCTAAACAAAACTATCAATAACTGTGATAAATTCTCCCTTTACATTTTAAAAAATTACCACGTTGGTGAAAATATACTTACTTAACTGAGCAGATACGTTTACCAATGCCTCCTAGGTTAACAGTTATAAGTCTGATTAAATCGCTTTTCAGTTTTGACGTATTATAGCAACTCTTGCTGCAGTGACATGTACCATTAGTGATGTTTATGTGGCCAAGAGCAGAGAGCTACCATTCGGAAGAAAAGATGACCAAATTAGTTTCTCCTTAAACTTAACCACTGCTTTCCATATGACATCTGTTCAATGATTTATGCAACGAATATGAAAATCCAGTTCTGAACCGGTTAGTGAAGTGGTTCCGAAGTTTTTTTTTTTTTGGAATTCCCAAAATCGGCTTAGCGAAAATTTCCCCACTTCCCCGGAAGTAATATAGCAACTCCAATTTTTGTCCTAAATACTGATTTGTGTTCAAAATTTCGTGCGAAATTCTGTCTCTTTTCACCATTGTTCATATTTTCTATATATGTTCATAATTAGTTTCGTATGAAACTATATTGCACCGGAATAGGTACACGTGTTTCTTTTTTCACCGTTTTGCGTATTTTCTTTGTATGTTCACTATTAACTTCTTTTGAATCTACTTCATTTCCTTGCAGTGTGGAAGGTGGAATTTTGTGAGTCTGATCAGTATCGAAGGTATACATACGGTCAGTTTTAACAAATTTAATTCCAAAATTTTAAATGCTTTAATATAGTTGTTATTGTTCAAGTTAAACTTCCAAACACACTAGTCGCTCTCTCATCCCATTATAACCTATTTTCCTAGTTATAGTAGAATGCACTGCATATCATCCCCACAGTACTGTTCCAAAATAAAAAAAGTGATTCGTGCGAAATATTTGCGTAATAAGTTAATAAAAGTAGTACAGAGTTATTTAAGTAAAAAACACGCAAAATTTATCTGCAACATGATTTAAATTAAAATTGTTTCTGGGATTATTTATTTCTTCAGCTGCGAAATAACATAAGCAAAGCTTTTTTCGCATGAAATGCTTACTTGTATAGGCATGCTTAAAACTAAGAAAGAAAAATGCATTAGAGAACAAATGGGAACATTGAATACATATCAATTTTTTACGTACAGAGTAAATGCAGTTCTGATAATATAAGAAGGTTACCAAATAGAGAAAATTAAAAAATTCCGATAATATACGAAGGTTACCAAATAGAGAAAATTAAAAAATTCCGATATCGGGCCATATATACCCGAGATATATTCTAAGCCGATTTTTCGATGAAAAATCAGGAGGGTTACTCTCTATTGCGATGCGAAATAATAATCGAACAATTGGTACCCTGTATTGCATTTTCGTATTATCTTTTCGCATTTAATTTTTCATTTCGCACATTTTATTTTATCATTCTTCGCTATTGTTTATTTTGTGATACCAGTGTTACTTAATTTTTGAACTATTTCACGAAAAAGTTTGCGCAGATAGCACAGAATACCAAATTATACTGTTATCGCAATACAGAGCAACCCTCAGTTCTGATTATAAAACGAGGTAATTAAAATACAAATAATGAAAATTTCCGATATTGGTCCGTATATACCCGAGATATAATATAAACCAATTTTTCCATGGATATTTTTTTTGCTTAAAAGTAGTTCTCGTTACAAAAGAGAGCTACTTAAATTCAGGAAATCGATCAGGAAAAATTCCATGAAAGATTTCCTTTTTGGAATGGTGATTACAAGGCAAAAATATTTTTTCCCCGATGTTGGTCTTTATATTTAGTCTAGCATATTTAGTTAAAATTTTTAATATATACTATATACTCTTATATACGCTACTATCGTAAAGGATGTTTTAGATTCGGCCCAGCCGAGTATACCACACTCTTACTTGTTTTTTTTTTTGTTTCACACGTCTTAATAGAATAACTTCTTAATGCAGACAAACCAGCGCCTTTTGCTGGTTAAGGCAGTGTTTAATTGAAAAAAAAATCTGTACAGCACAAATGTTGCAGATTAAAAATATATTTGGACTTAGTACAGTTTATCATAATTCCATCTTCATGTGAAATGAGCTTATTGAACTATTTACTTATTTTATATTACAGAATATGGATATAATAAACACTAAAAGTAGGAAAAAATTAAATAAAACAACATCAGTGGCGGTGAACATATATGCATTAGACTGGCTCACAAATTTTCCGCTCTGTTTGTTTAGTTGCCAAGTGTAATGGAGAAAACGAAAACTAATATTTTACAAATTTACATAAGATAACTCTGAAATGAATAAGATCTTAATTATAATAAATAATTTGGAAAAAACGCATTAAACAATGAAATCCCCAAGTGGAAGAGAATATATAACGTTTTTCATCCTCGGACAAGTTGAGCCGTTCTAATATATGATACCAACGTTTACATTTCAATTATACTTAGCTTGTTCTCACTCAATATTATTATAACAAATTGATAACTTAAAATAAATGGTTATTTACTTATAGTCTGAGAAGAACGTACTTTAACACTTGTTATCAGGGCTCGAATTTTCATGCAAATTAAAATTTACTTACAAAAAAATATGCAAATACTTTTATAAATTTTGATCTCAATTTAGGGCAGTAATCATAAATGATACAAGTTTATACATATATCTTTTCTCAGAAAATTCAATATACTTAAAGTTAGTAGTGTTTTTTTGAGTTACACAACAAGCTTGGTTTTAGCCAAGTAGCCATCACGCCTCGTGCGTACCAAGCGCTGTAGTGCCAGCACTACTCAAGCCCAATTAATACAACCATGAATCCACTAACCCAACTATAATATGTGATAAGATCCACTTTATAAAGAATAGATAGACAAAAGTAGATATACTCGTAAATAAAGTTAATCAAAATTCGTGATATGGAATTGATATTGGATGTTTGAGCAAAGTGATTGCTTAAAAGGGTGGTAAAATTTTAATGCTGATTTTGAATCCAACACAAATTGTTTAAGAATTATTATCATATCTTTTTATTATGATAATACTGGAATGGCACAATTAGTTATGACACAAAATAGCGGCCCTGGCTTTTGCCAGTACGTCCACTAGAACATTTCAGGACACTTCACTGTCCCCAACCTTTAATTTCAATAATAATACATAATTTAAATAATTTTGACCAGTAATAATCTTTAACAATTTTTTCGCTGGTTGCTAGGATTTTGCGAACAATTGTTTTACTGCCATTTAAGGAGCAAAAATCATTTACCACTACTTTTTTTCTTAACTAGTATTTTTGGTTACTCTCTTTTATATGCTTTTACACGTTTACCATATGTAGTTATTAATTTTGTTAACTTTACCACAAGAAATTTTTCTGCAGTAAAAACTTATAAGTACTCAGTTAAAGAACTGTCGCTTTGCTCTCTATTTGATGTTTACACTTGCAAGTAACTTGTTACAAGTTGCGTGTACGTATTAACAACCAATACATCGAAAAAAATAATAAAAAAAAAACTTGCAATTTGCTCGATTGTTTACACACGCAAGTGCAAGTTCATTTTCAAAATGTCGTCCAAGACAAATGTTGTACGGCTTTGTACCACATGCGCTTTTAATGGCTGTGCTACCAAAGTTTTAGCATAACAACTTTACAGGGGAATTATATTATGTTCATAAATTTTTTGCAATATAAATAACAAATTTGTATTCCAAATAAAAAATAAGTTATACATGTTAAATATGTAAAAATATTAATATTTTAAACATTTTTCTTTGAAAAATACCCATTAAAGATAAAATGAAATATCTATGGACAACACTGTTTGTTGCTTCTTGCTCGCTAGTGAAAAAGTCATTGCCAACCAAAATCACTTGCAAGTGAGGCCACTACTTGAAGCAGTATGAATGTAGTAGTAAAAAAAATGGTAATGTATTAGGTTTTTTGTACTTGCAATTCTGTATGTAAACACTAACTCTTTAAAATACAGTAAAATGCAGTACAAATTAGTATAAAACTTTGCATTAAGGAACGGACATAATATTTGACCTAATCTGATTTTCCATTTGTGCAAGAGACATGCTATGTAATTTTTCTCTCAATACATTTAAAGTATAGCAACTCAAAATGTTTGCTTTATGAGAATCATTTATGTTGATTCTTTAGATATATTTTATAATTTCAAAGCGAAAACGATTTTTTGTACCAATTTTACTGTAAAAATATACAAAAATATGCACTTACTACAAAAACATGCAAACATATGCGTTTAATATCATAAATATGCCACTACAAATTGATTCCAAATTACTTTATACTTGATCATTTGTTTAGGTCAGTCAAAACCTTTTTTATCCGTCAGCGACGAAAGATTTATATGCATGAGAATCAGAGCCCTGCTTGTTGTATAAAGTGACAAATGTGTTTGCATTATTTTATTTACTCTGTTATATTAAACTATCATTTTTGCAAAAAGACTCGAGAGTAGATGCAAACTCATGCCGTCAAAGACATATTAAAATTCCTAATACTAAGCTGATACACCTACACAGACACATATGTATTTAAGTAGATATGAGCACATATTTATTTGAAGAAAAAAATATATAATAATGTTTTA
The DNA here is from genome assembly GCA_914767995.1 of Thecocarcelia acutangulata. Classification (NCBI taxonomy): domain Eukaryota; kingdom Metazoa; phylum Arthropoda; class Insecta; order Diptera; family Tachinidae; genus Thecocarcelia; species Thecocarcelia acutangulata. The sequence goes on along the minus strand of OU612095.1, from coordinate 38,635,504 downwards.
CACATATGCTTGATGTAGAACTGAATTTTAGTTTAAGACAGACAATCATAAAAATATTTTTAAACAGCACATACTTTTATAAAAAACGGCTGGATGCCATGTTCGAAGATTTATCGTTATTTTGATGATTTTGCTGCCAAAAATAGAAAAATTATCATTTTCTCTTTAAAAGAGAAAGAAATTTATTTAAATTTATTTTATATACGTTTTATAAAAAGGTATTTATTTTGTGTCAAAAATAGAATTCAAATTAAAAAATCTTAAAGCTCAAAGCCGGTGATTATTATATAAATTAGTCCACTTCAGGTTAGAAAGCGTAGTTTTCCACACATTTTTTTTACAAAAAAACGATAAGATATTAAATCATCTGACTACATATATTATACTGCATACTACGACTTCATACATTATGCGCTGAGTAATAAAACTGTTTTAAGTAATATACTGACATTGATATTATGTTAAATAGTTGTGCATGTAAAATAGGTTTGATTTTTTTAGTTTCGCCGATAATTTTAGAAAGATCTGACATTTTAATGCTGTTTACTATACAAATATAAGGTGTACAACTTTGCTTCCGCCGTTTTTTTTTCTTAGTTCGAGGCTTTATGGTAAAAACCTGGTTATACGTTTATTACTCACTTTGCTTTCTCCTATCTTTCGGGTAGCATACGAATCCTGCGTTAAAAAAAAACTAGCCATAACAATGGTTCCTAAGCCAGGGAAGGATCACACGAAAGTAGAATCATACCGTCCAATAAGTCTACTGACAACAATTTCAAAACTTTTCGAAAAATTGCTAAATGCGAAGTTGGATCCAATGCTTAATAAGGTTGAATGAGCAAACACACAGGTTAGCTAACGTCATAAAATATTGATCTGCCTTATTCATCGACGTTTCACAAGCTTTTCATAAAGTGTGGCACGATTGCTTAATGCATAAAATAAAGTTTAACTTACCTGCAAACGTACATAACCTTTAGGAAAGCTATTTATATTGTCGCCAATTTATAATAAAAGAAGGCGATTTCATAAGCCCCGCCCAGTCTATTGAAGCTGGAGTTCCCCAAGGCAGCATACTAGGGCCTATCTTATATTTGATCTACGCATCTGACATGCCGACAAGCACCAACATTCACACTTCAACATTTGCAGATGATACAGCATTCCTTAGCGTACATAGTAACCACCAGCAAGCATCAATAAACTTACAGGAACATATCGACAAACTAGAGATATGGCTCAAGCTTTGGAAAATCAAGGTTAATGAACAAAAGTGTGCCCATGTTACATTCGCACTGCGTCTAGGAACATGCTCACCCATTACTATTAACAATAAAGTAATACCTCAACACAGTGAAGTCAAATACCTCGGTATTCATCTTGACCGTAGACTAACATGGAAGTCGCACATCGAGGCAAAAGTGACGCAAATGAAATTGAAAGCAGTGCAAGTTAACTGGCTACTAGGCAGAAATTCTACCTTGAAGCTTGATTATAAACTTTTGCTTTACAACTCGATTCTAAAGCCAATATGGTGCTATGGGATTCAATAATGGGGCACAGCATCGGCATCCAACATTGAAAAAATTCAAAGAAGTCAAAATAGAATTCTCCGTAGAATTACAGATGCTCCATGGTACGTTAAAAACTCACGAATCCACGCAGATCTGAACGTACCTTTTGTGAAATCTGAATTTGTGAAGTACGCGACAAGATATATTAACAAACTTGAATTCCATCCGAATCCTCTTGCAGTTAATATTCTTAACTTTGGTGGTCATACCCGTCTGAGAAGGAGGGATACTTTGGCTACCATTCGAGCTCTAAACAGATGACTGAATTCTGAAATAATATTTGCATAAAAATAAATTTTTGTCCAGCACTGGCAGGACTTTAATCATAATTTTTTTTTTTAGTATTAAGAATTGAATACTTATTGTCATTACATTTCTTATGTAGATTCAATAAATAAAATAATAAAGTTAAAAAAAAAAAAAAAAAAAATATCCATGCATGAGACAATTAGGCAATTTTTTTCGAAAATGCTCGAGCCTAGGGGACGAATGTTAACGGTAAAAATTATCTACGAAGCTTACGGAATTCTTTTTGCCAAACATCCGAACTTTTCCATCGTACTCTTTACACACGTGGTTTCAACAGGATGGGTCGACTTCACACACAGTCGAAGCTTGAATGAATTTGCTTTGGGAAAATTTCCCCCATAAACTGAGCACGCACTTTTGGGGATATCGCATGACGCGTCGCTCATGATAATGTTCGAGCCAAAATCATGCTGTTCATTGTTTAGATTGAAGATGTCTCTATAGTAATTTACGCACTTGCACTAAATGGTACCCAATTAGCACGACATCTTGCTGATGTTTCTTTCTCAGCAACATAAAGAGCCACTTCTACGATATTCTGAACAAAATTACAAAATTTCATGAATAATCGCTCTTGGAAGTCCCAGCGAGGCTGTTCTTTTCTGAATTGAAATTGGCGTATCTTCACGGGAATTGCTTTCAACCAGTTCAATGTTTTTAGAAACCTTGAAGATCGCCGTGGGACATTCGTGGCATCTCTGCTCCCACGAACTAATTAAATTTACACTAGGTCCATCACGTTCTCTTATTCACCGACTACGCAACTTTCAACAAAATTGTTGGCGGGTAATTACGTAAAAATCATCACTCTTAAAAACTGCTGGAATTGAGCAGTAAAGCGACGTATGTTTTCTCCAGTTGGAGCATTCCGAAATCGACGACTAAATTCACACTGAGCCAACAACACCGACCCACTATTGCTAAAAAAAAATTTAGCACGTTTTCACGTTTTTGCGGAGTTTAGCGCTTTATTTTTTTGTATGTTTATATGTTATAGATGTCTAGCTAACAAAAGTTAAATATTATTGACATAACCATTTGCAAAAGCTATTACATTTTATTTTTTATATTGGACTAGTACTCAGGGGATGACCCCTACATATGCAGTGCACTGTACCAGAACTAGGAAAATAGGTTGTGAGGAGGGGGAAAGCGGGAGTAGTGTTTGTGAACATTTGACTTGAATTTTCCAACTTTATAACAGACAGGAAACACGTCTGCAGGCAACTTGTTCCACAGACGAAGCGTGCGGCTGAAAAACGAATTCTCTCTGTAATGCGTAGTACGATTCCCCTAGCAATTGACAACAAACGGATGGGCTATCGACGATGAACGCGTGCTACGTAAAAATGTGTAAGTTTCGGGAACAAGATCCCTAATCTCGTCTGAGCAAAATCCATTGTAGCACCGATAGAACAGAGTAACCAAATGTTATGGTGCATATTCTAATGTTGCTGTAACCATATTTTAAACTGCCTTTTCTTTGCGTGTATCTTTTATAAAATATTAAGCAAACGCGCTGAGTCGGCCTGAACACAATTTTCTCCTTTTTATACAACACTACACTTATCGACAACCAACCTCCCAGATGCCATCATATCAGCATAGATGACAACAAATAAAGTTGCGTGTTGCAAAAAACCGCTGAAAGATGTTTGAGGTAATTTTTTTTACGTTAAAGTCATAAATGGAAACATCTGTTCTGAGTTTCTATCATCTAAACTCATGTTAAATGTATTTCGTCGCAGTCTTTGCCAATACCAACCTCTGTCATTACAGTATTTGCGTCGCAATCATGCCAATGTCGACTTTTTTCGTGTAGTCTGATATAATTTTAATGTTATGCATCGCATTATACCCGTAGATAAGTCTTTACATGTAAATGTTATTAAACGTAATTTAAATTGAGTACATGTGGCAAGTAATCAATTCAATTTATGATAATAGGCATATGTACTAGTACAATAAATAAATAAAACAACGTACGAATTTGTGTCGCTCATTTCGCCACATGAAAAAGGAAAAGATTTGGAAAACCTTCCACTAAAAAACCCAAAAAACATCAATCTGACAAACTGGCTGAAAAAAAGAATTAGGAATGATTGATTTGTTATGGAAACACGATTTGACTCCAATTTAAAGAAAAACTTTTACTGTTCGTAGAAATTACTTAAACAAATTATTTAATGCAAATATTATTGTTTAAAAAAGGGCTTGCTACATTGGATTAAAGTAAAGATTGTATCTATTTGTTTATGTACAACATCTGTTGCTGAACAAAACAAAACAAATAAAAACAAAATTTCAATTAAGGAAATCTTTTAATACCATTGCAAATTTAAAAAAAAAAAAGGAAAATATTCATAGGGAACAAAAAACCTTAGGCAAATAAAAGGAGAAATCGTACAATAAAACAAACCTTAATGTATGTTTTTACACAAAATAATAATAACAATAAAAATTTATAGCAAAAAAAAAAACCGAAAAAAATGAAAAAGTAAAAAGGATGTTGGCCGCAAATAAAAAAAGGGTACGCACAGCACAAACGCATTATGTTAAAGCAAATTGGCATGACGCAAAATGTCGTTTGGTTGGCCTTGAGAGCAAACTATTCAAGATTTGATTTAAGCAGAAAATTTAATTACTTTAGAAAGTACACGAAAAGAAAAATCAATTTGGAATAATGCTGTGGCAACGTTAGTATTTCCTCTGCCATAATTTGATTTGTTGGCGCTAGCCAGTGTATTATCGTTTTTAATATAGTTTTGCCTGCTACATATATAGTCGTATTGAAATTTTCACATTCCCATTGTGACATTTCCACCATTTTAAAATATAGTTGAATACAATAATAATGTGTTGAAAGATACTTTAAATACAACAATATCTTTTGTTATGTCCAATAATAGAGTATTTATTGTATGGTTAATGCAACACATGTGCGTTTGCAATATAAACTATCTATTGTTGATTTTATGAAAATCATTGACATGCTCTTTTGTAGTAATTATAAACGAATTAGTTTTTTGTGTGTGCATTTTTTTAATTTTGATAATATTAAAAATATTAAAGGAGATATAAATTTTCTGGTGAAAAAATTGCAACATAAAAATAAACATTGGAAAACAAAAAGGTTTAAAATAAGAATTCATATCGACTAATATATTTATACTAATATATTTATGTGTGTGTAATGGATTTGAATGTACGCGTAATTTTCACAGATTTACTGCCTAGAAGAAAAAATTTTCAATATTTACAATATAACAAAGATTTTTCGAATTTTATTATTCTATTCTAATTTCCATTTTATATGTTTATATATTGATTGAAAAAATAAATTATATAAATCACAAAAAACGGTGTTTTAATTGTAAATAGAAGTTACTTGTGTATATGTCTACTTATGTTATCATAGAATATTGTGACCATCAACAATAGAACAATAGAACTTCCAATTTTTCAATATGGTTGGGAGTGATTCTATTATATGGTTGTGAAATTACTGTAAATCTTTAGGTTTTACAATAAAAGTGTTAGGTATAATATAATTACTATAATTTTCACTATATATATGGTTATATATTTGAATTTTGGTTCTTGGCGCTACTTAATTTTGTATATAAATTTCAGGTTGAAACCACATTATGTGGTTGTGTTTAACCATATAATTCAACATTAGTATTTTGCCCTTAGAATATTGTCATATCAACCATATCTTTTCTTCTGCGTGTACAGTTCGGCCTAGAGGGTAGAATGCCATAAAGTTTTATGGCTAATGAAACCAATACAAGTGTTATTCACAAATTTGAAGTTGTCCCAACATTTGCACCATGAAAAGTTTCATTTCGGTTATGAAAGCTTTATGAATGCGATGTCAGTTTAGCGTAGCACCACTTTTTTAAAACTTCGTTAATGTTACGAAAATTTGTTCAGTAAAATTTTTTACGAAAAACTTTTGCTTGAAATTTGTTATAGCTACTAAATGCTTTTCTGACTCTTTTCTGATTGCAAATGAAATAGTGGCACTAACTACATTTAACACCACTGTGTATAAATACACTAAACTTGCGTACTTTTCTGACTTATGACTACCTTGTACAACGTTTAATATTAAACTGTCTCTAGGCCGAACATCTACTTGCTATTTATACTTCCTTATTACCTTCTACAATCATCATGAACTTTCTAGTTATTGATTATTTCAGACTCGAATGTATACATATGTATATAAATTGCCAAGTGTATGTAATGACATAACTTGGGAACGGCTGGATCGATTTGCCAAATTTTTTTCTTATAAGGTTAAAAACTTTTAGAAGATATTGATTTGTTTATATCTTAAGCACGGTACCAGTAAGCTTTTTTGACCTCGTCCTGATTGCTTAAAATCCAAGTTAAATCATCAGTCAAAAATGAGGCGGAATCGGATAAGTGAGCGTTGTAGCTCCCATATAAATTACATATTGATTTTGGTATATCTTGAGAGCGGATAAAAGTAAAGTTTAAAAATTTGGTATAAATAAAATGATGGTAGATGCAGACAAAAAGTGGGTGTGGAAAGTGGGCATGGTACCTCCCATGCAAAGTAAATATTGATGTATGTGTATCTGGAGAATGATGAAAGTTAAAGTTTCTTAATTTGGTACGAATGAAGTGATGGTCGTTCCAAATTATCAAACAAAAATTAGGCGTGGTTAGGTAAGCGGGCATGCTAACTGCTATGCAAAGTAAATATTGATTTATATATATCTTGAGAATGATGATATACTACAAGGTATATCAGCAATCTGGAACTTCACCCAAACCCTCTTGCACGAAACATACTTAAGTTTAGCTGTCACACTCGGTTGGGAAAAAGGGATACCGTTGCCACCATCAGAGCGTTAAATAGGGGATTTTACCGATATAATATGCGCAAAATAAAACTTTTTGTTTAGCTTTGGCTGGACTTAGCTAATTTTTTGTATTTAGTATTAAGATTTGAATACTTATTGTTAGTTCACATTGTGAAGATTCCATAAATAAATAAAAGCTAAAAAAAATAAACAGGCGTAAAGCAGCTCTGGGCTGGGGCACAGCTCTCGCGTCATCGTAATTATTTCTTAAGTGCGGTTAGGCTTGTTGTTGTTGATTGGCCTTCGAGAGTTTTGCGTCTCACTCTTATTGGTTAGCTGTCTACCTCAACTAACTGTATTAGTTTACAGTTTTTGTGAGGTATTTCGTTGTTAACCACGCGGCAATTTCCTATGCGAAGGCATAGGTCGGTACAGTTAGTCACAGCGCCGCAAAAGAAACACTGTTAATACCATCGTGGGCATAAGGTCTACGTTACTCCGCCCATGCTTTGAAAATTTATTTGCAACTGTATAGTTATAAATACAATACAAATACAAAAAAATAAAATAAAAATTGAGAATGGTGAAAGCTAAAGTTTCTTAATTTAGTACGAATAACATGATGGTCGATACAAATTATTAAAGGAAAAGTGGGTGGGGTTTTGAAAATGGGCATGGTACCTCCCATACAAAGTAAAAAGTGAAGTTCCTTACACGATTTATGTCTATATAAAATAGCGGTTAATGTGGTGCTTAGAACCCGTCTCGAAACGTCAATAAAAACAGCTGATCAGTGTTTTTATCTTCAAAAGCCTTTGTTGTAACATTAAAAAATCTCTGTGTTTGTTCTTATTTGCAGTGTTTAGTCCTAATCCTTAACTGATGTTTAGGGATACATCCAACGTCATTCGGTAAAGGGATCAGCTTCGCCATTAGCGATTTTTCAAACAGTTATGAAATTATTGGTAGCACACTTATTGCGTCTATATGACTGCAATTTTGTGCGATTCTGACTCAGCTTAAGTATCATAGTAATCACAGACACCTGGCACTCTGCAGGTCAATACTCAAGACATAACATTAAAAACACATAGAGAGAAAAACTTTTATAGACATTTGAGTAAACTGTGCAAGCATTTGGTAGTAATTTTAGCTTTAAAATTTACTATCTAATTTACTAATAATAAATAGCTAATGTCTGACACATTTTTATTTATTATGATTTATAACTACAAATTGCATATTGTACATACGTACGAAAAAATAATTTTATGTTTACTGAGTCCAATAATCTGCTTCGTAAAAGTGCAAAAAAATTAATTAAGTGTGTTATAACAAACTTCAGATTAACCTTCAAAATAATGCTTCACATGATATACGATGTAATATACATGGTCAGATCAAAAAATAATCGTTATTTTTAAATTTCGTGAGTTACGTAGGTTAGATTTTCGCATCTTTTTATGTTGGCAATATCAGCCATTTCTGATTGTCAGTTTGCTTTTGACAGATAAAAAAGTTAGTCGTGTTTTGGTATGCTCTGCAATATTTTACCCAATTTTGAACAAAAACAATCTTGAGATTTCCTCAAAAAGTTCATAACTGGTGAAGAATCATGGGTGTGTGGCTATGACATTGAAAACAAAGTCCCATCATCCCAATGGTAGCGTCCAGAAGAGCCAAGACAGAAAAAACACATCAAGTTCAGCCAAATACGAAAGTTTTGCTCACTGTTCTTCGACTGCAGTAGCGTGGTGTATCATGAATTCTTCCCACAAGGACGTACGGCCAATAAGGAATACTACCTTGAAATTATGCGCCATTTGCGAGAAGCAGTTGTTCAAAAACGCACAGAATTGTGCAAAAACTTATTATGTATTTTGCACGATGATAACGCTCACACATCGATACTTGTGCGTGAGTTTTTGGCCAAAAACAAAACCGTTATCATGCCTCAACCACCGTATTTAATGGACTCGGTACCTGCTGTGTTTTTTTTTCTTCCTACAACTGAGGAACCCGATGAATGGAAAGCGTTTTGCTACGATTGCAGACATAAAGGAAAAATCGAAACAGGAGCTGTTGGCGATACCAAAAAGCGCATTTCAGAAGTGTTTGGAGGTTTTTAAAAAAGGCTGGCATAAGTGTATTATATATGAGAGGGATTACTTTAAAGAAGACAATATAGTTATTGATGAATAAATAAATACTTTTTGAAAAAATTTGATCAGCCTTCGTACATATACAGATCACTTTTCAATTAAGCAATAATTTAATATCTGCTTTTAAGTCGGGATCGTTTTGAACTCTCAACGTCTATTTTCTATTTTCTGATAACCGACTAATTTAAAATTAATTTAAAAAATTAATTCTTTTTCTTTCTTTCCCTGCGTGAGTTTAATACTTAAAAATTATTTTTATTTTTAGGTTTGTTGGCAATTTGTTAATAGATACTTAAATAATTAAATAACTAAATAATGTCCACTTAGTATTGAAGCATTTCGACAGGTCAGCAAAAAACTATTTTTAAAGTAGTTTACTAACAATGGAGGGATTTTTCCTACGTCTACTTCTAATGTGCGCTTGAAAAAGCACATTTTCTAAGTTTTATGTTTATGTGTGTGTATCCACAAACCATACAAAGTTTTATGAACTCTATAACCCAAACCCTTTTTACTCACAGGCATTTCTTTTTGCGTTTTTTGTTTCAATCAATTAGATTGAATTTTTATTAAAAACTATAAAATTTTACGTTTTTTAAAACAAGCAAGTTTTAGTACGGAAATTAGAAGTACATATTAAGGTGGTTTCTAATGGTATGATAAAACATAACCTCGAACAATTTTAGTTGTGAATGAAAATGCAAAAAAAAAAAACTTAAAAATACCGAAATGTTGTAACTCTCATTATCTCTTTATTTACCGACATTCAATACATAGCTCCGTATTAGGAACTAAAGCACAATATTTTCTTTGGTTTAATTTAAAATACTTTTTTGTTTTGGTATTCTAAAAAGGTTTGCACCAGCATAAATTTATGATTGTCCTAAAACTAAAATTTTGTCTGCTTATAAACTACTTATGATAAGTTCTAGACGACTTACTATCTAATGTTAAAGTTAATATATCGAAAACTAAAATGATTCCCTAGGCTAAGGGTAAGATGATAAGACAGTACATATACAATTTGTTTACATATATATAATATACGCATACATACACGCAAAGAAAAGGCAGTTTGAAATATGGTTACAGCAACATTAGTATATACGCCGTAAGATTTTGTATTATTGTTAAAAATAGCCGATTATCGATTTAATTATAGTTTATTTCTAGTTCATAAAGATTCACAAGGAAGATTGTACATAAAGACTAATTTGTTCGTTCATTAATTCTCCATCTTATGAACTTTGTAAATATATAGTAAATATTCTTAAGAAGATTACTGAGAATTCAAGATATAATATTAAAAATTCTATGCAGTTTAAGGAGAGAATAAAGGGCCAAAGTAAAAATACTAATGAAAGACTAATTTCTTTTGATGTAGTATCACTAATTCCAAGTATACCGGTAGATTTGGCAATGAGTACAATAGAAGATGAGTGGGGGTTAATAACCCAGCATACAAGGATGGAAAAAAGTTTATTTTTATGGGTTCTGAAATTTTGTATAGAATATAACAGGTATTTTCAGCATAATGGAAAGATATATGGACAACTAAATGGACTCCCAATGGGATCTCCAGCATCCCCAATTAATGCGGACCATATAATGGAAAAGTTATTGGACAGTTGTATAGATAAATTGAACATCAAACTGAGATTAATGACTAAATATGTAGATGATTTGTTTTGCATTCTTCCTGACTTAGCAATTGATGACATGTTTTCAACTTTGAATGACTTTAATTTTAATATTAAATTTCTATGGAAAGGGAACATAATTCACGGCTTCCATATTTAGAAACAATGATAATTAGGAGGAATAATAAGCTAGTTACGGATTGGTATCAAAAGCCAACAGCTTCAGGTAGAATAATAAATTACTTTTCAAAGCATAGTAGGAATATAATAATTAACACAGCGAGAAATTTTAGAATAAGTGATGAGCAGTTCCATAGAAAGACAAAGAACACAAATAAAATCGGAAATTTGCTAGAAGAGAACGATTTTCCAACTGAACTAACTACAAAATTTGTGAGTCAGTTTAAAAATAGTAATACGCATAATGTAGTTAGCTTAACAGAACCGAAAATTTATAAACCATTGACATATATACCAGGTTTAACAGAGAGATTATCAAGATCTAATATATATAACAAGGTAAAATATAGAATGGCTCATAGGAGTTATAATACATTAGATACATTATTTAGTAAGACTAGGGATAGAAAGAAAAATTAGATATTGCTAACATTGTTTATAAAATTCCATGTAAGGGAAATGACCAGGAGAATTGTAATAAAGTATACATAGGGACAACAAAAAACAAATTAAGGACAAGGATAGCGGGACATAAATCAGACCAAAAATATAGGCATATTAATTCCCAAAAGACAGCATTATCTTCTCATTGCTTTGAATTAAATCACTATCCTCGTTTTGAAAATGTTTCAATAATGAACACAGAATGTAATTATAAGAAACGTTATATGTTAGAAATTAGTACACCTGTAGAACAGAGAATTAATTTTAAATTAGATACTGATAATTTAGCACATAGTTATAGACATTTAGTTAGCAAAAAATTAATACGTTGAATGTATATATAGGGTTTTATTGTTAAGATATTATTAAGTTATGTAAAACTTGTTCATGTTATTCTGTGAGCAACATGTTCCATGTTGATTTGTTTAAAGTTAAATATTGTTAAGAATTTCTCTTTGTGTTTGAATTTTTTGTATATAAGAATTTTTTGACAACATTTTTTCAAACAAAAATTTTTATCACATTTTAATTTTCCTGACGATGCTAACAAACTGTTAGCGAAATATGGAAACAGAAATAAAAAATACGTTACTTTCTTTATAAAAAAACAACAAAAGATCTTAAGCTGCAAAAATTTTAATAATTATATATATATATATATATATATATATATATATATATATATATATATATATATATATATATATATATATATATATATATATATATATATATATATATATATATATATATATATATATATATATATAAATTGAAAACAAAAAAAAATTTTTTGGCTCCAAAGAAAAACACAAACTGAAAGAAAATGAAATTTTAACGACTAGAATAAAAATATCGTTAATGCCAACAATAGTAAGTTTGTCCTATAAACTCACTTTTATTGCATGTAAATCAGCGTTTAAATATATGATAATAACAATTATTATGGTATTGGTGTGATAAAAGCTATCGTTGTTTTTAACAAATGTGCACAAATGTATGTAACCATATCTTAAAATATAAAGATGTTAACAATAGAACTATAGAAATGTAAACAGTAAAGTATTTATAGAGAAACAAACTATAATTATACTCGTATTGATAATACAACTTTTTTTTAACAATAATGCATAATGTTGTAGAATATATACTAGTGTTGTTGCAACCATATTTCGAGCTGCCTTTTCTCTGCGTGTGCTTTTACATGATACTTTTTTTTGCCATTTTACACAAATTTTTAACAAATCTTAACACTTTAATTGCCATGGTAATGTATCATAAATCTGAATTCTTATATTTATTTGATACAGGTATTTGAGTTTTCAAAAGTTTCCGCCCTACTTCCAATGTAATACTTTCATTTCATCTTTAAATATATTAAAATATTTTAACTTTTGAAAACGATACCTAAATGTAAAAACTCTTTTTTCAGATATCAGTTTATTGGCTTAACTATTGAAATATACTTCTAAATACACATTCATATGAACATTATTGCAAACAAAGAAAAACTTTTGTAAAGTGCACTCAAACTATCAAAGAAAAAGGTCAATTTGTAGGAAAAAAAATTTTCGAAAATATTAAAATTCAAATTCAAACATGACATTTTTAACTATCCTTTAGGTTATACTCGTACATATGGACATATGTATAAATGCATAAAAAATAAAAAAAATGTTATTCAGACATGAACAATGATGGCAACTTGACAACATGCATGTTTGCTATTACAAAACAATAAATAAAAAAAATAATGCTCAAACACTTTGACCTGTGAAATGATTTGTTTTTATTATGAAAAAAATATCAGTTTTCTATTATGGTCGTACAATTTGTAAAACATCTTCAAGCACAAATAGAAGTTGTATGGGTTCCCATCATTAGAATTAATTTGACAAGATGATTGCATGATAAAAAATCCATTTAATATTATGTCATCCATTAAGATAAAGAGTTTTTATCATGGCCATTATTTTATACGTATGACAAGAGCTTAGTAGAATAAAAAGAGGATGAGACCGTTCATGAGCTAATTATTCATTTTGTAATCGTAAATTAAAAATATTCTTGGAGTGGTAATAAAACAAAAATATTTCTTTGATGCACATGCAAATGTAAATGTGTTTTACATTTCTAATATATAAACGACATGTAAATTTATTTATTTAAATATGAAATGGGAAGCATAGAAGAATTAATTAATTAAAAATTAATTCTTCTATGCTTCCCCTTTCACATTTATGCAGCAAGACAGTTTTAATTTAGTTTTACTTTAAACCCGCTGTGAATGATTTATTACTGGAAAAAAAGAATGGCATGGCCAGCAACTTATTGCTGCACTTACGAGTACATCCCTTTTGCTAGAGCCACAATGTCAATGCGCGAAGTAACATTATAACACAATCAGCTTAAATTAAATAAAAATTCCCTTATATTACATCATTTAAACTATTTTTGTATTGATATTTCCTTTATGACTAATCTGTGGCATGTTATCCGTTGGTCGAACTCAAGGCGAATTTATTTTACTAGCTGAAACTGGGATTGCAATAAATACAACAATGCAAAAACAACATGGGGATTTGTTGTTACTTGGGCGATTAGTGTGTCAAAAAATTTGTACGTAAGGTGGCATGTCATAATGTCCATGGACACTGTGACACACATAAGTGTCATAGGGTCCATGGACAGTATGACACTTTTGAAAATGTCATAGTGTCCATGGGCATAGTGACACTTTGCAAATAAACATTATGTCGTTTTTAAAAATGTCATAAGGTCCATAATTAAAAAAGAAGTTAAAGATGAAAATAACCACATATTTGAGTGATAATGTGAACCAATAAAAGCCGTTCCCATTATCAAATTGGTTCACCCTTTCGGTGGCAAAACTTTGACGCATAACTCTTGCTTATATTGCCCACAAGCAATTGACATTTCCACTATTTTTAATTAAACAAGTGATTATTTCATTACAGAATTTTTTTTATATTCTCTTTAAATTTACGAATTAGTATTCCCTTGAAAAATTTAATAAAAAAATTAAGTTTTTTTTTACATAAATGAGTTTTTACAGAAGTACAAAGTACTTGGCTGTCAAAATAAATAATCGCTTATTGAAATATATTTAGGAGTATATTACATTCAAAAATTTGTCTATAGTAAGGACAAAGCAAGGTTGAATTACTTTTCTTAGATTTAGTATACAAATTTTGAAAATAAGCAGAACAAATTGTAAAAAATTTGCAAGGCATTAATAAGATGTTAAAATTTCAGCCAGATTCATCGATTAATTAATATAAGCCCTATATAAGCACTTCAACAATACCATCAAGAGAAAAGCCAAAAGAGGTGGTTACTGAAGAAAATATCAAGAAAACCTCCAATATTATTATGAATGATCGCAGAGTTAGGACACGTGAGGTTCTTGAAAGTTATCTCCTAGACCTAAGCGATATGTAGAGTATGTCGACAACATTCAATTGCTGTTGAAAACGAGTAAATAAATGAAATTTATTTGCGTCAACTGCATGGGACTACGATAACAACTCTTGTATTAAGGGGGACGATTTCGGGAAAAATTGTTTATGATGCACTGCGGTCTAGCGACCATTGTACATTTGCCTTTATGGCAAGTGTAACCAAGCAAAGGCTTATCTGAGGTAAAAGTAAATGTAGAATTATAGCGTGGAACCTTTGTTACATACTAACGGCAGAGGAATTGAGTGTTTGTTTTCCACATGGCGCCGACCATTATTAACTTTTGTTTTAAAAGTTTTTGATAAAGACTATGAAACGCAAAAAAGATATCCATAGTAAATTATGCCCTTTTAGTCCATCAACTAAGTCAAGCACCAACCGATATTTCTAGCTTCGCTCTAGAATTCCAGAGGGATATTTACCCAAATATGACTGTATAAACACATAGCAAGTATACGATGTAACAAGTAGCCAAAAAAAAAAAAAATCATATTCAATAAAACGTAGTAGTAAATATGTACATGGTCTGATCAAAAAATAACCGTTATTTTCCAATTATGTGAGTTACGTAAGTTCGATTTTCGCATTTTTTTCTCTTATATTTGTACACATGTCTATTATATATGTTGGCAATATCAGCAATTTCGGTTTGTCAGCTTAGTTTGATAGATAAAAAGGTTAGTCGTGTTTTGGTGGGCTCTTGGATTTTTTTTACTAAATTTTAAGCAAAAGCAACGTCGCATGGACATCGCTCAGGAGCTGTTGAAAATCGTCAACAACGATCCAGATTTCCTCTAGAGGTCATAACTGATGTATAATCATGGGTGTATTTCTATGACATTGAAAGCCCAATTATCCCAAAGGAAGCGTCCAGAAGAGTCAAGACCGAAAAAAGCACGTCAATTTCGGTCAAATGTGAAGGTTTTGCCCACTGTTATCTTCGAATGCAATGGAATCATGGATTTTGTGCCATGATAACGCACGAGCTCGCATATCGATGCCTATGCGTGAGTTTTTGGCCAAAAATGAAACCGTTATCATGCCTCTTACCAAAACTGAAGACACCAATGAAAGGAAAGCGTTTTGCTGCGATTGAAGAGATAAAAGAAAAATCGAAACCGGAGCTTTTGGCGATACCAAAAAGCGCGTTTCAGCAGTGTTTCGAGAATTCAAAAAAGCGCATAAGTGTATTAAATCTGAGAGGGATTACATTAAAGAGAGTTATTGATGAATAAATAAATAATTGTTTGAAAAATTAAAAATAATGCTTATTTTCTGATCAGCCCTCGTATATTAAATTAAAAATTGATACAAAAATAAAATTATGAATTTTTCATTGCCTACGTACTTTCATACAACTTTTACGATAAACGTACTTTAGATTTTTCAAATCAGAATTGTTTTAAAAAATAAAGTAAAATGTATCACTTTTGATACAAAACTCGACTAGCGTTTATGACCTCCAGGGATATTATATTACATATTAAGTGTCATAACGGCTGTGCGAGTTTTTACACTTTTATTTAAAATAAAAGTATTAAAGTTTGAAAAAAATTCTGCACCATAGATAGAGCTTGGAGTCAACGAGGCACCTCAATTGGATTTAAAAAAGTGCAGGTGGTAATGGGATTATTTTATTGTAAATATAATTGTTTATTTACGTAAAATAATTGTTTTTTTACAATAGTTTTTAATTATAAAATATATGAAAAGTTTATAGTTAATTGTTGTCAATCTTTAACGCTTATTCTCAAAATGTCCATTTAAACGCGCACTGCAAAAACAGAATAGAATCAGAGTTGAATATGAACAGTCAAGAATTTGAATTATATGCGGCTATCATCGCTACCAACAAATAATTTTAATTATTTTAGCTAAACACTTTAAGCAACAAGCAACGGCAACCATCGTTACCATGGAGCCTGTTCGCTTAAGAGGGTTTAGGTGGTTGACTGATCACACCAACCTGCAAAAACAGAATGAATTATGTTCGCCAAATGTGCTGCTTTTATACGCTTGAGAATAAGCTTTAACCCTAAGCATTATTCTCAAAAGCTCTAACAGAATAAGCTTTTAACCTAAGATCGATTCTCATAAGTTGTACATAAACAAAATAAGCTTTTGCCCTAACATGTCTTCTCATAAAATCGAGTGACCAAATAATAATAACTATCATAGGATATAATAATGAAATATAATAAAATAAGTAATTATGTATGATAAATAATAGCGGCCTGCTACAAGCTACCAAAAAAAAAAAAAAAAGAAATAAAAATAGAAACACTATAAAGTCAACAATACATATTTTCTATGCACACTCTTCTGGAAAATATATTTGCTTGATGGAAGATGTGATTTCACAGGTGGTAAATTTGGTTATACATTGTGTAAAAAAAGCTACTTTCGCAGAAAGTTCAGCTGTTTTCTTTCAAATTACGAAACGCAATAACTCCGGTCTTCTTTTTGCACCAAAGAAAGCATGTCAGCACAATAGCCCGGGTTCAGCAATCTTCACAGTTCAAACTTGAACAGTGTAAAAAGGCTACTCTCGTAGAAAGCTTAGCTGCTTTCTTTTCATCTACAAACCAAATTAAATCCGGTCATGTTTTTGCACAATAGCCCGGGACAATCTTTTCTAAAAATCGGGGTTTCTGAGTTTTCTTTGTAACTTTGTCAGTTAACACTACTTTCTTCTGTTCTAAGTAATCAGTTTAAAGCTTTATTTTTGGTTGAAGAAAACATAAGTTTACACAATCAATTTACCTATTTTACAATTTTTCGCAAATCTTCCATAATTTTCTAAGTAATAAAAAAAAACTAATGATGCAGAAATAGCTTGGGAACAACAATGCTTGAATTTTCCTTTTTCGATTTTAGGATATATACGTTTTTACTTTTCTAACCAGTTTACAATGTTATTATAAGTTATCTCGTTTTTTTTATATCTTGGACCAGTAGTTACAGGATGACCCCTAAATATGCAGTGGAAATAGGAAAATAGATTATGAAGGGGAGAAAAGAAAGAGTGCGTTTGAGGTTATTTGACAAACGTTATCACAACATTTAAAGTGCTGGAATTAAATTACACAGAAAAAAATAGATAAGATTTTTTTTCAATCAAGTTATTTTATTATTAAAAAAACCATCAATTTAATCAAATTTGCATTGACTCAATTAAATTATTATTACTATTGAATTTTGGGAGATATCTCTTAATAAAATGCAATTAATTAAAAGTTTTCCGAATTATTGATTGTTATTCAGTAAATAAATTTTAAAGGTTGTCACATAACAGTGAAGAGTTGTTGTTTCTTTAACAATTTTTTTTGTCAAGTGTATTTTGCAGATTTTACATATTAACAACAATTTTTTTCAACTCAATAATTTTTGCTTTTAAATGAAAAACCTTTTTCTACTTTATTATTTTAATTATCAATCCGACAAAAAATCCTTTTCACAGGAAATTTGATAAAAAATAGTGCATTTTTTTTTGTCAATATGCCATCTATTTTTTTCTGTGTAGTGAAAACTGGTCAGTGCCCAGTGTATACATGTACCTGCGACATTGCTCAGACTAAGAAAAAATAAGGCTGCATCTCTCACACTGCAAGGTAATGAATTATGTTGAAAAGCAATTAGTAATAAACATATCGCTCCTTTATTGAAACATAGTCATATCTCAAAAAATGAGCTTTTCGAGTTAACAATGCATAATTGTTAACAGTGCTACCTTTTATATTGTGGCAAAAATTTTTTTAAATTACCTTTAAACTGTTTCCTTTAGGCGATATTTTCTAAAAAAAAATTTCTAAGACTTGTATGGAAACTACAAATTTGAAATGTGTTTTTCTCGAAACAAGCTTTTTCGCATTATGACTATGTTGCAATAAAGGAGCGATATGAAGAAAATAGACGACAGTAAGGAAAGAAGTCTACACCGAATGGCAGACAAAACGCTATTTATTCTGGTGTAATTGAGTAAAAAAAACATTTATAATGAACATATTTATGAAAGATGGACAACAGTATAAAACACGTGTACACAGGACGGAAGACAAAATACTACTCTCTCGTTTACTATTCATACTCAAAAAACAAATAAAACCACACTACAGTTCTTATTTATTTTTAGAATTTAAAAGTGTTTATTTATTTTAAAATTTAATAATGACGAGCAACCCGATTGTTGCTCAAGTCACTGAAAATTATAATTGTTCTTAAAACTAAAATTGCGTATACTTATATACTACTTATGAGAAGTTCTAGACGACCCATATTATTATAATTAATGTTTGGGAGATCAATTTAGTTCCCGCGGCTTAGAGGTAAGCTGATCAGACTTTACATACGCATGCGTATTGTCTCTTTGACATATGAGCATGTGTGGCGTTATTCAAGTGTTTAGATTTAATTATAACAGTGCAGCATACGTACTTTCATAAACCCATATCATTCGCACCTCAAGTGTATCTTCAAATGATTGCACTTAGTAGGCGCACTGTCGCGACAACGGTCAGTGACAGCAAAAGATGTCAGGTGACGAGGGTTATAAATTTAAAAGCAACTTAATATTCTTTTAGTTATTTCTTGTACATGCCTTTAATAGGATGCATTCATATTATGGCTAAAAGAATGAATTTATGTCGTGATCATGCTACATAACACTTTCCGAAGCTTTGACATTGATATAAGTGTTAATCAAAGCCACACCTCCTTCTGCCACATCACTTTTAGAGACAAGCAAATGTTGTTCAAACAACTGGAATTGTAGCAAATTGCATATGTGATCAATATACGAAAAATATAGATGAAAAAATAAAATGGTGCTTGGTGACTGAGTTGTTTGAGCGGAAGTATTAAAATACATTACGTTTACATGATACCAAGTTCAAGTCTTAGTGGCTGCTGATGAATAGTGTAGCGACTACAATTATTTCTTCCTGTTCGATTTTTTTTCCTGTTTTCTTTGATCAAGAGTTACTGATCGTGGCAATTATTGCTATATTTAAAAAAAAATAAACTTCTTACCACAAGCCTGATTTAAACTTTAACCATAAAATAATTACAGCTTGTAATACATATACAGCTTGTAATAAACAAACTTTAGGTTAAAGTTAATTTAATTTAAAAATACTGCAAAAGTAAGTCCTTAAAAACACAATTGAGACAATAAAGATATGTACGAGGGCGGTTCGGAAACTTCTTAGCCTTATTTTTCAATATAATCTCCTGAAACTTCAATACACTTAGTCCAATGCTTTTCTAGTAATTCTATCCCTTAATTAAAATAGTTTTCCCCAAGGTCTTCAAAATAGTGGTTTACAACTGTAATTGCATCTCCATTTGAGGTAATACGCCAAGGAATTTTTTTCGATTTGGGAACCGGTAAAAGTCACTGTGAGCTAAATCAGGAGAATAAGGTGGGTGGTCAAGCAACTCGTACTTTAATTCGTTGACTTTAGCCATTGCTAAAACACTCTTGTGCGCTGGTGCGTTGTCTTGATGAAAAATTATTTTTTTGTGTTGTAAGCCAGGACGTTTTTCTCGAATTTGCACATTTAATTGATTCAAAAGATTGCAATAGTACTCTGAATTTATTGTTTTACCCTTTTGCAGATAGTCAACCAATAAAACACCTTTGAAGTCCCAAAAAACCGTTGCCATAACCTTACCAGCCGATTGAATTGTTTTAGCCTTCTTTGGGGCACTTCCTCCAGCTTCAGCCCATTGTTTGGATTGTTCGTTTGTCTCTGGAGTATAGTGATGGATCCAAGTCTCATCAACAGTTATGAAACGACGCTTAAAATCCATTTTATTTCGCTTAAAACGATCCAAACAAGCTTGAGAAATGTTCATTCTTATGCGTTTTTGGTCGACTGTTAACATATGCGGCACCCATCTTGCAGAATGCTTTTTCATCTGTAGTTCTTCATGCAAAATTAAATGGACTCGATCATTTGAGATGCCCATGATATTAGCTATCTCACGCACTTTTATTCGTCGATCATTAAATACCATATCATGCACTTTGGCTACAATTTCTGTTGTTGTTGCTGTTTTTGGACGTCCACTACCTGGTTCATCTTCAATGTTTGTACTACCACGTTTAAATTCAGCAACCCAATTTCAACCCATATCATTATGAATTTCTTGTTTCGATTAACCTTTTTTATGTAAATATTTAATGACATCACGCGTTTTTAATTTTTCCATTGTAAAAAAGTCACGGATGCGTCTTTTGTGAACACCTGTTTCTATATGAAGCAGTTACCAAATCGAAACAAAATTTACCAGAGATGGAAGTTTCTAAAACACTTAATGCGCTACCTGTACTAGGCTAAGAAGTTTCCGAACCGCACTCGTATTTAAGTTTCTTTCCTCTAGAAGAAGAAATAAACTAATTTGCTAACCAAATAAATGCTAACAAACAAACAAAAAAAGATAACATCCTTAAGACCAGCGGTAAAGAAACTAATTTTTGTTCATGTCTCAATGGATATCCTGACCTTTTTCGTGCACTTTTAATTTGCTATATTATTGCGATAAACAAAATATTGCTCAGAATATTGATAGAAAACGAAATACAGTATCTATTAGTTTGAACCAAAATAGGATTTGTGTTGTTCATAAAGTTTTCAGCTCATGCTGTTTCCATAAACACATTCCTCAGAACTGAGTATTTCATTATTATTTTTATTTTTTTGTTTTCTTGTTTTATCCATTTGTTCACATTTCTTAGTTAGTTCTCGTTATTATTTGCGGTAAGCGGTTTTGATAAATATGTTCAGGGAATTTAGTTTTCGATTTTATTTAATACGCTTATTACATCAGTTTTTTTTTTTATTTTTTATTTAGAAGTATTTAAGTATTTGTTCTGGATATTTCTTTACTTAATTAAATTATGTGGGATTTAGAGCACAAGAAAAATAAAAAAAACACGCACAATTTATATTTTAGGAAACATAAACAATTTGTTAACAAATAACAGAAACAAGGGCTGTTTTATATTACAGTGTTTATTTATGTTTTAAAAAGAGAAGGGATTTTTATATTAATAATTTGTACTTAAATATTTGCATAAACAGGGTATCCAGCGGGAAGGTATTGTTATAGTATTTCCTGGAGGGTCCCATAGGATTCGCAGGGTTTACTATTGTATTATAGTCCAATTCTAATGTAAATAAAACCCCTTTTTTATTATCACTCACTTTATTGCAATTATAATTATTTATTCGTTCAAACGACTACTTCTGTCCACTATTGAACATTACTGATCCATTCTCTTAATTCTACTTCGTCTTTTATGGGGGCTGCTGCCGCAAACCTGGAGCTATAGCTGAGTGTGCCCGAATTCATGACCCACATCAGTATTCCATCGTGTCAGCAATTGTTATAGTTTATGTAATTTCCGGGTTGTAGCAGTTTTTTGTTGGTACTGCTGGTCTTTCTTTTGTTTAATACATATTTGCTGCCTTGCAATATTGGGCCTGGCCCCAATATTCTTTTTATTTGTTATTCAGGCAGCAGTTGATGGTTGCTCGCTTTCAATATTATTAGCTGGGGGAAGAAGTGAGTTCTGACTCACAACAGTATACTACTTTGTTTGTTTATAATTTTTGATTAAAGGAAAGAAAATGGATCTTATACTGATAAATGTTTTATTTGATGTAGGCAATTATGTATGGAATACAATATCAGATAAATGTCCGCCTCTGTTAGCCTCACAAATGCAAGTCCTTTCCAGCATATTTTTCATTACATTATTACACATTTTTCGCAATATTTCATTAATTTTAACATGAACATGTTGTTTGAGTTACTAAGTCGCTTCTGGTTTGTTTACATAAATCTTGTTTGTTAGATATCCCCACCAAAAGAAGTCCGCAGCAGTCAACACGGGCGACCAAACAAAATCACTATTTCTTGAAATAACTTGTTGTGGAAGGAGGCCTTACAGTAATGTCATTGTAATTCTGGTTGTATGCGATATGCCGCCCTCTTGTTGATACCATAGTTCAAACAAACCCAAAACATGCAGTTGCGGCAGTAAAAAGTTTTTAATCATATCACAATGTTGTTCCCAATTTACAGTTACCTTTATGCCGTTTTAACTTTCAAAGATGTAGGGTCTAATGATTCCTCAGGAACTGCATACTAAACTGTCTTTTTGAATGGATACAAAGGTGACTGATGAATAATTTTTGGGATTTTTATTGTCCAGAACTGACTATTCTGTTTATTCACATATCCATTTAAATGAAAATGTGCCTCATCACCTATTATGATTTTGTCCCGAAAATCGGAGGTCATGGGAGAGCTGTAACATCCTATTGTCATATGTATGGCAGCGTAAATGGTCTTGTGGAAGAAGCTCTTATGTTAATTAAATCGTAAATCTTCTGCAAAATTGTGACCAAAGCAAAGCTCCTGAGCACGGTGTCGAATTGAGGTTTCCTGATTGTTTTGAACACTCTCTTGAGCAGCAGTAATGTTCTCAGCCGATCTTGCAGTACTTTGTGGTCCATGCTTGGGCCTATCACATACAGACCCTATTTTCTCGACATTATGCTCTATACGATGAATAGTTCATTTTTTTGTTACGTTGTTGCACATAAATTTCTCTTCGTCAGAGTAATAGACGATTGATTTTAATAAAGTGTTTTAACAATTAAAACACGTTGGTTTATCGAATATTGAATAATAAATTTGCCACGAGTCTACTTTACGCCCGTCATATGTGATTTGAAGACTAATGGTTACCCAACAAAGCTTCCCGGCGGACACCCGGTGTACAGCACATGTTTGTATATTGTGCAGCTTCTATTCCATAAAAAATTTAATTAGTGAATCAAATCCAATTTTTCTTTTTCAACTTATTTTATGTTTTAGTACTTAACTAAATAGCTTAACAATTAAAACTAAAAATTCTTAGAGAAAAATAAACTTAAACGACACAGCCCGCTTGCACTCAATTTTGCTTCATTTCAAAGGAATAATAGTACTTTTAGATTGTTTGGTTTGTACATATGTACAACAGGTTTTTAGTTCAAGTTTTTCCTTTCTTAATTTTTTTCTTAAGAAGGATTTTTTACAATACAAATTTGCTGTGATCAATAATTTTGATTGAAGAAGACAAGAAAAATAATAATCAAATCTTTAGCTGGGGGACAACTAGCTGTTTCGTAGTCGCTACACTACTCATCAGCACCCACTGGGATTTGAACTCGGGACATGACGTATCATGATCTACTGCTTTAACCACTAAGCCACCGAGCATTTAATTATTTTCTATCTATATTCATCTCATATTGAATCACATATGCATTTTGTTAATTGCCCACATTGTTTGTACAGCGTTTGCTGTCTCAGAACTAGTGGTATTTATTTTATTTATTAACATACATATTTTTTTGTATTTTAATATTCTCCGGACCCAGAGATGTAAATATTAATTTGTTAAATTTTTGTTGAACTTTTATAATTTTTTAAATTAAAAATTGTTTGGTTTGTACATATGTACAACAGGTTTTTAGTTCAAGTTTTTCCTTTCTTAATTTTTTTCTTAAGAAGGATTTTTTACATCACAAATTTGCTGTGATCAATAATTTTGATTGAAGAAGACAAGAAAAATAATAATCAAATCTTTAGCTGGGGGACAACTAGCTGTTTCGTAGTCGCTACACTACTCATCAGCACCCACTGGGATTTGAACTCGGGACATGACGTATCATGTTGTACATATGTACAAACCAAACAATTTTTAATTTAAAAAAATTATAAAAGTTCAACAAAAAATTTAACAAATTAATAGTACTTTTAGTTTTTAGACCAATATCCTTTACTGCGTAAAACATTTTCTATACGTATTGGAATACTTTCTACCAATTTAAGAATAACTTCGTTTGGTAGTTAGATAACTTAAGCGTAAAAATTCGTGGACAAAGTTCGTCCAAAGTATTTTGTGGTGGTTGTTAAAATACCAACCTTGTGTTCACGATTGACCACAATTTCTCATTCGGAATTAGATCGGCACTTTCGGCTGGCCTTTCCATCAACCAGAAATTTTTACCTTTGAGCCTTTCCTTTACGATTTTGGATGTATGCTTAGAGTCACTATCATGCTGAAAAACTACTTCTATCGCAGGATAGGCTGATTTTGTCTACAAAAACGCTAAGATTGGTCCGTAAACTATGCAGCTAGTCTTTTTTTCATTATTCCATCAAAATACTAAAAGTATTACCAATCCGAAAAGTTTTCAAATGGAGCAAAATTGACATTCTTCATTATAAAGACTAATTAAAATGACATCCTTAAACCTTCTTTGCTTAACTGATATCTTACGGACTTATTTTCCCCATTTTGTGGACATAACCGCATACCCTGGGGAAGATGTTATATTTCAACAGAATGGTGACCCAAAACATACTTCAAAAATCGTTAAGGAATGGTTAGGTTGTACAGGCCACCAGTTTCATGAAACCAGCCCACTTGAGTCCTTTTGGTCCCGTTGTGTTGTAAGGAATGGTTGAATTGGCAATAGTTTCAGCTGAAACAGTAACCGGGCAAAGTCCCTACCTCAATCCAATTCAGAATTTGTGGTCAATTTAATATCGAAAGGCTCCATCAATTTTTTTTTTTATCTTGGACCACTACTCAGGGGATGACCCCTACATATGTTGTGCATTGTACTGGAACTAGGAAAATAGGTTATGACACAGGTGCACAGCATTTTTCTTTTTAAATTCTCAGCAATTTATTTGGATTGTTGGGATATAAAGTTGAATGTTTGAGAATATCTTTCAAAAATTTCTAAAGTCTACTGATGATTAGGGTAGTTCCTATGAAATGTCGACATATAGATAGCTGGGAAACATAGAAAACAAGCTATTTATAATTTTTTACTGGTATCTAACTTATAAATAAAATACATAAAAAATAATTTAAATTATTAAAAATGTTATGCGCCTGCAAGTGTATAAACTACTAACATGTACTCATCTTTGCTCCCCACTGCATGTATTGAAACATTTAAGTTTATTCACTATATAAGCTTCTAATATCGATACCAATCAAAAAATAGCTTGTTCTTTTATGTTTGCTAATCACCTTAGACTTGAAAATCTTTGAAAAGTATTCTCAAAATTCCACTTTATGTTCCAATAATCTAAACAGATTATTAAGAATTTAATAAGCAAAATGGTTTCAAAACATAAAGAACAATCTGTTTATAATTTTTTGATTGGTATCGATATTAGAAGCTTATAAAGTGAATAAACTCAAATGTTTGAATTTTTATTCTCTGCTTTTTGATGCTTTAAAAAAAAAAACAAATCATAGCAACCAACGGTTGTTCATTTGTTTGAAAGCTGTAAAACAGTGTTGCCAAGCATTGGGTTCTTTGCCTTTTTGTATAGATTAATTTGTTTATTTCCACATGTGGGGGAAAAAGGACAGATTTTGTGTGATAAGGCTTATTGCAGGAAATTTTTAAATTATCACGAATGGTTAACATTATTATTTATTATTATACTACATGGGCTGAACAGTTTCGAGCCTAACACATAGATGGCGCCAGTTTTGTTGCAGTCAGTTAATACTAACCTTCAAATAACTGTTATCCAAACTTCATGAAATTCTATTCATTAGTTTGTGAATGATTGTGTTAAGAGTGATGCTACTTTTGTTATTTTCAAAACAATGGATCAAAAACAATTTAACGTTTTAACTTTTCACTGCTTCTTAATGGGAACAAATACCGTTAACGCAAAGCAATGGCTTGAAAAGTGGTATGATGACTCCGCTCCAACAGAAACAACAAGAAAACTACACGTTCGCTGACTTCAAACGTGGTCGTAGAGAGACCGATGGTGCAGAACGCAGTGGACGTCAAAATGAGGCGGTAATAGCAGAAAACATAAAAAATCTACAAACTCGTTTTGAATGATCGAAAAGTGAAGTTGCATGAGTTAGCTGACATCGTAAAGATATCAAAAGAACGTGTTGGCTTTGCATTGCATGAGCATTTGACTATGAGAAAGCTCTGTTCAAAGTGGTTGCCGCGTTCGATCACTGTTGACCTAAAACGAGAACTTGTTGATGTTTGTTGCAGTGATGTTTGTTTGCAGTGTTTGGCCCCCTTTAAACGTAACTAACCGGAATTTTTGCATCGATATGTGACAATGGATGAAAAATGGATCCAACACTTCACTCCGGAATCAAAACGATCGTCCTCTGAGTGGACAGCAACTGGTGAACCTCGTTTAAAGCGCCTGAAAGCACAACAATCGGCTGGAAAGGTTATGGCCTCGTTATTTTGGGATGTGCGTGAATGTCTTGAAAAAGGAAATACCATTAACAATGAATATTATATAGTATCACAAGTCAATCAAAACAATGGCAAAACTACATGAATTGAACTTCAAATTGCACCCGCAACCACCGTATTCGCCAAATTAGGAAACTATCGGGTGTTCGCGGACCTGAAAAAATGCTGGCTGGTAAGAAATTTTGCACGAATGAAGTGGTTATCTCTGAAACTCATGCCCATTTTGAAGTAAAAGTGGTATTGAAATGTTAGAGCGGCGCTGGAATGATTGCGTTGCTCTTGATGGAGATTACGTTGATGAATAAAGATAATTGTGAACCAAAAATACTTTGTTTGCCTGGGACTTTTTAGCCCATGTGTTACTATTATAATTTTTCCGACTATGGTGAAAAATCGTTGCCCAAATTGGATATCGATAAGTAACAAAAAAAGCAAAAGTAAGATAAGATAACAACAAGTATTTCCCAATTAAGTCAAAATTATTAAAATCATATAAAGTCTGATGGGAGGGTTTTTCTTATACAACCCACCAAGTTAGAAGTTTAAAATTTCATATGCATTCTAAGATTATCATTCAATATTGGATATTCGAACAGTTTTGAAATTGCTGGTAGTAGACTTATTCGTCTATATGATTTTACTTTTGTGGGATCCTTTCTTGGCTTGTTTATCAAAGTATTCATAGACACTTTCCACTCTGCAGGATAATACTCTAGACGTAAAATAGCGTTAAAAATAAAGAGGAGAATTCTTCTAGCTAATACTTTGTGCTCAAGCATTTTACCAGTGATTTCTTCCCAGCACACAGCACAATAACACAAACCCCAGCTTTCCTAGGGCTTATGTTACTGATACCGTTTTCTATGTCTTGAAAATTAAGTCTCAGACACAGGCGGTGTAGTAGCATAAGACGGTAATTCAGGGTCCCTCGTCTGTTATAGCAAATAAAACTCTAGGAAGCCACATGACTTATGATGTGTTGCCTTCCGAAACCCTTACCAAGGGTATATATTAGCAGAACGGGGATCAGCATGGCCCCCGAGTAGTTCTGCTTGCGGTTCAATCCGGGCAATTGTTGAGGTGCCTACCTTGGCTGAAAGGTTCTGGCTGTGGTTGAAACCTAAAACGCAGAAAGGGAATGTGTTAGTATCCTTCATAATTGCTTGGCATGGCTTTTTTCGGGAACTAACAAAATCCCGAGGGTCTGTTTGGTAACAGATACCTGCACTGTAAGGATTCAGTGGTGATGGTTGACGGGTGAGTTGGTTTAAGGGCTGATGCTGCTAGTGGGCTTCAGCCTGCCAACTCACTAAGCCTTGTATTTCATTGATTGCTGGGATATTGCATACAGGAGGGATTAGAAGGCCCGAATTCCTCAACATGAACATACAAACATATGGCATAAATTACTAACTGTGTGAGCCTGTACTAGTGGAACTAGTACATCATCAGATAAGGCCGCAAGGCAGGTGCTGATGTAACTCTTTTTCACAACTGCATCAATCGCTACATCATTTGTAATAAAAACGTTTCTCAAGTAGTTAACATACTTAACAAACTATTTTCTGCTGCGTTTTTTCCAACTCCTGCAAAGTGCATTTATGTTAACGTTGTGGTATTCTTACTTATTCCATCACAAAACGGAATTAGAATGAGGACCAAGTCACTTAAAAGTATATATTCATATGGTAAACACATACATAAATTTTAAGTCATATGAATCGAATAATATATATTTTACACTAATTTACCTAATTTACTTTTTAGTGAAAAGCTCTACTTTTTTGGATTTACAATAAATATAAAAATCATTTTAAAGTAGTTTATTTGCACAACATTTAAATGAAAAATTGCGTAAGGAAAAATGTAGGGTAATATTATTTTGATTGTAAGGAAAAACAACGATTTTTATGCGCTATGGTAGAGATTTCACAAAATATCTCCTGGCAACACTGATGTAAAGAAAAGTAGAGACGTGTGCAAGAGAAAAAGCGTGTTTTTGGTATTTTGACAGGTATTACTAGAATATTTTGTTTATTAAATTTTCATTAATTTATTTAGATTATTGGAATATAAAGTGGAATGTTTGAGAATATTTTTCAAAGATTTCCAAGTCTACTGATGATTAGGGTAGCTTCTATGAAATATCGACATATAGACTGCTAGGAAACATAAAAGAACAAGCTGTTTATAATTTCTTGTTATGCTATAAACTTAATACAATATGTTAGTAAGTTGATTAATATATAATGATTAAATTGAAAATTGCTTATAAGAATTGTTTGTTATTTTTAAAAGGTCAAAAATGTCTGTAGTTTTTATATCAGTAGTCTTTATGCCATAAACAAGCAGAAAACTTAAACCATTTTATAAATAAACATTTTATAAGTAAGAAAACAAAAATTTTAATTTTTATTTGTTTCGTTTCTGATTACTTTCGGCTTCGCCGACGGAACTCATATCTTGCAATACTTATATAAAGTGTCTTACAACTGTGTACACTTACAGCGTTGGCAGAGCCATCATTTTCAGTGTAATGTAAGACAACACGAAGATTGAAAATTAACGTTTGATATAGTCGTGGCAATACTTTTCCATGCGAATGTCATTTAATTTCCGAACACTTTAAGGTACTTTTTTATTAGCCCACGAGCTTAAGTTTGTACGCCTAAGAACGGCATTTTTGTTGAAGAACCATTTCTGTTAGCTCATTTATATGAAGGCAATGGGTTTTATGGTAATGTCTAATAACTGATCTGTCCATAAACTCGCAACTCTATTAACAGACAGATGGTTGACAGATAAATTGGCTGTCGTTAAGTTGTTTGACAGCAAAATTGCTGAGGAACATGTTTTGCTTTTTCTATAACCTAAACTTCCGATTTGTGACATTGATTTGTTGTGTTTGACGTCTTCTAGCATATTAATAAGGGTATACGCACACAAATAAGAGTAAATCGAAAACATTGCACTTTATTACAAACATACAAAAATTAATTGTGAGTTTGTATAGCGTGTGATGTAATGACAGCACAACAAATCATAGTCACAAATCAGAAGAGTATGGAGAACTTTACAGTGAAAAGAAAATTTAATCCACCCATGTTGAAATCAATCTCAAGCGGTGTCAAAAGTACGTTAAGTACGGATTTAGTTTTAAATTTGATTTATTTATTCCACAAAAAATAAAAACTTACGACTACTTTTACGTCCCAGTGTCTCCTAGGACATTGAAGAGGGTGTTCTTAAATCATATACGGATTACTTGCTTCAAGTATGGCTTATTCAAATACTAAATATTTCATTTTAGACATATTTAGTTCCATAATAACAACTCATTTAATAAAAATTACGGATTAGAAAATTATTGTCATATACGCTCTATTGCGGTTTATGTTCATACCCAGCGAAAACTTGGTAATGTGTTGGACTTACCTAAGAACATACTTTTCAATATCATAGTATTTACCGCCTGCATTACTTATAATTAGTTAAGTAATGACTTGTTTAATATCTGTTGTACATGTGCTTATGTAAGTAGTTGTTCTTGGCAAATGTACATGTTGAATATTTGCAATGAAAATTGAATGAAAGAATTTGAGTAATATTTGGATTTGCCAAAACTTAAGGTGATAGAAGCGGTATTAAAAATTTTTATAAAATGAAAAATGTAGCAGCTGCATTATAAATTTTGCTGCTATGGCCATTTTACCATTAGTGTCGTTTTATTTGCTATCATTACGACTTACAGGATTATGAATACCCATTGTAAACGTTATGTGAACATTATATATGCGTACAACATTATATACGAGTACATCTGTAAACTATAAAAAGGATAAATCACAGTGCTAAAACTCAGTTCCGTAATTCCATGATATTAAAAAATAGTTTTTATAGAAACGGTTTTTAAGAAAAACGTTGAATATAAGTGTTACTTTTATCAAAATGACCTTTTTGAGGAGATACACATACTTCTCTAAGGCTTTTTCGGGAAATATTGTTGGTAAGAATGCATTTATAAAGGTGGCATTTATACCATGATTTAAAGTCACGCCTTTTCCCCTATTATATAAAGCTATGCATTATATATTATGCATTTATAGAAAACATCTTTAGCCATCGAATAAATGAAGAACTGCTAAGCAGTGGTAAGTACTTGCTTCCAATGACATCGCGCTGTTAAAATAATGAGTTAAAATGTGGAAGTAGTGAAGAGTATGTTTATTAACATTTTAACACTTTACTTTGCAAAAGAAATTTCACTGGGTACTTACAACTGCATATACATATATTTATCTATGTATTTAAATACTAGAAATAAAGTGTAATATTATATAAAAAATGTTTTATTTTTTTTTTATTATATACGTTTAATATTATATACATTTTACATAAATACACGTATGACATACGTATGCGCAAGCGAGGGAATTATAGGAACAAAGCCAATATGTAGGATTTGATAGATAGTTAAGACAAGTATTGTCTCTAATAAAACTAGGTATTTTAAAGAGTCATCCACCAACCGCCTGTTAGGGAGTGAAAATGGCACAAGCAAAAATAGTGGAGTAAAAATGAAAGTGACAAATATGTAAAAGCGTAAAGCTGGCGATCATAGCCAACTGCATACACAAATTTTACAAATATAGCAATTGTATCATACACATATACAAAGTTGGACAGACAAAGCTAAAGGCGAATATGTGGAAATACTTATTGATGTCACCTGGTTAGTGTACAATGAATTCGCGCTGGACAAAATAATTGAAAGCTGAATGATAACATTTTAATCGTCGTAGTTTGTAGTGTCTTTAGCTTTTGTGTGAAAAAAAGCATTTTTTTCAAAAACCATTTATTTATCAATATAGCCTTCTTTTAGCTCAATACACTTAGTAAGACGATTTTCCAACCTTTTTATACATATATGAATAATACGATTTGGGAAACTGTCAAAATACGCGTTAGTTTCGATAATCACTTCTTCATTTGAAATGAATCTCTTTTCTGCGAGCCATTTTTTCAATTTTGTTAACAAGAAAAGTCACTAGCAGCTAAATCTACACTATGAGGCGAAAGATCAACTAATTCGAAGTGTATTTCACGTAATTTTAGCATCGTATCTAAAGCTGTTTGAAGGGGTGCGTTGTTTTGAAGAAACGCACTGTTTTCTTCTCTAATCGTGGTCGTTTTTTCCTGATTGTATCAAGCGATTGATCAAATAATGGACGATAATACTTTGCTGTGATTGTGGATCATTTTTCAAGATAAACGACTAGCAATATACCATGTGTATCCCAAAATACAGTGGCCATTAACTCTCCAGCCGACTTCACTATCTTCGTCTTCTTCGGAGCACTTCCAACAGCTTCTATCCATTGTTTCGATTGATTTTTGGTATCAAGTGTGTAGTGGTGGACCCACCTTTCTTTAAAAGTTATTTATCGACGCCATAAATCAACAGAATTACGCTTTATCATGTGCAAACTCCGCTGTGAAATGGTTTTTCGAACTCGTTTTTGTTCAACACTAAGCAAACGCGGCACCCATCTTGCCGATAGCTTTTTAATATGTAAATGTTCATTCAAAATGTTGAACATACGTTCATATTATATGTTTACCATATAATCCATAGCGATATCGAGGATTTTCTAGATATTTTCTTCAGTAACCACTTCTTTTGGCCTTCCTGTTGATGGTCTTGCTGCAGTGCTTGTTCGGTCGCGTTTAAATTCAGCAATCCAATACTTTACCATGTACTCAAAAGCAGTTCTGGTAATGATATAAGGTTATATATATATGAAAAATGAAAATTTCCGATATCGGTCCATATATACCGCAGATATAGCCTGGAACGGGGTTTTCATGAAAATGCCGCGTAAGCGAACTTAAACATCTTTTTTTGCTTAAAAGCAGTTCTGGTAATAAAATAAGGTTATATAAGTATGGAAAATGAAAATTTTCGATATCGGTCTATATATACCCGAGATATAGCCCAAACCGGGTTTTTCATGAAAATGTCGCGTAAGCGAACTTAAACAATTTGTTGTGATCAAAAGCAGTTCTGGTAATGATATAAGGTTATATAAATATGGAAAATTAAAATTTTCGATATCGGTCCATATATACCCGAGATATAGCCTAAACCGATTTTTCCATTAAAAAATTTTTTTTTTTTTTTGCTGAAAAGCAATTCTCGTTATAAAGGAAGGTTACCAAAATACAGAAAATAGAAAATTCCGCTATCGGTTCATATATAACCGAGCATATTTAGGTCACATTTTTAATATACTATACATATTCGTGACTATCGTGAAGGGTATTTTAGATTCGGCCCAGCCGAATATACTACACTCTTACTTGTTTATAACCCATTTTCTCAGTTCCACTACTACGCATTGCTTAAAATTAAAACCATTGAGTTTATATTTATTTCACTAGCTTTTGATATTGATAACAATCGAAAAAAACTTAGCAGCTTGTTTTCTATTTTTCATTGCTGTCTATATGTCGACATTTCATAGGAGCTACTTTAATCATCAGTAGACTTTCCAAACTTTAAAATATATTCACAATCATTCATTATTACACCTCAACATTCTAAATAAATTATTGAGAATTTAAAAAGAAAAATATTTTAATAATACCTGTAAAACCACAACATCTTAATAATATTTGTAAAAAGCAGACATCTTTACTTTTCTTTACACTTTTCAAACATATTAACAACCGTTGGTTGCTCCTATTGAAAAGTAGAGCACAAACATTTAAACAATTGAGTATAAAGTGGTTATGAGCTTCTATTATTGATACTAATAAAAAAAATTATAAACAGCTATTATTCTATCTTTCTAGCTATCTATATAGCGACATTTCGAAGGAGCTCTGAAGTCATTACAACCGTTACATCCAGTTCAATGTACTGTTTGGTATGATTTTTGAGCTGATGGAATCATTGGTCGGTACTTAGTTAAAAACTATGCCAATCAGAACGTTACAGCAAATAAAAAGGAGAATTTTAAGTTGACGTATTATACTGGGAACTCTAAAAAAAATCGGAGCAGCTTCGCTAACCGGTTCGGAGCCTGGTTTTCATATTCGATGTGCGGTTTTGCGTGGAACGTGTAACTGAGTTATTAACGATCTTTAGTGCGAAAATTGAAGTTGTCGTATCGCTGCCGTGGAAGTATGGGATTTTGTCGTTTCCCAAAGCCGATTTGGGGAATTCCTAAAAAACTCGGAACCGCTTCGCTACCCACCTCCGAACTGGTTTCCCATATTTTGTACTCCTATTTGTCTATCTGAACTTTTGTATTAATGGCTTAGTGCGAAAATTTAAGTTTTCAATTTGCTTCTTGGGAATTAAGGTTGTAGGGGGAGGGTTCTTTTGCGATTCCTGAAGTTTTTCTTGGGAATTCTCAAAAAACTCGGAACATGTTCTCTACCCAATACAGAACCGGGTTTTTGTGTTTGCCGTGCAACGTCCATCTGAACTTTTAAATCAATGGCTTAGTGCGGAAGTTGAATTTGCCTTCAAGAAATTAGGGAGGAATATTGCGATTCCTGAAGCTGATTTTGGGAATTCTCAAGAAACTCATAACAAGTTCTCTATCCAATACGGAAAAGGTTTTTCATATTCGGTGGGGGTATTTGCCGTGGAATGTGTATCTAAACTTTTATATCACTCGCTTAGTGCGAAAATTGCAGCTGCCGTATTGCTTCCGGGGAAGTTGGGGGAACTTGACGGAATTCCCAAAAAAAAAACTCGGCACCGCTTTGCTAATGGATACTGCACTGCAAAAGTAAAAAATAAATATAGTTAAAAAATTAAAAAAACACGCTGCGATATAGGACTAAAAAGTAAGAAATAATTTTAAGAATAATGATTATTCATTCAATAAACATTATAATTAATAATAATTCACAATAGTTAATGAAAAATACTTGTATTATAGCGAAAAAACGTCGGGTACTGGATATATGAAAAATATAAACAAAGCATCCCACGCTTTAAAAAATTGTAACTGCTTCGCTAGTCACCTTGGAACTGGTTTTCCATATTTTGTACCCCTATTTGTCTATCTGAACTTTTATATCAATGGCTTAGTGCGAAAATTGAAGTTTTCAATTTGCTTCATAATAAACTAGTATAATTCATTTACATTGTTTACGTTTTATTTTAAATTATGTCTAACTTCTTAGTTTTTTAAACTATATTTAATCATGTAGAAAATAAGCTCAACAGTATTAAAAAAATAAAATCAGGTTGCATTTATTTGTGTTTATAAAAAACACATTTATAAAAGTTTAACCAAGTTTCACTTTTTTCAAACACTGACATTTTAAGCACTTCATTACATTTACGTTCAGATTCCATAGCCTATTTAAAATCCTTTTGTTTTTATTTGCAAAATTTTATTGGCAATCAAATTAAACTCTGCATGACACATTTTAACAACGTAACAGGCACTTTACCTTTTTATCACATTAATATTGCTTCTACACTTTTTATTTTCTATAAAAGCAATTTAAGTCGTGACCAAAATGTTTATTGTTTAGAAGGCTTCAATTAAAGATTCGTCAGGGGAAAATTATGGAAAAATACATACATATTATAAGGATTATATGTATAGAAAATTTGTTTGAGAAGGAACACATTTATCAAACTAAATTCGAAATGGTCGTCTGCTTTTTCCCATTTATTTTTCGGGTCAGCCGATTATGTCTTTAGTTCAGTCATAAACAGTTTTCATAACTTTACTAATTTCCCGAAAAGAAAGTAACAATGTGAAAAACAAGGGAGAAACAAAAAATATTAAAAGAGCAGCCCTTGAAAGAAAGTTATATACAACAATGCTGGTATATGGGGTATTTCACGTGAGGTGGACGTCAACAAAATAGTGAGATCGTGAAATTTGATTGTACTCTGGTCAGAATATTTTTACACACTATAAACACTTTTTTTTAAATATTTTTCTGCTAACTTCACAAAAAATTATGTAAAGCGTGATCTGCATTAGTATAGAGCATGTAGATTACACATACTGGAGCATTGACGCAGTGTAGGGTGTGTTACTCTGATCTATTGTTACTATAATGAATTTTGCTCTAATGAGATTAGAGATCTTGTTCCTGAAATTGGCACATTTTTACGTAGCACGCACTTATCATCTAAATCGCATCCATTTGTGGCACTTCTGAGAATTTTTTTTTTTTTCAGCGGTTATCTTCTGTGGAATAAATTGCCTGCAGATGTGTTTCCTGTTTGTTATAACGCTGTAAAATTCAAGTCAAATGTTCACAAACACTACTCGCTCTTTCCCCGTCCTCACAAACTATTTTCCTAGTTCTGGTACACTACATATGCAGTATATGTAGGGGTTATCCCCTGAGTACTAGCCCAAGATAAAAAAAAAAAAAATGTATAGCTATCAGCACGTTCTAAGCACACCTAAACGCCAAATTCTGCATATTATTTGGTATTTCTCAATTTCAGACTAATTCTATTGAACCATGGAAAGATACGCAATCAAGCATCGCGTTAAACTAATTCATGCTTCTCATTAAAATGTGCATTCAAATCAAAATGCATTTCGTGCACTTCGTGATTTTTTTCGGTAAATTTACTTGTCCAAATGAGCGTATAATCTGGAAAAACCCGCAAAAATTTGAGTAAACTGGGTCTATAGGAGCACCATGCTCCTACACCTCGCTCTGCAAAAAATAGTGGCCAGCTATTGACAATAATTTCGTTCATAAATTTATAACCGATTTTTTACTACAAAGACTTGAAAAGACTTTCGAAAAGAAGCGTCGGAAACAAAGTTATACTCGTGTGTATACACTATTGTTTTAAATTGTTTATATATTTTTGTGAATAATTAGCTTAATTTTATAGTTAAAATAAAAAAAATAAAAAAACAAGTAAGAGAGTAGTGTCACGTAAATTTATAGTAAATAATTCAAATTTGAACTAAATATGCTCGGATATAAGTATATGGACCGCTATCGGAAATTCTCAATTTCTGTATTTTAGAAACCTTCTTTTATTAATAGAACTGCTTTTTGTGTTTGTTTAAATAAAAATATGTCTACATTCCATAGAATTAATCCTAATCAACTGGAAAAACTTAAAAAAATATTTTCAAACATTTAACTATATGTTCCACTACTTTACTTTTCAAGCAAAAACAAGTTGTTTAATTTCGCCTATGCAACATTTTCATGAAAAAATTGGTTTAGGTTTATACCTCAGGTTTTCGTGAAAAAATCTGTGCATACTATATCTCGCGTATATCTGGACCGATATCAGAAATTTCCATTTTCAGTATTGGGTACCCTACTTATATTAGCAGAGCTTCTTTTAAGCAAGAAAAGTTGTTTAAGTTGGCTTATGGAACATTTTCATTCAAAAATCGGTTTAGCTATATCTTGGGTATACGAGTATATGGACCGATATCGGGAAAAAGTTTTTTTTTGCTTTTAGGCGCCTTGTCAAATAATTTAGTCAAGTTGGAAACAGAACAAACAGTTTTTTACCTTAAAAATTTTTCCTACAAAATTGCAAAAAAATGTTTTTTTTTTGGAATTTGCAATATATTTC
Organism: Thecocarcelia acutangulata; assembly: GCA_914767995.1. Classification (NCBI taxonomy): domain Eukaryota; kingdom Metazoa; phylum Arthropoda; class Insecta; order Diptera; family Tachinidae; genus Thecocarcelia; species Thecocarcelia acutangulata. The sequence goes on along the minus strand of OU612095.1, from coordinate 38,597,945 downwards.
TGCTATATGTAAGCCGATTTTCCTGAATTGCAATAGCAATTTCATGAATCGATGGAATAAAAGAATAATGAAAAAAAGCTTTCGCAGAACCAGTATTTCAATGGCGGACAGACGGACGGACGCTTAACTGAATTTTCTATCGATGGTGATTCTGAATGTGTATACTTTTTAGGCTGGTAAATGAAAAATGTAGAAACTACAAATGAAATAAAGCTTTAAAAACATAGACCACAGTAGACTTCACAACTTCACTACAGCAAATGCTGCAACCGGCAATTTTAGTTGTGTAGGCGACTACTGAAATATTTTGAACACGGAAGCAAAATAAATTCATTTGAATAAAAGTATATTTCAGTGTGGCCACCTTAGAATTATTAGCTTTACAAAATTCCATTGTTTCACAGAACGAGTTCTGTTTATATCAGTCCTTCATGAAAAAAGTTCTGTCTAAAAAAAGGCCTTAAAATCTAAAAAAACAAATTAATTAAAAAAGCTTTTGTTTGCTACGCTTAATTCAGGTTAGGTCTTTTGATCTATAATGGGAAGAATATTAAAGAATTGAACATTTATAACGAATTTTTCAAAATTTGAACAAAAATAATTCGACTCGAGAAAGAAAAATGTATGCATATATAGGGTGTTTTTTTAAGCCCGATAGAACTTGAAATTGTAAAAAATAACACAAAAAATTAAATTGTAATCAAAATTTTTTTTTATTCGAAAGATCAATACGTGACATTAACATTTGAAAATGATTTCGGGCATATGGGCACCGCGGCTGTTCTTGACGATGCGCATTCTGGACGTCCAATTTTGGGCCACTTTTTCGAGCACTGCTGGCCGTATGTCACGAACAACACGAACAATGCTGGCCTCCAAGGCGTCAATTGTTGCTGGTTTATCAGCATAAACCAGTGACTTCACGTAGCCCCACAGGAAATAATCGAGAGGTGTCAAATCGCACGACCTTGGAGGCCAATTGACAGGTCCATTTCTCGAAATCAACTTATCGCCAAATTTTGATTTCAGTAAGTCGATGGTTGCGTTCGCCGTATGGCACGTAGCGCCATCCTGTTGAAACCACATCTCCTCCGGATCAATGTCATCCATATTTTCAAACAAAAAATCATTGATCATGGTGCGGTAACGATCTCCATTGACCGTAACGCGAGCTCCGGCCTCATTTTTGAAGAAATAAGGTCCGATGATGCTACCAGCATGAAAACCGCACCAAACAGTGCATTTTTCTGGATGTAATGGAGTCTGTAGGGTCTCTTGTGGATTGGTCTCACTCCATATGCGGCAATTTTGCTTATTAACAAACCCGTTAAGCCAAAAATGCGCCTCATCGCTGAACACAATTTTTCGTCTATAAGTTGCGCGAATCGACGACTGATTTTCAAAGTAAATTTGGATAATTTCGTAGCGTTGTTCAAGCGTGAGTCTATTCATGATGATTTGTCAGAGTATACTGAAACAAATAAAAAAAATGTTTCATCAAAATTTAATTTTTTGTGTTACTTTTTACAATTTAAAGTTCTATCTAGCTTAAAAAAACACCCTATAAATTATAAAATTGTTCGTCGAAGATATGCAATAAAAACTACTCATAAATGAAGTAACTATTATATACTCGTATCTAAACAGATAAATAAACTATGCAAACCTTTCGCCAAACACTTGCTTTCTGTTTGCTCAAAACAATATAAATACAAACACAAATTAATAAATTTTTGTTCAATGAGAGAACAAAGCAATTATGGTGCGGCAGTGTTCTCGCCATATGAAGTTTACAACACATAAATAATTTTATAATTTTTTTTTAGCCTCTATTTCTTCATATCTGTTTCTATAATCTTTGTTTGTTTTTTCAATTTCTACAAAGAAGGTAAACTTTAATACCGTACTAAAAATTCTAACAAGAAAACTTTTTCATTATTCCTTTTATGTGCTTCTCTTCCACTACTTCACTGTGCAAAATTTTCTTTGAAATTACAATTTTGCGTTAGACAATACAAACATTCAAGATGTTTGCACAAAAATCGTGCAAACATGCTTCAAATATATGTACAAACAAATAAACACGCCCTTTAAGAACGCTAAATGTTTGGAGAAATGTTTTTTGCATGTTTATTAAGCTGTTTGTGTTGATTGTTTGGCACTTAACTAGTTCTTTTAGGCATTCTTATTTTGAGGATAAATATGTATGCACATATATAACAGCAGAACATTTGTTCTACTGTTAAATATTAATTTATTTAAAAGCCCACATAAATTTTTTTCTTTCATTATGTTGTATTAGAAAATAAAATATCTCCAAGAGCAAATTTTTTCTATTACATATGTTTTTTTTTATATATTGGTCAACAAAAATAGAAATTTGTATCGTAAAAAATTCTTCTTAAAAAAACTTAAGAAAGGAAAAACTTGAACTAAGCCCCGATATACATATGTACAAACCAAAAAATTTTTAATTTAAAAATAGAAATTAGTTTAATTCGAATGCGGCAAAAAATCAGCATGGACAAAAACCTGCAGTCGTGCCGTCTTGCTGTTGTCTAAATAAACATTCGCATTTAAATGCATGTATTTTATATTCGACACATTGAAGTCGGTTATCTACTGGCTTCAATGTGCTTAATGCTTAACCAACTTATATATACCCTTAACATTTTTGTGATGGATATAAAAAGTGTAGAAATAACTAAAGCATTGACCTGATATTTTCACTTTCAGTTAACTATGTGTAAAAATTTAAAATTAGATCCGACAAAAACAAAATTAAAAACTTCAACTTTTTAACTATAAAGCCAAATTCACCCATTGTTTCCGAACAAAATTTTTGTCCGGACAAAAATGTTTTTACTGAGAGTTTTCTGCAGCACGTTTCACCCATTGCAAAACAATGTTATGGAAAATGAGAGCTGCCATATGTAAACAAAATCGATTAGTTATCAGTAGACTTTGGAAATTTTTGAAAGATATTCTCAACCATTCAACTTTATATCCCAACAATCTAAATAAATTGTTGAGAATTTAAAAATAAAAATGCTCCAATAATATCTGTCGAAACACAAAAAAACAAGCTTTTTCATTTATACACATCTCTATCATATCTTTACACTTTTCAAACAAATGAACAACCGTTGGTTGCTACGATTTGCTTTTTGAAAGTATCGAAAAGCAGAGAACAAAAATTCAAACAATTAAGTTTTTTATTCGCTATTTTTAGCTTCTACCAACGGTTGTTCATTTGTTTGAAAGGTGTAAAGAAATGATAGAGATGTGTATAAATGAAAAAGCTTGTTTTTTGTGTTTTGACAGGTATTATTAGAGCATTTTTCTTTTAAATTCTCAACAATTTATTTATATTGTTGCGATATAAAGTTGAATGTTTGAGAATAACTTTCAAAAATTTCCAAAGTCTACTGATGATTAGGGTAGTTCCTTTGAAATGTCGACATATAGATAGCTGGGAAACATAGAAAACAAGCTATTTATAATTTTTATTATTATTTATTAATAACTATCAAAACCATGTAGATATATCAAATGGCAGCCGCAATTGAAATTTCATCAGAATAAAATTACTATGTAAACTTTTTATTCGGTGGGGCAAGTCAATAGAATTTTGTATGAAAAAATGTATCCTATTGGCATCTCAGTTCATTTTTGTCCGGACAAAATATAAAATTAATCCAATTGAAGTTGGGAGTTGTTCGTAAAAAATATAATCTCTCTCTCTCTCTCTCTCTCTCTCTCGAGAAGAGAGACGTCAAACTACATATAAAAAAAATTTTGTCTGGACAAAATTTTTTTTCCAAAACAATGGGTGAATCCAGCTTAAGAAACAGTAGTTATTTTCTCAATTTTTTTTTTCTTCAAATTATGTGGTAGAGATAATATACATTTAAAAATTCATTCTTAACCCAGAAGTATAGCTGTCCAGAGTATAAACAAAATTCGCGACTACACCTTGTTATATTTTGTCTGCTGTACATGCAATGCCCCATATAATATGTATGTGCATATGTGTATGTATGTATTTATTTTCAATAAAATAAATTTCTGATGGCCCGTCTACATGGGCGTACTATGAATATTCTGCTCACTCTTAGCAAATATTTATTATACGCCTACTATTCCAAAAAAATAAAAAAATAACTTCAGGCAGCAAATTATAAACGTATGAGGAAAACTTTATTTTTATTTTATTTCTGCAAAAACTAATAACAAACTTAATATTTTATGTTATTTGTAACTTTTTCTCATTTCAAAAATGAAATGTTTGCAAACTTTTGCTTGAACACAATAAAAATATTAGAAATTTTATAATATATTATCAAATCAAACTGAGCGTTAAATTATCATTTTGGCAATTTCAATGAAACGCTTCACGAGTTGTACAATACATTAATATAAAGTGGAAGGAAAAAGGAAAATGTGAAAACTCCAACATAAAACATATTCCAAAAAACTAAGAGGACATAAAACCATAGCAGTATAAAAACTTTTTTTTCCAAGATCATACGATTTTACTACACTCAAATACAATTGATATGCGAGTTGTTGTCTTTTGTTTTTATAAATGTGTTTTATTTTCTTAAAGTATGGCAACTAAATTTGTTCGATTAAAAGTTTTGAAGTATGTTAATAAGTAGGTACATAACACATACTAATATATATGAAATAGTCTATTGTAACTTTGTTAGATTAGATTATAAGCCCTATAAAAACATATAATAACATAATGTCACTTGTCGCGAAATTTCGTTATTAAATATAATCACCAAATAAAATTATTTTTCATGAATAATATGTATGTATGAAAAAACTTAACCAGAATTGCCGACTTTGGTATTTTAAAACGGTTTGTAAAATGGCATTTAAAAATCTGGACACTTTAATGAAATGATATTCAGACAGATGTACTAAATTGTACAAAAGTTTTTTTCTAACAAGAATTGTATATCAACAACCATTTGTTTAGTAGTGTTGCCCATCAAACTTTTTTCTGACAATGATGCCATTGTCAGGTGCAATAATTTTATACATCTGAAAATTAAAACTGAGCTTACAATACCAGCAAATTATCTGGCGATTCCGACGAAGAGTGTTTTCCCGATTGTCAGATGCCTGACATCATTGTCGTCTTACAATTGATTAACAATGCTTTTTCTGACAACGTTGTAAGTTAAAAATTGGCAGCTCATACGATTGTAATACATTTTCACACAATTTTACTCGCAATATTGTAAGATCTGACAACCGTGTGTACGTAGCTTAACCATCATTGATTTTATTATTGTTGTTGCGTTCTTATTGTATAACAACAATGAGTACATGCGTAGCAATTATATTTGAACCTGGATTTACGGTCAACTAGAAGCTTCTTGAACAATGTACAAGCTAATAAAGAAGTCTTAATAGCAGGCAGATGTTTGACAGAACAAGAGTTTAATATAAACCTTGTGCAAGCCAGTTATAAATCAGAAAACGAAGAAAGTCTAGTGCTTTAATACACAGTCGTATTAAGTATAAATAAATTTTTTATTTATATTAAGCAAGAGTCTGTATTAATATTTCATTTGCAATTGAAGAATCTGATAAGTGTTTTTTAAAATAAAAATCTAACAATATAGAATAATTTTGTTACAATTTATCTATACTATACCAGACAATCAGAAATATTGAGTAGAGTTTTATAAGTTCACATGCGAGTCAGTGTACCATATCTATAATATGAGCTTGCTAATTCAGCTTTATTCTGCTACTATACATTGAACTGTTTTTGGCAACATGAATGAGTTATAGAGCATTAACTATTTGCATTTAAAGTATCAAACCAATTTAGTTGCTAAAACGTGAACCAATTGAATTTGGAACTGCCATGTCATAATAAATGTACTAGAGTACATTGGATACTGTTTACGCTTACATAATAACACGCGCTCCTAGCGTTCGTTTTTGTAAGAAAAAAGTAGAAACGTGTGCAAAAGAAAAAAACTTAATTTTGTGTTTTGAAGTGTATTACATTTTTCTTCAAACGAGCGCTACATATTTGTGGTTAATGATTTTGTTCTATCTCAATTGGACGAATTTCAGCTGGCGAACATAGAAAACTCCTTTTAGAACGAGGCAACTGCCTATACTGCTGAGACTACTACCATACTTACAATATAAATTCTGAGAGCGCAAAGAACACCGGATGGGAATTTACGTTTTACAGCTTTTGTATTACTGAGCTTCAATTTCAAGGCTTGTATACAAATAGGAGATTAAAGCAAATTTTACAAATCTGTTTTGGTAACGACTGCTGTTCATACATAATATACAAGGTGGCGCAGAACTATATTTATGGTCAGAATGAAATGACACAGTTAAGACACTTTTCGTAGTCTATCGACTTTAATTCAAACAAGCTGAACCTTGTACAAGAACATGTGCAATGTAGCCAAAGTCCTCTCCGCTATAGCCCCAATGTGGCGGTACAGGACTGTGGTGCCGGAGTTGTATTAAAAAAAGCAATGCTCATTTATGTTTAACACCCTCTATACGGACCTCCGCCCCAGTGTGGCGGCACAGGATTGTGGTGCCGGAGTTGTATTAAAAAAAATAATTCTCATTTATATTTAATACAGCTGTTGAGCATACCTAAAACTTAGGCGTTCAAAAGAATGCCAAAATAGTGAAACTTGAGGAAGAAAACAAAGGCAGATGTTGCCGAATTATGTTTACAATCAAAAGTCTAATTTAGTAAACAAAATCTTATATACTACTTATGAAAACCGTTCTTAGCCTTTCTAACATACTGTAGCTTATCAATTTTACATCTCTTTCGATGCCATGAAGTTGGTGTTCAACAAACAATCACAAATCAATGCATATCAATGCGCTCAATTTCACATGATATTGACTCATTATCAATTGCATTGAAAGGCCCTAAATTTGATTCAGTTACCCGTACACAAGCTGACTGTACATACTAATGTTATTATATTTTCATACAGTGTGTGGCCAACGTATTTGCTATTCTTTTTAGTGATGGTTGTTGTGGTACACTACACCAGTTCTTCCCAACATGTTCTTATTGATGTTGCTGGACTATTCTATAGACTATACGCCACACGTTGGATATTTTCTACCGTATGGAGCGTAGGTGGTCTTCCGGTACATGCAAGGTGTGCTACCGTACCATGTTGTCTAAAATACGCAACCAGGCGGGTTATTGTAGTTACTGAAGATCCAGTACTCTCACATTAAAAAAATGACGATAAGCATGCTGCGTCAAAGCAATTGACTTTTCGAAATAAATTTCGAAATAAAATTCAACAATTTTTGATCGCTGTTCTGTTGTGCAGTGTTTCAAATTTAATTTCTTCACAAAGTTAAACAAAAAGTTAACAAAAATAAAAAATATAAATAAACTAAAAAAGTTGTTATACATTCAAACCATAAAGGTAGTTTTGCACCACCCTGTATATAAGCCAGTTGTGTACGTATTTAGCATCGCAATGCAATCTATGTACTTGCAGATATATCCAGTTCTTTAGTAAAATATATTTGAGAAATAAAAAAAAAAATAAAATAAATAACCGCTACAATAAACAAAACACAGTTTTCGACATCACTCTTAAAAGGTTTTGATATATAAATGCTACAAGTTTACACTTTACCACAAACAATCAAACATACTCGTATGTACATGCGTGTGTGTATAAAACTCAGCTGCTTTTGATTGGTTTTATGTGTTTTTCTTTAATGTGTATTATTATCAACATGTTAGTGCCAACGTGATATTTTCCAGCGATGGCTGCAGTTTATGAAAAATAATATAGGGAGTGCAAAATTGGAATATCATTTTAAAATTGCTGCCATATTTTTCTACTTTTATTTTTAAATTGCTAAAATTCCGGTTAGTTTAAACGATTTTAAACTATTCGGCAATTCACTTCTGAGGCCGTCTAAAAACAAGAAAAACCGACGAAGCCGATTTTCAGCTTAATGGCTACGTCAAGTAACAGAATTGCTGTATTTAGGCTGAAGAGTTATCTACGGGTTGGCGAAGTGTATAGTTTGGAAGTTTTTATTGATAAATACAAGGAAAATATTAATCAAATCTTTATCTGGGGGCAACTAGCTGTTTCGTAGTCGCTACACTACTCATCAGCACCCATTTGGATTTGAACTCGGGTCATGACGTATCATGAACTGCTGCCTTAACCACTTAGCCACCGAGCACTTAATTATTTTCTATCTATATTCATCTCATATTGAATCACATATGCATTGTGTTAATTGAAATCAAAATATATTTAATATCCGAAAAATAAATGTTTTCTTTAAATAAAATCAATATGATATCTCAATTTTCGAACCCATTACAACTAAATAATACACCACATTCAAAAGCTTGTGGATACTTCCCTACTTTGAATATTAGCAATATTTAAGCAAAGTAGTAAGAATAATAGTTCACATAATGCATTAACCTAAGCAAACTCTTGTTAGATATGTTTCCTATGGAGTTTGCTATGTACTGAGATATGTACTGAATACCTTTGTGTTCTAAATGTTTATTTGATCGTGGATTTTTTGCAAGAATAATGTAAAGTTATATTACGCAACCAGTATAAATATCACTGAGAAACGAAAGCAAGCACATGGCTTTGCAGGCGGATCACAGAGAACGAAAGAAGTGAATCCAATATCTTGGGTCTTTTTTTTTTTAGTTAAATTTTTTTAAAACATCCGAAAAGAAAATGTATATGGTTTAGTGGCATGAAGATCCATCTTAGGTAATATACTATTACAATAAGGATTAGGTTACTTCCCTACTTTTACTTAGCTACAGAAGCCATAATAATTTACCACTATTGGTAGAAAATAAAAGCGATATTACTAGTGGTAATAATTAGAATGTTTATTTTAATTTGCCTGTAATGTACATAGGTGTACAACATTTCCTCGGCGTCTTTTTGCCGAAATTCGAAGCTTTCTTGTTATACATTTATGATTCAAAGTATTGTCCATAGCTGGCCACTACTTTTTCCCATCTTTCGCACAGCGTACGAATCTCGTGCTGCAAAAGATTGCCGTCTTTTGAACCGATACACGAATTGTTCCAGAAAAACTAAGATTGGAATTGCTGATCAGCTAGGCCGTTAGACTGACAGTTTAAGAAAGCAACATCTGGAGAATACGGTGGATGGGTGGACTTCCCATTAAAACGTGTTGGCCGTTTTCGCAACATATGGTCGAGTATTGTAATACTGTAAACTCACTTTATCATGGCTCTCGTTGTATTGCGGCCGTTTGTCTTCCAACGCTTGGCTCAAACGCATTAATGGCGTGTTTGACATGAGTCTTGATCTAGTAATGCCTCAAATTCTGTATCTTCGAAAACATGTACACTTTCGTCGCCAAGCTGGTCTTCGACCATTCTTGAAGCGTTGATACCATTTTCAGCACTATCTCTCACTTCCTCCGGTCTCACCAAAGATATATGGGAACACTTGATGAGCCGCAGCCGCAGATTTCTTCATATTAAAGCAGCAAATTACAACCACCAGTATATAGCGAGAATTTGGCTCGCAGGCTGACATGTTTAATCCAGAATAACTTAACGATGCAGAAAGAAACAGACTAATATTTTGGTAGCGTTATGTTTCCAAATACCTATGCTTATTGTATGACATCTACGATCCATTTATTTCGGCTACCACTTAATGCTACAACCATTTATTGTAAAACGGCGGAGGCTGAGTTGTACACCTAATATTTTCACAATTATTTTTTGCATGGTTATTTGATTTATGACATTCGTATCTTTGCTTGACTTGTTTGTTTATTAAATGTTACCACAAATATTATCGTCAACAGTCTTGCGGTTGCAGGCTCGATCTGCAAGTTTTGTATTTGTTAAAAAAAAAAATAAGGAGAGGGAAAAAATAAGTTAAACGGTTTTGTTTTTTTTATATTTTTTTTTTGAGGTAAGCATGTCCTTGTTTGGTGTGAGCAACAGTTAGAAATACGTATTTTCAAAGGATGTAGTTCTACGCTCCCTGTGAACGGTAGTCACATGAACTGTCGTCTCCTCTTAAAGCGCTATCGTCTTTTGTTCCAAAAGCATTTTTTTTATCGTACGCGTGATATATTTAAAGTGTGGACTGCTCAATTTAATTGGTATTCGTATTTAGTCGTTGTTACTAGTACATGAGCAAATAGAGTAGAGATGAAGAAATAGACGTAAGCTAGCTGATATAGGGATCTGTTAAAGTTGGCAACTATTCTGTATACTAATGAATGTAATCTGGGCAAAAATGTGTCGAATTTAAAAAGTTTTAGTTTGCATTCAAATAATTATGTATTGTTATCTGCAAAAACTCAAAGTTAAACTGAAGCGGCTGTATACTTAACTTGTAAACAAAAAACTTTTGGCAAAAAACCGCATGTACAAATGTACAAAAACCAAAAATCTAATATAAAAAAATTATACAGTTCACCAAAAAATCAAACAGATTTGTTCGAGAGGTTCATCACAGTTTACAATAATCTCCTTTTGAATGTCATCTCTAACACTTACTTATGTTACAACTATATTCCATAGTACTTTTTTATGCAGTTATTCATTTTAGCAGTTAGCAGAAGGACAGCGAATAGGATACAAATTTTTAAAAGACATAATTTGCAACCTGTAAATAAAAGTTGAATAAATAATTCAGGAAATATTGTTTTATTTATATAGTCCACTAATAACCGGCAACAGATTTTAGGTTTTTGCTTTTTAGCTTTATTCTTAAAAAAGGCACCAAACTCAAAATGAGATCATGATAGAGTCACATTAAGTCATAATTTTTTTTGTCTCCTTCTCGCCTTTGTTTGACAAATTTCTGCACAAATTTTGTCAAATAAACCTTTAATAAATATAAATTAGATTTTAATAATATTAAATTGATATTAACTTAAAATATTAGCATTTGTTGTTTTTACTAGGCAGTTTTACTTTAATCGGTCTCCGAAAGCTCAAAAACCTGATTTCACTTAACTCTGGAGGTCACTTTTATCATTTATTTACTGCTGCCTTTACCAGCAAAATCAGGACTTGAAGTTAATGAAGGAAAAAGCACAATTAATTGTTTTAACCAACAAAGAATTCAAAAGATTGAATGTAACTGTGGACGTTGGCAACTATAACTTCAAGGTTGTGGAATAATTTATTGACTGCGTGATCACCATTATCAAGAACAATAACATCACTTTAGAAATTGAATGAAAAATACTACTACTTAACAGTAGTGACTAGACAGTAGTGACAAGCAATTTACAAGTAAAAGCGTCTCTTTTCTGCAAGACACATATACTAATCGTGCGTTTACAATATATGGCCTTGAGGCATAGGTGATTGTGAAATTGATTTATATCAGTACTTGCCTTGTCAGCTTAATTTGATGATGGACCAGCTCCACGGGGTGAATTATTCATGATTATTCTCAGCGTCCCCGTGTGGCTTGCAAGGCTCACACTGGTCGCAATTTTTTGCGATCTCCTGCATCCAATTTTTCCCTCATGTATGCAATTACTTAATTACATGTACAAGGCTTAATGAACTAACCCATCTAACCATCACTCCTGGTTTCTTACAGTACAGGTATCCGTTGCAGAACAGGTAACTCTTGTTTAAGCCTAAAATCCTGCCATTTTGGACTTTAACCACATTCAAAACGTTTCAGTTAAGGCAATTACCTCAACCGTGATCAGCAGCAGGATGGTCTGCAAGGCAGAGCCTTCCGGAGGCATTGCTAACCCCGTCAATGTTAACCCTTGTTAAGGGTTTCCGAAGTCGAAAACGACATAGCTTATGCGGCTTCCTAGAGTTTTATTTGCTACAAGAAACGAGGAACTCCTGCTACTTTATGCCCCAGAAAGCACAGTGGTCTGGTCTGGTGTGGGCCAGGACAAAACATGCTCCCCCGAGGAAGAGGCATAGGTGAGCATATGAAGTTGTATTTGGCATTGGTATAAACCGCTCTATGCGGACTGAAGGATAATAAAAGTCGCGCAAATGAGTAAATATGCACCTGCAAAGAAATTGTTTGAATATGATTCCGAAGTTATGCGCAAAAGGGGATGACCAAAACTCTGTAAAAGAAATTACGTCCCATAATCTCATCCCAACATCTGGAATTAAATTATAATCGCAGTATATCGAAGTATTTGAAAATTTACTCATATTATAAATTTGGCCAGAGCCTAACAAGGTTATAAAATGCCATTGAAGAAAAGAAAGAAGTAAGAGTAGCATGGCTGAGATTGAATATCTAAGCCGAAAGCCTAATCTGTATTAGAAATATTAATTAAATTATTTTTGTCGATGCAATATTTCACCGGCATCTGTAGTAATTAATTTTATAGCCATATTTTGCTTTAAATGGCAAATGAAGTTAATTTAGGCATTAGTAAGTTTTTTTTACCAGTAATTTAATATCCAATTAGACAATTATATTTCATTACATACATTTGATTGAGAATAATTATTTTCTAAATTCTACAACATTTCTCGAGCATTTATTCTATTGTACGGGTATTTGCAAACGTATTGTTATTACTATTGTTATTGTTGAAAGTAAAATTATTTAAGCTTAATGTTACTAACAAATACAACACCACCAAAGAACATCATACGCATTTTATTGATGCAGTAAGGGCTATGGGTTTCCTCAAAACTATGTAGCTTGTAAGCAATTTTAAACATTTTTCTCGTAGTAGCTGCTCTTCTACCACTAACTGTTAAAGCTACTTTTCATTTAACAAGAGTTGTTATATTTTCACTAAATTTTGGTTTTCTTAATTTTATTGCAGAACCTGTAACAGAAGTTGTTGGAGGACCAGAGCTACATATAAATAAGGGATCAACCATTAATTTAACATGTATTGTAAAGTTTGCCCCAGAGCCTCCTCCCACAGTCATATGGTCACATAACAGACAGGTAATTGAAATTCTTTTTCATGCATTATAACCTTAAGATATTAGTATAATATATTAGTATAACTTTAATTAGAACTACTTTTACATTATCTTTATCTCTAACGATAGCTTAAAATTCAGATACAAAATTCATTTGCTCATGTTTTCAAAACAAATAAATTTGCTTGTCTTAATATACAACCGCAATGTGCGGCGTTTTCTGTCAAGTTTTGTTGTTATAATTTTTTTTTAGAGCAAGGTTATCCATTTTGTGGTTTCAAAACGGCAGTTCTAGCTTGATCATTTATTGGCTAGTGTCATTTATTAAGTAAATAGTTTGCGAGTTACGCATATGAATAGTTTAACAACCGCAGAAGGCGTAAATAAAGTTTAAAATTGCCCAACGGAGGTGGACCACACGTGGCCACATATCTAAGATTATGGGAGGACTATGATCGCTGCGATCGCTGGATTTGCTGCGCAAAGAATTGGGAAGACTATACAACAATTTGCCGGATCAGGACGTGGAAGGAGGAAGATTATTCAGATAATATATACGTCACTTCTGTCACAAAGGCAATTTCTTATTCATGCCATTGGCCTCTGGAACTCTTTACCGAACAATATTCAAACCCTCGATAATGTAGACGTGTTTCAAAAAGAGTTATACAAATTTTTGCATAAATGTGCAGTTCACTTTATCTAGACTTAATTTTAAATTAAGTTTTAATAAACCTGTATTTGATTAATTTCTGATTTATATACTAACACGTTCATTTATAAGATATTCATTTTTTTGTGTTAGGCTTTAATCATAAGCATAAATAAATAAAACTAAAATAAATTTTAATGGAGTGAATTGTAACAGATGTGGTCCAACCTGATCATAATCGTAAAATGTGCGCATGCGTAGAGCTGCAGATGCTCAAACTAAGTTTAAACAAACTAAGTTTAAACAATAAAAAGAAAAGGAAAAAACATCACCTGGCAACTTTAAAAACTTGAATTTTTTGTAACTGATCTTTGCTTTTTAAAACGCATTAAAAGCCGGATTCATACTGAGTATATGTAAGAGCAATAAATACAACTTCAAAAAATCAATCTTTTTCAAATGTCAAGGGAAAGATATGAACACAAAACGGAATTCAAAAAAATATATTAAAAAAAATATATTATATTAAAAATTTACAAGAAAAGTAAACTTTTAATCATGTCGTGAAACTTTTAATTATATCGTGAAAATTAAAGTCTCATATCATAGAGCTTGGAAAGGTGAAAATGGCCAGCCAGATTTGGGAGGATTCTGGATGATAGCTGGCGCTCAATATACAATATATATTTATTTATTTAAAATATTAGTGAATAATTACAAATTATAAACTAATAGTATATCAGGCCATGGCTACAAGGCCTTAGGCACAAAATTTTTTACAATTTGTAGTGTAAAATAAATTATGATAATATAATAAATAATTCTAATTTATTTTGGAGATATATTTTAGATTAAATTATAAAGCTTGGTTTCTTTTAAAAAAGTTATTATTTGGATAATGTTATTTTTTGTCGGATTGGTTAATAGGGATATAGGATTTGGGCAGGTTTGTAAAATTGTATCACGCTGATTTTGAAATTTTGGGCAAGTCAGTAATAAATGTTTTAGAAGGTTGGATGCTGTAGTGTTACATCTACAAATTGGAGGTACAGGCAATTTAATCAAGTGTCCGTGGGATATTTTTGAGTGTCCTAGGCGAAGTCTTTCAAGTTTGATAAGGTCAAGTCTTTTTATATCCGTGTTCTTTAGGAAATGGTCAATTGATATTTTATCTGGGTTAATATTTCTGTACCATTCAGATGTTTGTTCAAATGTGTTGTTATTTTCAAAAAAATATTTTTTTATGAATTTGCTTATGTCAATTTCACTGTGGTTATACGTAGATAAGACAGGAGCATTCAACGCTGCTTTTGCTACTTTGTCTGCGTATTCATTGCCACTGATGCCACAATGTCCAGGTGTCCATATAAGGATCACTTTTGGGTATTTATTAATGAGGCTATTTCTTATTTTCGAGGCGTACATATTTTTGTTTGAAATGTTAGAAATAGCTTTTAGAGAAGAAAGCGAGTCAGTGCAAATTACATAAGAGCTATGTTTGTTAGTTGTTGTATTGATTGCCTCCATTATTGCAATGATTTCGGCGGATAATATTGATGTGTAGTTCGGAAGGGATTTGTTAATGATTGTTTTGTTATTATGAGTTACACTAAAACTTACACCGTTATTTGTTTTTGCCGCATCTGTGAATATAAATTTGTAACTTTTATATTTCTCTTGAATTTCTAAGAATAACAGTCTAAAAATGGAGTTATCTGTATTAGATTTAATGTAGTTGTGAAGCATGGTGTTAACGACATCATCTTGAAACAACCACGGGGGTTTATTTTCCTTGTTTTGCATTTTCTTTATGGGAGGCAGCTCCAGCTTATTGCAGTGTTGCAGCGTTCTCTGTAAGACGGAGGGGACCTTTGGATTTTTTTTAAATTTAATCAATTTTCTGATAATCGGGTGTAAAGGAGTGTTGTAACTATTCATAAGTTTTTTAAAAAGTTTAGTGGTTATTAAATCTCGCTGTAATTCTAATGGTAATATATTGCTTTCGAAATATATGTTTGAAGTGGGTGTTGTGCGAAAAGCACCTAATGAAGATCTAATGGCAGCGTTAATTTTCGTTTTTATTTTTCTTAATAAATATTTTGCGGAATAGCCGTAAAAAGGCAAAGCATAGTTTACTTTAGAAAGCAGGATTGCTTTAATAACTGACACTAGTGAGTATGTATTACAGTTAAGCTTGGGGCTTGATAAACACTTTATAATATTAAGTTGCTTTGTAAGTGAACTTGCAAGGTATTCTATGTGAGTGTTCCAATTATATCTAGTATTGATTTGTAAGCCAAGTACTTTTAAATTTGTGACTTCTCTAAATGTGAAGTTATTACATACAACAACATGGTTACAGGCTTTTTTCCTGCAAATGTGAATGGTTTTACATTTCGTACTTGATAGTATTGCACCGGAGTATTTACACCATTCATTAATATTTCCAAATAACTCGTCAACATTTATTATGGGGTTTTTGTTACGATTGGATCGTATCAATAGATTGAAGTCGTCTGCGTATGCGATAAAATCTATGTGTTTTTGCATTGCTATGATTGAGCAGAGTTTGTTGTATGCTATTAAAAACAAGATAACAGATATGGGTGATCCCTGTGGGATACCATTTTGTAGAGGAAGACTACGTGAATAATTTTTCCCTACTCGTGTTATTATCTTCCGGTTTGACATAAAATTTTTTACGTAGTTGATAATTTTTGGTCCCACGTTCCAAGTTTGAAGTTGATCTACAATAGTGTGTGTTCCAATTTTATCAAAAGCCTTCTCAAAGTCTAGGGATATGATTGAAAGGTGTTTCTTTAATGAAAGGCTATTAGCAATTTGATAGTCTACGTAAAGCAGAGGATCAATTATCGATTTGCCTTTCATGAATCCAAACTGTCGACTATCGAGAAGCTTGTGTGTCTCGACAAGCCACCATAGCCTATTTGCTATTATTTTATCGAGCACTTTAGACATGCACGAATTAAGTGAAATTGGGCGATATGAGTTAGCTAAGGTCTTGTCTGAATTAGGTTTTGGTATAGGGACTAAAACACTTGTTTTAAATTGTTGCGGAATAATAGAATTAAATATGTTGTTATAAAGTGTAAGTAACCTGTTTTTCATGTCATTTGGTAACTGCTTTAGCATTGGATATGATGTTCTGTCCAAGCCCGGGGTTTTGCCTTGTAAGTTTTCGAGTGCCAAATTGAGTTCAGTAGGTAGTATTTCCTTCTCAATCAAAGCGGCTGATGGTGAGACTGTTATTGCAGGATTCTTTGTAATTGCTTTATATTTATTGGTTTGAAACTCCCTGGGGAAGTTTATATCTGATGCTTTATCTGACCAGAATTTACAAAGGATGTTTGAGATTTGCTTATGATCGGTAGTTAGAGAAGAAGAATTATCATCAAGAAGGCTATGTATGTTATAATTGTTTTTGTAACCAGTAAATCTATTTATATTTTTCCATAAACGTTCGACTGAGGATGTAGGATTAATAGACGACGTGAATATTTCTATAGATTTTCTTTTAGCTATTTTAATTTCTTTTTTTAGTTTTGCATTAAGTTTTTTGAAGTGTATGAGATTTTGTGAGTTAATATTTCTTTTAAATAGGTTCCATGCGGTATTCTTTTGCCTTTTTAATGTTTCAAGTTCAGAGGACCACCACGGAACTTGCTTTGAATTAGAATGTGTAGAACTTTGTGGGATTGAAATGTTTGCCGAATCGATTATGATTTTGCGAATATTTGCAGTTTCTTGATTTACGTTGTCGGAGATAAGTTTCGTTTTATTTAGTTTGGAGCAATTTATCTTAAATTTTGTCCAATCTGCTTCCTGTGTTTTAAATTTGGGTTTGTGAGAGTAATGTGATAAAGAAGAGTGTTGAAGGCTAAGGGAAATAATTATAGGAAAATGGTCGCTACCGAAAAGGTTATCTTCTGTCTTCCAATTAAGTAATGCAGCTAAGGTAGAAGAGCAAAACGTTAAATCGACATGGGTAAGACTACCGTGGCTACTTAAATGGGTTGGTGAACCGTCATTTAGTGTCAGAAATGTGGAGTTCGTTATAAAATTTTCTATAATATTACCACGAGCATTGTTTGTTGGAGATCCCCAACATCTATGCCATGCGTTAAAGTCTCCTGCAACTATCGTTGGAGTATTTAGGTTACTAAAAACGTTGTGTAAATTTTCCCTTCTGAGTTTGGTTTGAGGTGGTATGTATGCACACAGAATGTTAAATTTTATTCCAGACTTGATTTCTAGACATATATTGTCGAAATCTTGTTCAAGTGGTATTACTTTGTGTTCTATGGAACTGTGTATGAGAATACCTACTCCACCATATTTGGTAGCTGACGAGTTTGTAACGTAGAGTTTATAATTGATGGGAGTTGGGATATTAGAAACGGAGTGGATGTGAGTCTCTTGGATTGCTATGATCTTAGGTGTATATTGCCTTATTAATAGCAACAATTCATTGTAATTGTTAAGGAATCCATTCATATTCCATTGAACTATATTAAATAACATAAGTTAGTTAGTTAAGAAAAATATAACTTTTTTTTGTTTAATTTTGTGCCAATTTGTAAATGAACTGTGTTTACATCTATCTTTGCAATGTTTAAAAACTGCGAATGGTAACACTTGATTACTATTTAGATTATGCTTATAAGAGTAATAGCTGTTTAATACAGCAATGGGAATATATATTAAAAAATAAAATATTGTTTCAGCTGTAGGTTTTATATTGGATAAAAAAAAGAGAACTTCGGGATAGTAATTTGTTAGTAATATACAAGTAAAAATCGATTTAAAAGAGTTAAATCGAAAATAAAAAATTTCTTTATATAAAGATAGTACTATAGAATTTAAGAGCAATATTTTAGATGATAAGGGAGTAAGTGATAAGAACAATTTAGTGATATGAGAAAGGTGATAAAGAGTGTTAAACATTGTATCTACTTATTATTTTTTTTTGCGTGAACCCGTTACAATTTTTTTCTTAACTTTTTGCTTATTTTTGTTGGATGTGTTTAAAGGTAGAAGTAGAACCTCGTTTTTTGATGTTTGTTTTGTAGAGGTTTCTGCATTTGAGAGAGATGATAAACTTACAAGCTCAGCATCGTTGGTTTCATACTCTGATATTTCTACATCAGAGATTATTGACGAATAATCTTTTACGTCCCGTTGCTTGAGATTACTAGATGTTGTTGGATATGTATTTAAATCGTGTTTGTTGTTTTCATTGCTGGTTTTAAACTTGTTGCTTGTTTCTGATAGCATTACATTACGTTGGGATGATATACCAGTTGAAGGCGATGGATTTTTTGTTACAAAAGAATATGAGTAGGACATATTCGGATGGCGTTCTTTATATAAATTTACAGCTTTCCGTCTGTTTACTTTTTCGATAGTTATTATTGCCTGGATCTCCTTTTCTCTAAGAAAAACTGGGCATTTTTTATCAGTTGCAGGGTGATTGCTGTCTAATTTTATGTCTTTACAGTTAACGCACGATTTTGTTAATTCGCATACTTCCTCAGATTCTTCACTGATGATATTCCTGTGAACAGCTGGCACATAGTTTGGTGTTTTTACAGGTTTTGCCGATGTGGCCGTAACGGAGGCAATTCCTACAACGCAGAGGTAATGGAATATATGTTCGGATTTTTACTCGTTCATACCCAATAGAAATTTCGTTTGGAAGATTGATAGAGTTGAAAGTAAGTATAGTCAAGCCGGTTTCCTCAATATTACCTTCTGGTGTCTTTCGTTTTATTTTGTCGACTTTGGATACATTTTGAGGTTTTAATTCGGTGAGAATTTCTTCTTCGGGTACACCTCTTAAATCATTGGAGTAAATAACTCCTTTTGAAAAATTTAATGAATTGTGTTCCGATACTTCTACAAAAATTGAAGGCGAAAGTGATTGTAGTTTGACCAATTTGTTAGCCTGTGCGACGTTTTTTGTTTTGATGAGAATGGTTCCATTTCTGAGCTTATTACAGCTAGTTACTTCCCCTTCACAGACAGAATCTACAACTTTTTTTATCAAAAACGGTGACACTCTGGATAGCGTTTCTTCGCTGTTGAGTCTCGACATTACTAAATATTTTGGTCCAGGATTTGTTAATTTTATTGTTTTATCTTTATCCAACAAAATTGGTGGCGGGCCTGTTCCACCACTATCTGGTGGTTTATCCATAGTAGGATTTAGTTTCAATTCACAGTATGTAAGTAAAAGAGAAACACCTTTTTAAACACGCGTCTTTGCTCAATTTCAATTTTCCTTTTATTATTCCATTAACATCTGAAACAGATAAAAATTAAAAAAATTTATCAGCTGCGCTGTCAATTTCACCTGTTATGAACTCGCCTTGCGCACTAAGTACTTTTTAAAAGGAGCCTGTACGCCGTTTTTATTACGATTATTTCCATCAGCCTGAGCAGTACTTACACCTAAATATTTTAAAGCTAAATAGTATAACTTAGATGTAAATTTGAACACATACATTTTATATACTTAGACCTAATTTAGTATACTTAAAACTACTGAAATCTTCCGAATAATTATAGTTTTTAATACCGATCAAATAGTTATAAATGGCTTGTTTTCTATGTTTTCTAGCTGTTTATATGTCGACATTTCTTAGGTGCTACCTTAATCATTAGTAAATTTGCAATATATTGAAAGGTATTCTCAAATATAACGTTGAATGATCATAAAGCTGAATTAGCGGGACAATGAAAAGATATTAACAGCTAGGAAACAGAAAAAAACTGTTTATAATTTTTTGATTAGTGTCAATATTAGAAGCTAATAAAGTGAATAAGCTGAATTATTTGTTTAATTTTTTATAATATATACATACATATAAAACTTTGCTTCCTTCCTCTTTTCCGAAACTCGAGGCTTCATTCTAAAAACTGGTTATAAGTATGTGATTCAAAATATTTTTCATCCCGGCCACTACACTTTCCCATCTTTTGGACAGCATGCGAGCCCTGTGTTGACAAAACGGGTCATTATTTGAAGCAATCCACGAATCGATCGCATATTTTAATTTTTGTTTACTTGCGGAGGTGCTAATCAGCCTGACCATGTTCCATTAATCGACACAAGGGATAATCTGAAGGAGCACATCGCGGTAGGACTTCCCATTTCAACATTTCTAAGTATGTCTTGACCACTTTTGCAATATGAGGTCGAGCATTGTCATGCTATAAAATCCCTATTATCATGTCTCTCGTTCTATTGCCGGCCGTTTGTATTTGCTCGACTCAAACGCATTAATTGCGTTCAATAACGATCACCTGTGATTGTTTCAGTCAGTTTTAGCCACTCATAGTACACTACGTCGAGCTGGTCCCACCAAGTACTGGGCATGACCATGACTAGGATAACTTCTAGATTCTATGCGCTTGGAATTATCGTAATGAACCCATTTTAAGTCCTCAGTCACATGCAGAAATCCCTTCCGTCTTTGCCTTGCAAGCAGCAAACAAACGCCGTTCAACATATTTCAGTTTCATCACGTACGACACCCAATTTCCTTGTTTCTGAATGTCAGGCATTTGGAAATGGCTTGTTGCTTCACTTTTAATGATCCCTCCAATTTGTGTTGCATTTCTCATGAGTCTTGATCAAGTAATGCCTCCAGTTCTGCATATTCGAAAAGCTTATCTCTTCCATCACCATGATGATCTTCGACGTCAAAATCACTTTTCTTGACACATTGAAACCACTCTCGGCATATTTTTTCACTAAAAGCGGCGTAACCATAGTTATTTGAGAGCATTCGATGAGCCTCAGCCGCCGGTTTCTTCAAATTGAAGCAGAAAATTAAAATCTCTCGTATATGGCAAGAATTTGGCTCGTAAGCTGACATATTTAATCGAGAATAAATTTATGATGCGAATAAAAATCGTAATATTTCGATGGCGTTATGTTTACATATACCTAAGATTATTGTATGACATTTAAAATCTATTTGTTTCGACTATCACTTAATGATACAGCTATCTGTATCTGTTGCAAAACGGCGGAAGCAAAGTTATCTACTTAATATGATAATATATTACTAAAATATAGAAGTAGTAAAAAAATCTGTGAAGTTATCAACTCTAACTTCAACATATTCAACGTTTTCGGCACTCTTTGGAGATCCCCACTTGTAGATACTCCTTTAGAAGCAGTTATTTGGAAATTGCATGCACAAATGTATTCAGCGGCTTGTTTGGTTTTGTTTTACGTAATTTTTAACGTGTTGTTACTTTTCTGCCTCTAAAAACGCTTTGCGGATTCTTCAACTGCAAATAAAATAATGACTCACACACTTGTTCGTTATACAGTAGTTTATATAATAATTCACAACTTTATTTACACTTGATACCACTGTGTACTAAAACACTAGACTTGCTTACTCTATGAATTATGACTATCTTGCACAAAGTTTAAAAATACACTGACTCGTTGCCGCCTACCTGCCTGCTATTATATATATATGTACTTCTTTATCATCTTTTACAATCGTCATGATCTTTCTAGTAATTCACAATTCTACACTCAAATGTATAAATATAATTCTTACGCATATACACATTCACACATATGCTTGCGATCATTAAACAAGTGACAACAACAAGCAATAAAAGGCAAAATAGCAGGAATGCAAAGCTAACAACAACATCATTTGTTGATGATTTACTTGGAATTTTAGGTTTGTTTGTTTGTGCATTATGTTTTTAGTTTTATGTTGTTTATTTGAATATGCTCTACATTTATGTGAATATGCTGTACATTTAACAAGCAGATCAACGGCTGCACACTGGGTAAGATGTGATAAAAATTTCGTAACAGTATTTTGCATTTGAATTTGCAACTTCACGTATAAAAAGTCTATTAAATGTAACAGTATAAGCCGGCTGACCATTCACAAGACTCTAGACATGCTGATTTTGCGCTAATGTAAACGCCTTCAAATGCTAATTATTTCGAGAAATTTTTCCCCAGCGGTGACCCTCATTTTCACACCGTAATTACGTCGCCAAATGAAATCGTCATAGGTGGGGTTCCAGGAATCCAAAGGTGAATTTGTTAAAACTGTTGTATTCGTTAAAAGAGAATGTGTGATGCGAATTATGATCAGTAGGTTTTATAAGACTGCATTTTCTCAACAAAGACGCTGGAAGAACCCTTAAAAATGATTAATTGAACGACATGTGGTGCCACAACCCAGAAAACATGACCGTCTTCGGCTTTATTGCATGGGAAGTTTCAAGAACGTGACATTTCAACTTTTTAGCAACATCAATTGGTCACCAAGATTATGTGATTTAACGTAGTTTGATATTTTTTTCTGCAAAGATCGTGTCTATATGGACAGCCGCCTCAACGTGCAGTATTTTAAAATTTAATTATCACAGATACACTGCTCGATAAAGTGACAGTAACAAATCAAATCATCGTTCAGAAAAAATACGGAATCGGATACATAAACAGGTTACCTCCCTTACAAAGTAAATGTTTGGTTTTTTAGGTTTGACAGGTTATCAGCTATTGCAAAGCCAGCCCACTTGGGTACAGTCTGGCCCCGCTGTGTAGATGTTGACTTTTGTAAAAGTAATTATTAATTTTTGTATTGAGAACGGTTAAAGGTTTACTTTTGAAACCGAAAAATGGATAACCCGTTATATTTAATGCTTCACAAAACTTCTCATAACTCAAACGAAAGAAAAACACTCATGAAAAAGAACAATATGTAAAAAAAAACTTTGATGCAAATGATTTTAAACATTAAAATTACTAAAGTTGAAAAACAAAACTATAATTTCATAGTCCCTACAATTCTCATATAAGTTTGTTTATTTTCTAAACCATAAAATTTGCATAATTTCAATAGAAATTTTGTTTAAATTGTGTTTTATTTTTATTTTTTATCAGGATACACAACCAAATTAAAATAAAAATAATTTAAAACAAATCCTTTTTTTGTTTTGTACAAAGCAAATTCCTAGAAAATGGCAATTACATTTTTTATTAACTTCATTCAAACTCATATTTCTTTATTATTCTTTTTCTCTTTCCCTTTTCTCCTTATTGAATGTGTAACGTTTGAATTTTTTGACTGCTTTGTTGGCCTTTTATGGAATCTTTTGAAATCAGGTCATAAATTTCGACTCCCCGCGTGGTGGCATTTCCTTAGTTACGGAGAAAGGTGTTTTAACCACAAGCCGTTTGTTGGTGCAGAAGGCAATACAGCAGGACTCCGGCCTTTACACATGCACGCCTTCGAACGCAAATCCCACATCTGTGAGAGTACATATCGTTGATGGTGAGTTAGTTCAACTTTTTAACACACATTTACACTTACATACATACACATCTGTATATTTACAATTTAAAAAGTACGTCCGTTTATATGTGAATAATATAAATTTGCATAAAAATTCATACATATATGTATAGTTGCCATATTTGGCGAAACGTCACTTTGACGATTTTTTAGATTAGATTTTTTCTTTTGTATCTTTCAAGCTGCTTTGATTTTATAACTATATATTTCCCTTTTTTTAATTAATTTAAGCAGGTAATAAAGGAATAATTACGATATATACAGAAAACAAGTGTTTCGTGTTTAGTAACGAAATTCGTTGAATCAATTAATCCTGGATTCAAACAAAAGTTCATTAAAAACAAGAATTGCTCGAAAGCAACTTTTTTGTTTTTTACGCGTGTTTTTCATTGTCGTCCGTGTTTTCTATACTTATACTTATGTTTATTAATAATTTGTAAAAAACGAAATTATACCGTAATAGGTAGAGTTCTTTTTTTCATCATGTGTGAACGTGTTTTTTTACTATTTTATTTTTTTTTTTTTTTGTTTTTTCTCTATTTATTATTATTAATTTCTTTTTATTTCCCCCTTATGTATTTTATTGCCTTACGGGTGCGCGGTGTTGAACTAATTTTTATTATTCTGAGCGGTGTCGAAGGTATATACACTGGGCACTGATCATTTTTAACTAATTTAATGCTGTGATAACGTTTGTTTTGGCCGTTCCGTGTGTTCACAACATTACTTCCTCCTTCATCCTCATAATCTATTTTCTTAGTTCCAGTACAATGCACTGCATATGTGGGGGCTATCCCCTGAGTACTGGTGCAAGATAAAAAAAAATATATTCAAAGCTGTTTTTTTGTGATATACAAATTGTTTCTTCAGACCAACAATTTCATTGATTTTTTTTACCATCATTAGTCACAGTCTATCTCCGATAAAACCGGAATAAGTAAAAACCGGAATAAGAGAAAAGAGTGAAATACTGTGTGACTTTTTAAATTCGATTTTTGTTTTATACATAGCGTTTTAGTTCCAGATTTTCTTTTCTTAACAAGGATTTTTTATAATACAAATTTGCTGTGATCAATAATTTTTGATTGAAGGAAACAAGAAAAATAATTATCAAATCTTTAGCTGGGTGACAACTAGCTGTTTTGTAGCTGTATTAACCACTTAGCCACCGAGTCATTTAATTATTTTCTATCTATATTCATCTCACATTGAATCACATATGCATTTTGTTAATTGCCCACATTGTTTGTACAGCGTTTGCTGTCTCAGAACTAGCGGTATTTCTTTTTTAGTTATTAACATACATATTTTTGTATTTTTAATAATTCTCCGTACCCAGACAATTATTGTTATATATTTATTAATACAAAGAAAGAAAAAAAATTGTATGTGTGTATCTATAAGATGTAATTTTGAGAAAAAGCTTGGCTCCACTAAAAAATCTTTGGATTTCTGAGGAAGAGTATGTGAAAAATCATTGGAAAATCTCCTGTCTCTAAGACAGGAGATTACTATGAAAAATCATTTACAAAATTAGAAGCTACATAGCATATGTGACACAAAAGATCCCAGTGGAAGATCTTGTTCAGGATCGGTAATTCTAATTCAAGCCAGAATTAAGCACTTTTTACTGAACGAGCAAATATATGCATTGACCATTTTTTTTATCAGACCTCGTATTCAGAAAAATACATTGTGAGCTAGTTCGAAGAAAAAGTTTGACGTTCAAGTTAAGGTTAAGCCAACATGTCATGCCTATCAAACTTAACAACTATTTAATCTTTTCCGCAGCAAAATTAAGTCAAGTACTTTGGTATTCACATAGACCGTAGGCTAACGTGGAAGTCTCGTATTGATGAAAAAGACACTCAGATAAAACTAAAAAAGCGCAACTAAATTGACTTATGGACAGAAGTTCTACATTGCATTTGGTTTACAACCTTTTGTTATACAACGTAATTATAAATCCAATATTGTTCTACGTCAAACATTGAACGAATTGAAAGGCGACATAACCAAATGCTTCGAGCGATTTTTGCAGCTTCATAATACGTAAAAAAATCAGGAATTCAAATAGATCTGTGTGTTGCGCTGGTAAAAGACGAATATTTCCAATCCTGTTGCACGTGGCATATATAATTTTGGCGGCCATACACGGTTGAGAAGAAGTGTGACCTTTGCCACCATCAGAGCATTGAACAGATGATTTTACCGGTACAGTTCGGACAAAATAAAACTTTTTGTCTAACAAACATATTTTTAGTAAATTTTTTATGTTCAGTAATAAGAAAAAAATTAAAAAAAAATAAAATTGAGCCAAAGCCAAACAAAAATGAACGAAGAGGCAGTAAAATAAAAAGCTGATTTGCGTAACAGTCAAAACTTTCCTTTAACCCAAAAAATCTACAAAACGCTAGAAAATACAAATGCTTTTAAGCTTGTACGCAGCAATACAAACATCTGCTTTGTATAGTTAATAAATAAAAAATATATAAAAATTTTTTAATATTTTAGTTCCACTAAGGGCTTTTTGACAAAGGTTACGTAGAAATTTGTTGAAAATGCATTTTATAAAACTGAATTATTTTTTGTAAAGAACACCATTAGCTTTAACACTTTGTTTAACTCTTATTAACAAGTTTGTAAATTGTTAATGTCTTAACAGGTGGCATGTCATAAGGTCCAGTGTCATAATGTCCATGGACGTTATAACACACTTAAAATAAGGTCCATGGACGTTAAGACACTTTTGAAAATGTCGTAGTGTCCATGGGCATAGTGACACTTTGCAAATGGACATTATGTCATTTTTAAAAATGTCATAAGGTCCATAATTAGAAAAGAATTTGTATTTGAAGATAACCGTATATTTCAGTGATAATGTGAACCAATAAAAGCCGTTCCCTTTATCAAATTGGCCCACATTTTCGTTGGCAAAACTTTGATGCATAACTCTTGCTTATATTGCCTAAAAGAAATTAACACTTTCACTCTTTTTGATTAAAGAAGTAATTATTTCAATACAGAATTTGTTTATATTCTCTTTAAATCTACGAATTAATATTCCCTTGAAAAATTAAACCAAAATTTGAGTTTTTTTTTACATAAATGAGTTTTCACAGAAGTAAAAAGTACTTTATTATCAAAATAAATAATCGCTTATTGAGATATATTTATGAGTATATCACGTTCAAAAATTTGTCTATAGTAAAGGCAAAGTTGAATTACGTTTCTTAGATTTAGTGTCCAAATTTTGAAAACCAGGAGAACAAATTGTAAAATACCTCCCAAGCATGTAACGCATTTTAAGATTTCTGTCACCTGACTATTGATGTTGACAGCATTTTCTTCGATATCTTTTGTTTCTGAATCGCTTTCTTCTCCAATATCTTTTTTTATTTTTTATTTAATAGTCTTTATTACTTTGCATTGATTGATTACTTATAAAGGAACTATGAATATAAAGGGAATTATAATATTATAAAGGACAAGTAATTTGATTTATCTGATAAGCAATCAAATAAAAGAAAATTGTTTTATGCATTGATAATAATATTAAAAACCTCAGATACTAAAAAAAGTATGAGTCTAGTGTCCAATTGCTGATCACCGATTTTTCCTTCATACTTCCTTTATGAGTGATCAATCAATGCAAAGTAATAAAGACTATCAAAACCAAAAACTTGATCAGTAATTGGACACTAGACATAAATATATATCAGTATCTGAGGTTTTTAATATTACTATCAATACATAAAACAGTTTTCTTTCATTTGATTGCTTATCAGATAAATCAAATTGCTTGTCCTTTATATTATTATATATGCACATATATAATAAAAAACAGCACTTAGAAAACACAGAAAACGTAATGGCAAAATTATAAACAAATCATATCAGGTGACAAAGGTATTGTCGTTTTGACAACATTCGTTCTTAATTGAGCAAATTGATCTCATCTTGACAACAAGACATTTTCAATTTAATACCGGTATTTTTGTGCCATCTATTCGCAATTTGACGACGATATGTTCACAGTTTGACAACGATGTGTCCACAATTTAGCGAGAAATGCATTATCATTCGCTGACAAATTAAAGAACGTCGTTTTTCTCTTTGTGTACCTATACGTTCATATACTCGTATATAGTTATGATAAAGGTATTAAAATCAAAATTTTCAACTTATACAAATTTTTTATTATTACTTAAGTTATGGACGTTATGACACTCCGCAAAGTGCCATAGAGTCCACGGACTTTACGACACCTCCGTAATAGACAATATGTCACTTTCAAAAGTGTCTTAACGTCCATGGACCTTATGACACTTTTAAGTATGTGATAACGTCCATGGACTTTATGTCACTGGACGTTATGACATGCCACCTGTTAACACATGCGTGCAACTAAATTATAATTTCTTGCGCTTTCTACTCTTTTTGCGAACACTTTACGGTTATTTTGCTTTAGCAAAGAGCTACCAATACTGTTTGCTGTTAAAGCTTTCAATACTATAGTTATTTATTAAAGTCAAACATGTTTATTTTACCTTATTAAAATAAAACGAGCAATTTTACATGTTGACAATTTTTTGACGATTTGCGACAACCTTGCGCTTTAAACCCCGATTTGTCTGGCAACTACATTAGTATATCTGTTTTGTTTTATTTATGATGAACGCAAAATGTTAATTTACTCAAACTATTAAAAAGCTGAGACACAAATATTTTAACTGATAAAATTTTTATTTGCTAGAGTTCATCAAACAGCTGTTTTGTATTTATATTTATAAAACAAGTTCTCTAAAGAAGTTTAAATTAAAAATTTAAATATTTAAGGAATTATAAGCATATGTTAATTATAATTTTGGTTTATGTTGTATTAAGTTACCTAAAGCAATCAAATTAAACAATGTTAGATTTGGTACTTTAAGTTCAAAGAGTTATTATACTCGTATGTTTACTATTGTAAATATTATGACTACCCCGTTCATACCACAAGGGTCATACACACAAATGTAGATAACTCAATAACGTCATATATTTATATGCTAATATAATAAATATCGTATAAATTATAATCTATAAATAAGCA
The DNA here is from genome assembly GCA_914767995.1 of Thecocarcelia acutangulata. Lineage (NCBI taxonomy): Eukaryota > Metazoa > Arthropoda > Insecta > Diptera > Tachinidae > Thecocarcelia > Thecocarcelia acutangulata. Next base: position 38,568,864 of record OU612095.1, on the reverse strand, counting down.
GAAATTCATTGCATAAAAATCATTTATTTATTATAACTACTCGTATGTAGTTATGTGTAGAGGTTTTATTTCAATTGCATTTGTCTGAACTAGCAGTATAGAGAGATACAGCTTACCCAGTGGTATAAGGGACTACCACCGTGCGTGCAGCTTTGCTAGCACTGCTTCTATATATACGACATCCATTTTTTGATTATTATTTTATTTTTATTATTTATTGTATCTTCTACGAGAACTAACAATAAGTATGCAAACCTTAATACTTCAAATAAATTAAATAATAAATAAAAAAAAATTAATTGATAATGAGACCAGCCAATTTGGAATCCTGTGCACACGTGTACATACATACAAATATCAATACACATACTAGTGTACCGAAAAAGCCACACACTAAACAATTATCAAGGATACTAACACTCCCTTCCTGCGTTTTAGGTTTCAACCACAGCCAGAAAGTTTCTGCCAAGGTAGGCACCTCAACCAGGATCAGCCCGGGTCGAACCGCAAGCAGAACTACCTGGGAGCCATGCTGATCCCCGTTCTGGCAATTTATACCCTTGGTAAGGGTTTCGGAAGCCAACACAACATAAGTCATGTGGCTTCCTAGAGTTCTGTTTGCCGCACCAAACGAGGGACCCCTTCCCCTCTTTTCCCCGAAAACAGAGCGCCCAAGTTAGAAACACGCCAAGGCAAAACCTGTTCCCCGGGGGGAAGAGCCAAGACAGAAAAAACACGTCAAGTTCGGTCAAATGTGAAGGTTTTGCTCACTGTTTTCTTCGCCTGCAATGGCGTGTGCATCATGACTTCTTGCCAAAAAGTCGTACGGTCAGTGATGAAAGAAGATGTTGTAGATAAAAAAAAAAATTCTGTTAAAGCCTAATTTAATGAATATAACTTTATATTTTCTTATCTGTTTTTACTGAAAACAATTTTATTACAAGGATTGCTGATCAGCCGGTTGTGCGATTGATCAGCTTGAGCTTTTACTTAATTCTCTCTGTTTAATAATTCATAATTTTCTTATGCTTAATCTAAGTGTGAGAAAATGCTTGGTCGACATAAATACATGTCGACCAACTGCATTGAATGTTTGGATAAATACTAGCAACAATGTGTGCATATCATGTGTCATGCTGACGGCATGACGACGTACAGTCAAACACATATAATGTGAACTTATTGCATTTACAGTCAAACACATATAATGCGGACAAATGCAAATGAAATGTGCTGTTACTAATTAGTCACACTACAAAGACGAAGACAGTGAAATCAGCTGGCAAGGTTATGGCCACCGTATTTTGGGATGCACACGGAATATTGCTAAACTATTATCTAGAAAAAGTATCCACAATCTCAGGAAAATATTATCGTGCATTACTGGATTGATTGATTGATGCAATCAAGAAAAAACCACCACATTTAAAGAAGAAAAAATTGTTTTTTCTTCAAGAAAACGCACCGGCTTACACACCACTATATACGATGCTAAAGTTACAAGAAATACACTTCGAATTGGTTGATCATCCATTTTATAGTGCAGATTTAGCTCTTAGTGACTTTTGCCTGTTTCCAAACTTGAAAAATGGCTCGCAGCAAAAAGATTCATCTCAAACGAAGAACTAAACTAACGTGTATCTGAGAGGTTCCCAAAATCGTGTTATTTAGATGGTACAAACAAGTTGAAATATCATCTTACTAAGTGTATTGAACTAAAAGGAGACAATGTTGAGAAATAAATGGTTTTTGAAACAAAAAAAATATTTTTTCCCTACTTAAGTAGCTTTAATATCAATCCGCTACAAGGACAAGTAATTTTATTGCACATTACAGGTAATTTTACATCACATAGAAAATTAATTTCTAATTTAGTTTCTTTAATAATATATTTCCTAAAAACACAATCTCATCGTGATGGCCCTTTTAATAGATGTACATTTGTAGTACTTTTGGTACGAAAATTTTGCTAGAAAAATTACTCATCACTATTGTTTCTGACTGACAAAGGGAACGATCTTTAGGGCTCAAGTGAGCTAGAGAATCTAAGCTACTTTTTGGATAATCCAGCGACCTGCCTACCGAACCTAGCCATTGTTTCTGATAAGAAAATTTACAAAGAAAAAAGTAAAGCTCATCTTTTGCCGCTTTGTCAAAATCGTTATTTCTAACCGCTCAGCGGCAACGAGGCGGTCTTTCGGTTTGCTTCATACAATTTGTATGGTCAGGAGTAATTTTGGCAGCAAGCAAATGCTTGCCGCTTTTGTTTATGTATAGCTGTTAGATACAAAAAAAAATTGTTTTGAAAAGACTTATTTTACAAACTGTATATGTTTTGCGAAAAATGCTGCCCTGAATCTCCGAGTTTTGTTCCAGAAATTGTACGGGAATATGTTTCCCTTGTTAATCATTTTTAAAATGTTATTTTAATGTTCACATTTTATTGATATAATATAATATTAATGATGCTTCAAATTTGTTTGGAACGATTACTTTGAGCAGCACGAGCATTTTACGTCTATTTAATATGATTTACAACTAAGCTTATTGCTGGCAAGTAGGAATTTAAAGCTAAAGAAACTAATCGGTGACAAAGTCATTGTAGATTTTTGCCCTTCTAAGCACATTTTGTTTTTTCAAGGTAGTAAATCATAACCCTTAAGATTGAATTTACATGACGCAAGCCCCAACTTATGTTTAAAGAGTTTTCTAATGTTTTTCTTCTTTTGTAGAGTTACACAAATGTGTTTGTATAGAAAAATATGCAGAGGTTATGTTAATATTTTGCCCTCGCTATGCCCACACGTTTAATTTATGTTAAATTTCAATATTTGCTTTATAGAAACTGTACATACTTACACACATATGCCTTTGGGTGTGTGTGCTTAAAAAAATATAGGAACCAGAAGAAACTCAAGTAAAGTGATTGCGTAAATCTAAATGTGAAATTTATGATGCCACAAAATTTAAATCTCATATGTTTGTAAGAATTTCAGAGTGCTGGTTGAAAAGTCGTGCATGATGATTATGTGCGTTTTTCTTCCATTTTATAAACGATGTCAGTTTCAGTAAATATTTTGCATTTCATACATATGTAAGTATGTAGATATATGCTTGCTTGTATATTTTTTTACATTTCTCTTAAATACTTTTACAAGCAGTATTTATTTATGGTAGCTTGTGTGAGTACTTGCAACATACATAGCATATGTATGTACATATATATTTGTTTTTAAATTTATTTAATGTACATATTTTAAAAGTGTTCTTCGGTATAGGATTTTATAATGTGGCAACATATGCATAAAATGGAAGTCGGTGTTCGGCAGTTAAAGTAATGGCATAATAACAGGCACAAGATTGATAGAAATTCTGTTTGTGGCAGATTAGTGGTCGATAATACAATGTTCAATACAATAAATCCTGCAGAGCAATAAAATGAACTTCAAATAGAGCTTAGTGGGGGAGTTGTAAATAAAAAACGAACAATATTGTTGTAAAAAGGACCTATTATGGAATTTATTACTTATGCTAAACAAAAACATAAAGTTATGCAAACTAATTACTTTTAATGAGGTTGTAAATTTCCCTTATTTTGCAACTACAACAAAATATAAGGAGTTGACTGAAATATGCCAGCAAAAAATCTGAAGGTTTAGGGAAACAGTAAAAGAATGGTTTGGCTCCCAATTGCGCTGTTTTAAAATGTCTCCGTAGGTGCGCTAATAGAAAAAAGTACGATAAAACCACCTATAGACCACCAAACTAGACGTTAAAGCCCCGGGTGAAGCCATACCATCAAAATCGTTCAATAGCTAAAATTCTTGTTTGTCAAACATGGCCTGTAGTGCGATTATATTACATTTATTAAGACAATCGTGTTGTTATAATAGTTATAACAATATATTTTTACAGAATTTTTTATTTACTGAATCGTTAAACTGAACTAGCAATAAGTATTTACATCTTAATACTAAACATAACAAGTAAGAGCGTATATTCGGCTAGGCCAAATCTAAAATACCCTTCACTATAGTCACCTATATATAGTATATATTACAAATTTGAACTAAATATGCTCGGATATATATGAACCGACATCGGGGAAAAATATTTTTGCCTTGTAATCACCATTCCGAAAAGAAAATCTTTCATGGAAATTTCCTTAAAAAAACGGTTTAAGCTATATCTCGCTTAAATATGGACCGATATTGATATTTTCCATTTTCTGTATTTTATTTATCTCGTTTTGTAACCAGAACTGATTTTAAGCAAAAAAACTTTCCACTATCAAATCGGTTTAGACTATATCTCGGGTATATATGGACCGATATCGGAAATTTTAATTTTCTCTATTTAGTAACCTCCTTGTATTATCAGAACTTATTTTAAGCAAAAAAAACTTTTAAGTTCGCTTATCCGACATTTTCATTAAAAAATTGGTTTAGGCTATATCTCGGTTATATATGGAGCAATTTCGGAAATGTTCATTTTCTGTATTTTAGTAACCTTATTTTATTACAAGAACTGCTTTTAAGCAAAAAACATTTTTTTATGGAAAGATCGGTTTAGGCTGTACTCGTATATCGGCTATACGAGTATATGGACCGATATCAGAATTTCTCATTTTCTGTATTTTAGTAACCTTCTTTTATTACCAGAATAGCAAAAAAAAAAAATTCATCGAAAACTCAGTTTGTACTATATCTCGAATATATGTATATACCGATATCGGAAATTATCATTTCATGTATTTTAGTAACCTCGTTTTATAATCAGAACTGATTTTACGCAAAAAAAAGAGTTTTTCAAGGAAAAAATGGTTTAGTCTATATCTCGGGTATATAGGGACCGATATTAGAAATTTTAACTTTCTCTATTTGGTAACCTTTTTATATTACCAGTACTTCTTTTAAACAAAAAAAAAAAATTTTAAGTTTGCTTACGTGACATTTTCGTGAAAATACTCGGGTGTACGAGTATATGGACCGATATCGGACATTTTCATGTTCTGTATTTTACTAACCTCCTTTTATAACCAGAACAACTTTTATGCAAAAAAGTAGTGTAGGTTCGTTTACGTGACATATTCTTGAAAAATCGGTGTTGACTATGTCTCGGATATACTGGTACATGGACCGATGTCGAAAATTTGTATTTTAGTAACCTCCTTTTATTACCAGAAATGATTTTAAACAAAAATAATTGAACATGTTACTTACGCAACATTTTCAGGGAAAATCAGTATAGGCTATATCTCGGATTTATATGGACCTATATCGGGAAAAACTTTTTTCCGCTTTTAATTGCCATGCTAAATAAGTGTGTGAAGAATGGAATGGTGAAAGAAAAAAGTTTCTAAGTTTAATGGTTTTCCCAGACACGGTATTTAAAAGACCGACAGACGGACATCGCTTAATAGACTTTTCCATCAATTCTGATTCAGTATATATACATATATACTTTATAGTGTCGCAAATAAAAATTATAGAAATTACAAACGCAATTACAAAGTTATATATACCCTTTACATTTTTGTGAAGAACACAAGAAAAAAAACTGTTTTTTTCTAAAGTCCGGCCAATGTAAGACAAAAAATTTTATCCGAAAAATTATACACAAATATTAGCCACGGGTATGGAAAAAAGACCAAGTTGCTCCGAAGATGAGAGAAAGGTATTCATTAGATTAATGACGCTCCGAGAAGACTAGAGGATAAAAGTATAATGCAACGACCAATTTTGATATATTGGGGAATATAAAGAATGTGCTCACGTAAAACCACCGCCAGATGTGATATAATAGTCGTAAGTGCCTCTAAAGCTGACCGAATTAAAAGTTCTAAATAGCTAAAAGTTGAATTAGAGCTTAATGAAAGTGCCTTACCTGGATACATCGCACAGAAAAAAAAAAAAAAAAAAACATGTTAGTTCTGATTGGATTTTGTCAGAAAAAACATTAAGAAATCAAATAAAAATGGAAAAATATTTTATGAAGTGACGAATCCAAGTGGGGGTCAGAAAAAAAAACGCTATGAATGGCATGTAGCTAACCAACAACAAAATCCCAGATATAATATAAAACGATAAATTAATTTACTATCAAACATATTTTAACTATGTGGCCACTACTGTATATCGATAAAATCACCTATTTGACCTTCTCATGGTGGCAAAGGTATCCCTTCTTCTCAACCGACTGTAACCGCAAAAGTTAAGTGTGTTGCGTGCAATAGGATTTGGGTAAAGTTCCAACTTACTGATATATATACCTTGTGCCAAACTTTGAAAATTCGTCTTTTACGCACGGAATACACAGATCCTTGTGAAAAAATTGTTAGATTATACTTTAACTCTTTCAACAAAAGTATTTTTGTATCAAGTAGTCTATGAAAATTGTGTATTGTAATAATTTTTCTTTTTGATTAAAATTGAGTGTGTATTTGTTTGAACTTGAGAACAGAAGTTTGTTTCATTTTCTTGGCGTCTAATAAAAATATATATGTAAGTACTTATATTTGTTTAGCATTATATAAAAACGAGAAAAAAATGTAAAATTGCTGAAAGGCTACATATTGAATATTTGCAAAAGGTAAGTCTGTTTAAAATGAAAATATAAACATATGTAACAATACGTGCAACCATATTAATATGGTTACATATGACTGTTAAGATTGCAATCGAAGACGGAATTCTTCATAAATATTTTTGTTTTATTGCAGCAGATGGATATTTCAACATCAAAGAGGAGATGCATTGCGATTATTTTTTTCTAATTAATGTTAAACATAGTATTAAAATATATTATAAACCGTCTTTTTGTTGCTATGAATTATCATATGTATGTATATATGAAACTTATAACAAAAATATGGTTTAATTACAATAAAGCGATTTGTGATATTAGTATGATTATTTCACGAAATTAATATGGTTACATATGAGTAGTGTATGTGAGTATGATAATTAGTAGAAAACTTTAATTAATATAGTATTGTTACTTATTATAATAACAATGTTAAAAAAAATATATAGTTTGGTTACTTATAATATTTTATTTTTACAATACTATGGTGTGTCACTCAGTCACTCACATTTAAAGTCGGGCAGACACATGAAAAAACGTTTAGTCCCAATATTTATAAGCTGACGGAAGAAAAATTCGTTTTAATTTTGTTTATTTTATCACAAAAGTTCTTTTATTTAAAAACAACAAAAACAATTTATTCCAAGTTCATTTATTAAATGTATACGAAGGCTTAACTTAAATAAGGTCACTTTTCAGTCTCACATTTAAAGTCGGGCAATTAAAAAATTAGCATTATGTGAACATAACGCAAAAGCATTATGTGAACATAACGCAAAACTAATATTTTGTAGATCCACCTTTTTGGGTTTCAACAGCTTGTAAGCGGTTAGGCAAAGATTCCACTAATTTTTTGCAAACCTCAGGACTTATATTATTCCACTCTTCCTGTAAAGCATTCTTTAGTTGTGGAATTGACGTACACTGCCTGTCCTGCATCCGGCGGCCTAATTCGTCCCACAAATGTTCAATAACATTGACAATAACATCGGACAGTTATAGAGCAGCCAATTCTTTACATCATATGCTGAATGTTTAGAATCATTGTCCTGGTGAAATAGGAAATTAGTTTCAATGCCGAGTTTTTTTACGCTTTCTTTTAAATTTGTTCTCAAAATATTTAAATAAACATTCTTATTCATAACACCGTCAATGAAATGCAAATTTCCAACTCCTGAGGTGCCATGCATCCCCAAACCATAACCGATCCACCACCGTGCTTTACTGTTTTTCTTAAATTCTTGCCTTCCATCTCTTTGTTTGGTTTGCGCTATACTTTGCCTCTTCCATCGCACCCAAATAAGTTAAATTTACTTTCGTCAGTAAACAATACCTAAATATTAATAATAAGCCTAATTAACTTTTTATGTTTGTTCCAATTTACGGTACTCCAGAAATCAAAATCTTTGGTCATATATTGACGAGCAAAAGCAAGCCGTTCGCTTTGGTTTTTCTTACTTATAAGAGGAATTTTCCGTGCCACTCGGCCATAAAAGCCATTCTTGCGAAGAAGTCTTCTTATTGTTTCTGGGTTTACCTCCGTCCCAGAGCAGAAGTAAAAGGATTTTTCTTCACCTGTTTTAAAATCATGCTCTCATCTCTGGGTGAAAGCTTTCTTGCTCGGGCTCCGCGTTTTTTATTTGCTACCAAACCACTTTCTTTATATCTAGAAATAATATCATGCACTGTAGATTTGCTTTTTTTTTTATCAAATTAGATATTTCCCTTTCAGATTTTCCATCTAAGTGCAACTCAATTATTATTTTCCGTTCTTCGAAGGTGGATTGTTTAATTTTGAGCGGCATTTTTCAAAAAACTTTTATAATCTTCACTGATCGAATGATTGTATAAGAAGAAATAATTGTTTTGGTGACAAAAGAAGAAAAAATTGGAAATAACGATATATTTCACTTTTTCATTGTAAAAAACATTAAGTGCCCGACTTTCAATGTGAGACAGAGAATTTTTCTCATTTTGTTATTCTTATGTATTTTATAACGGGACTTAAAATAAAATTTCTTTGGTTTTTCTATTAATAAGAGTTTTTATGATAAAACAAAAAAAAAGTTAAACGCATCATCTTTCATCAAAACATAAATATTAAGATCATAAATTTTCGACAATGTTTGCCCGACTTTAAATGTGAGTGACTGTAACTATGTAGTATCATCAGGTATTATCATTTAATTCAATAATAGTATGTTACCCTTAGAATATTGTGATGTCAATCATATTTTTTTCCTGGTAAATAAAATAAAAAAAATTAATAACAAGAAAAATAGTTACTACCTTTAAGCTTAGTATTGAGATTGAATGTCCGAAAATTTTTCAGCAACATTACTTATTTCGTACGAAAAAATTGAGATGTACTCAGTGTTGTCTATTTTTTCTCTTATTCATATTTGTTTTTTAATTTTAAGTACACATGTATGTATTTCGTGCGAAAAAAAGCTTTGCTTATGTTATTTCGCAGCTGAAAAAACAAATAGTCCCAAAAACAATTTTATTAAAACATGTTGCGGATACATTTTGTGTGTTTTTCGCTTTAAAAACTCAGTACTACATTTCTAAACTTAATTCGCAAATATTTCATACGAAACAATTTTGTATGCAATTTGAAAGAATTTCGCACGAAATAATGAACTCAATATTAGCCTTTAGCTGGGGAAGAGCTAGCTGCTTCGTAGTCTCTACACTACTTATCAGCACACACTAGCTAACAAACAATATTTCATGATAGAGATACTGTAATTTGTAAAATATAAAAAACGTTCTTAAGCTTTTTGAGAAGCTTCCACTTTTCATACAATCATTAGCTTTTACTTCTATGTGTGCTCACAAGCCATAAAAAATCAAGCTTTTGAGAAAAGTCAATGTCAATATTCAAAAATATCCAGACGTTTCTTATATAAAGGCGTTCAAACCATTTTTAGGGAAAATTCCATAAAACTGTATTCATAAACGAATTTTACGTTGAAATGTTATTTTTAGCAGTTTTTTAAGTCAACCATTTCTAAAACTGATTGCACCCAATTTTAAGACAATTTTAAGGTGATATTTGTGTTTTTTAGTTATTGTTTATTTATATGTTGCGAAAATTTTTATTGCATAATTATGAGAAATCCGATGATATTGATAACAATAGATGTGTGTTTTTAATAGAAAATATGAACAGAAGACTTTCAGGGAGAGAAATAATCTATTTTGTTCTGGATTCCAGATAAGCAATTACGCTTTACATTTTTTCCAGTCTTCTTATTTTAGTTATTACTAACATTTTATTTATATAAAATAATATACATATGTACGTTAACAAAATGCCATGTACATCAGTGATGTGTAAAAAAATGAAATAATAAAAAAGCTCGTTATTCATATTTTTTTCCTACGCGTAAGCAAAAGGAATCAAAGTAAAACTTTTCTGACTCAATAATTTTTGCTATTTAATTGAAAGACAAAATGGAGTTGACATTTATTTATTTGTTTTAAAGTCGAATTTCATAAAAAACAATACAAGACATTTCTATACATGACTACTATGTGAACAAAAAACCGTTTTTATCGCAGCACTAGGATTCAGATGAGAATTTCATATGATGGCGTTGCCAATTTCAATAAAATAATTTTTAGCTAAAATGCTATTTATGAATATGTTTTTATAAAATGTGTTTTTTTGCTGAAAATTCTGTTTTAACTAAAAAGTTTTCGATCTCTGAACTTCGTAACGTTTCGAAATCAGCTACAAAACGTTCAATATTTATTTACGAAAAGGCGCGTTGGGCTGAGCTCAACCAATTTTATGAGCATTTTAATTGGAAACTTTGTTTTCTAGATAATGATATAAATGCTTCTGCAAAAATGGTCGAGAATATGATATTGCTAGGGATGAAAACATTCATCCCCTCCAAGCAAATTTCGATTAAACCAAGAATGAAGTTTTGGTTTAATCAGACGTGCAAAAACGCAGTCAGATCCAGAGAGGAAGCGTTCAGTAACTGGCGTTTAAACAAAACCCCAGATACTGATTTGCTACGCAAAAAGGCAAGATCTTCGTGTGCCAAGGTACTTAGGCGTGAAAAGTCTCTTCACGAACAGCGCCTTCGTGCCACGGTCCTTACAGCTCCCCGGGGCAGTAAGACCTTTTGGTCTTTCGTTAAGAGAGTAAAGAATAGTGCTAGTTCGTCAATCCCAACTCTCTTAAAGAATGACCAAGCATTCACCGACCCGGTTGACAAGGCTAACCTGCTGGCTGAAATTTTTGCAAGCAATTCTTACTTGCCGGAAAGCAGTCAACCACTTCCCGAGCTCGAAAGAGTATCTGCAACTATGCCAAAGATATTTTTCCGGGCTCGAGCAGTTAAAAGTGTTTTGGCCGATCTCGACATAAACAAGACTCCTGGACCGGATGGCATTCCAGCACTGGTCTTGAAACAGTGTTATTCTACGCTTGCGCGTCCATTAGCACGCCTATTCAGCAAACTTTACCATAATGGTGAGTTCCCATCGTGCTGGAAGGTTGCTAATGTAACGCCAATCCCCAAAAAGGGTGAGGCAAATAACCCTGAAAATTACCGCCCAATTGCAGTTTGCTCTGCACTTTCCAAAGTAATGGAAAACATGGTTAACCATCACCTTATGAGGTATCTAGAGTCGCACAAATTACTTTGCGATCGTCAATATGGGTTTCGTAAGAGTCGCTCTACTGGAGATCTTTTGGCATATCTCTCTGAGAAATGGTGCCAATCAATCCATCATTTTGGCGAAAGCAAAGTGGTAGCTCTGGATATCTCCAAAGCGTTTGACAGAGTGTGGTATGCTGCACTACTGGCAAAACTTACTGCTTTTGGTGTCGGTAATGACTTTTCGCGATTTATATCGAGCTTTCTTAGAGACCGCACTATACGAGTTGTTATAGATGGGATCTCATCAAACGAGTTCAAGATTAATTCAGGGGTACCGCAAGGCTCCGTTCTCTCTCCTACCCTATTTCTTATCTTCCTCAACGACCTGCTCTATCAAACTTCCAATCCTATCCTCTCTTTTGCAGATGACAGCAGCATTTGCTATTCATACTCTTTCACTTATAGGCCCAGCCTATCAGAGATCGCTGCCAAGAGGCTACATATGAATGATTCACTGAACAGTGATCTTCTATTAATATCCGAATGGGGTCGCAAAAACAGGGTCGACTTCAATGCTCGTAAGACCCAGTGCTGTTTATTAACGCACATTAACGTACTCATGGATGGTATAAATATTGAGGAATCGGGTGCTCTTGATGTTCTTGGAATGAAAGTACAGTGTGATGTTCGCTGGCATGATCACATTTTTCATGTCTCTAAAGAAGCATTCAAGTGCCTCGGTTTTTTGAAACGGTGTAAGATGTACTTCACTCCATCCGATCTCCTTACTATTTATACCACCTACATCCGACCGAAAATGGAATACAACTCTCATGTTTGGGCCGGTGCCTCAAAGTCTATTTTGGGGTTACTCGACCGTGTGCAGAAGAGGGCGAAGAAGCTTATCGGTGACAGTAGGATATCCAACTCTATTGACTCACTGGAGCATCGACGCAGTGTGGGGTGCGTTACTCTGTTCTATCGTTACTACAACGGATTTTGCTCTGACGAGATTACGGATCTCGTTCCTGAAACTCGCACATTTTTACGTAACACGCGTTCATCGTCCAGAGCTCATCCATTTGTGGTCGATTGTCCGGGGAATCGTACTACGCATTTCAGAGAGAACTCGTTTTTCAGCCGCACGCTTCGTCTGTGGAATAAGTTGCCTGCAGACGTGTTTCCTATCTGTTATAACGTTGGAAAGTTCAAGTCAAATGTTCACAGGCACTACTCCCTCTTTCCCCCTCCTCATAACCTATTTTCCTAGTTCCGGTACAATGCACTGCATATGTAGCGGTCATCCCCTGAGTACTGGTCCAAGACAAAAAAAAAAAAAAAAAAGAAAAAAAAAATGCTGATTAGTGTTTTTTTTTATGAATACGGCTGTTTGTATCTAGGAAGATCGGTGTTGCATGGTTTGGCAGAAATATTATGAACGTGATGCAGATCAAATGGAACACTTCATCGGATCCTGGGGTTGGTTCTGAGCTGGACCTGTGATATGCAGATCTGCTGAGATACATATTACACTCAGGCCATACAGAACCAAACCTAGCAAAACTATAATTGCGCTATGCTATGACAATTGACTGCTACTTCCACTATTTCGAATAATAATTTTCATTCGTATAAAAACATTTGAAACAAAAACAAAATTTGAAAATTTGTTTTTGTTTTAAATGTATTTATGCAAATGAATATGTTTATTCCAAATAGAGGAAGTGGCAGTGACTTTTTTTCTTATTATTTAAGATTATAAACAAATGAAGAATATCAACTTAAAATTAAGATCATGTGAATTAAATTTGTTTGTGGTGTTACATCAATCATCATTTTTATGCGGTTACTACGCTAAAGAGCACTTGAGAACCATCACAAAATCACAGAATATGCACGAAAAAGTAGTCGAAAAATACCTCAAAAAGGGAGGTTGCTGCAGCAAAATGCAGACGGTAATTTAAATATTTTCTGCTTTGTATATAATAATGACGTAATAAATAATAATGGCGCAAAATTTTACGTTAGAAACCACAGCTTTATGTGTGTTTCGTTTTACTTTACTTTTTAAAGCGAAATATAGATTACCCTTGTTAGATAAAAAATAACATATTAACGGTCTTATATACAAAAAAATATATATTTTTCTTGTTTATTAAGCTAATATTAAACAAATTTGTACGGAAATTTGTCTACTAAAAGCTTAAACACATAAAATATTCTTATAAGAAAGGCAGTTAAAAATTATATATTCCTTTTATAACATGTCCTTGTCAAACATGTTTTAATACGCAGCTTTAAAAGAGGTCTTATTAAAACCCAAAGATGGAGCATTGAAAACTTAGATACATATTTGATTTTATTTGAAGACGATTGCGTAGGTAGAACTTTGCAAAATCGTTTAAATTCGCTACTGTTTGTGTATAGCTAAGAAAAAAATAAAAATCAATCAAAAATTGTCAAAACATTGATCACCAAGGTGATTTTCGTTGTTTAAGTTGTTGAAAAGCGCAAACATGTTTAAAGTAACTCAATTTCATGCATATAAAGCAAAAATAAAAATACTTGTAAATATTTTCCTTTAAAAGGTTTTTTGACTTTTTTCAAAGTATAATTCTTTTCTAATTGAGCTTGAGGCCACTTATTATCATAAAAATAATTACTTGTTCTTCAATATTTCGACATCCCTTTGTGTGTCTTCTTCAGGAAAGTTTTTTTTTTTTTTTTTTTGATATTATGCATAACAATTTTATGAAATTTAAAACAATTTGATATAATAGAAAACAAATTAGACATGGAGGAAAAATGTTTAACATGATTGCAATATCAGCATAATCTTATATAACTATGGGCTGAAAAGTCCCGGGCCTAACAAAGAAACACAGTTTTTTGGTTCAAAATTAGCTTTATGCATCAACGTAAACTCCCATTAAAGTGCGACCACACAGGCAATCTGTTGTGTCTTAATACTAGCAATAACGCCGGCAGAATTACGTCATCAAATTGCTAATGTTCAACGCTGTACTTTTTGTTGGCAAATATCTTAAAACATAATTTAAAATATTTTGGCAAATAAATTTGCGTTGTTTTAATTAATTGTAATTGTTATATATTTTATTTTATTCTTTTAAAAATGAATGCTTTAAATGCATCAATCTCCGAGCACTCCATTTTTTTTTTCTATGAACTCAAAAAAAGTACATTTTTTCTGTTGATAAAATCACTTTTTATAATAGTTTGTATATTTGTTTATATTTTGAGGCGTATTTTTTTTGTATATATGTTCATAAACATCAGTGATGATAAGTGAATTTCGACAGCTTATGTTCAAAGATAATTGCTCAGCAATATTTGCTAGCAATAATAGCTGAACATGTGTTTGAACACATATTTGTGCGGTCTACACGCAAATATCTTGTGTCGGCAATCGATTGTGGCAGTTGTCACCGCAATAAATGCCGATCAGGGGGCTAATTCTGTCATTCGTGATCGAAATTACTATCGAGTAGAAAATAATTTCGATATCGTAAAAATTTCTAATGATGTGACTTCAAAATTTCTAATGCAGTGTTGCAAAATACTGACAAAATGTGTTTTATAACACTGCCGAAAATTGTATGTATTTGCATACTTTGTATACATGTTGTACATTAAAAAGTAAGTAAATAGAAATAACAATATATATATATATATATATATATATATATATATATATATATATATATATATATATATATATATATATATATATATATATATATATATATATATATATATATATATATATATATATATATATATATATATATATATATATATATATATATATATATATATATATATATATATATATATATATATATATATATATATATATATATATATATATATATATATATATATATATATATATATATATATATATATATATATATATATATATATATATATATATATATATATATATATATATATATATATATATATATATATATGTAAAAACAACCATTTAAAAAACAAAAATATTTTCCTGAATATGATAACATGTGACTTCAAATATAAGTATTTGTATTCTTAGCAAATACTCATCTTTATACCTATATACCTGTATATATAAGTCATGAATTAAAAAAAGCCTTAAGAACCAAAAATTCTCAATTTAATTTAACTATTATTGCTATTCAAAACAAATTTTTAATTTATATTTCTTTTGTGTTTTTCTGTTTAGCTGGTTTTCGATAGTACTTTTGCTTACGAGTTAAAAGTTGCACGGTTGCATTCGAATGGTTACTCGCTATCGAATGGCAACATTAGAAATTTCGAAACCTTTTACTCGATATCGAATGAGATAATCCCAAAAGTGTAAAAACTCGCACGTTCGAGTAAAAACTCGCTCGTAAGCGAATGACAGAATTAGCCCCCAGATTGCCTGTGTGGATGGGTAGTTAAGAGCAACGTAATCATTCCAGCGCCGCTCTAACATTTCAATACCATTTTGCCTCAAAATGGGCCTGAGTTTCAGCCACAACCACTTCATTCGTGCAAAATTTCTTACCGGCGAGCATTTTTTCAGGTCTGCGAACAGCCAGTTGTCGCTCAGTGCCGAATCTGGCGAACACGGTGGATGTGGGTGCAATTCGAAGTTCAATTCATGTAGTTTTGCTAATATATTGATTGACTTGTGACACGGTGCGTTGTCTTGATGAAACAAATTTGTTTTCTTTGCTATATGCGGTGGTTTCTTTGCAATTTCGCCCTTCAAATGCTCCCACAATGCTATATAAATTTGAACTGCAACCCGATGTACAAATGTACAAACCGAAAATCTAATTTAAAAACTATAAAGTTCAACAAAAAGTTGAACTTTATAGTCTGGGTACGGAGAATTATTAAAATACAAAAATATATATGTTAATAACTAAAAAAGAAATACCGCTTGTTCAGAGACAGCAAACGCTGTAAAAACAATGTAAGCAATTAACAAAATGAATATGTGATTCAATATGAGATGAATATAGATGGAAAATAATTAAATGACTCGGTGGCTGAGTGGTTAAAGCAGCAGCTCATGATACGTCATGAGCCGAGTTCAAATCCTAATGGGTGCTGATGAGTAGTGTAGCGAGTATGAAACAGCTAGTTGTCCGCCAGCTAAAGATTTGCTTGTCTTTTTCAATAAAAAATTATTGATCACAACTAATTTGTATTGTAAAAAAATCCTTCTTAAAAAGAACTTGAACTACAATCCGATATACAAATGTAGAAACCAAAAATATAACGCTATATAATATTCATTGTAACCTTTCTTAAGATATACGATGAATATTACACCACGCACATCCCAAAACCTTTACAGCAGATTATTGTGCTTTCGGGCGCTTTGGATGAGGTTCACCAGTTGCTGTCCACTTACAGGACGATCGTTTTGATTCCGGAGTGAAGTTATGGACCTATGTTTCATCCATTGTTACATATAAACGCAAAAATTCCGTTTTGTTGCGTTTTAACATGGTCAAACACTGCTCAGAATCATCAACACGTTCTCGTTTTTGGTGAACAGTGAGCAAGCGCGGCACCCACAGAGCTTTGTCATAGTCAAATGCTGATGTAATATAAAGCCAATACGTTCTTTTGATATCTTTACTATGTCATAGCCCATACAACTTCACTTTTCGATCATTCCAACCATTTTGTGCATTCTCTTTTAAGTTTTCTGGTGTTACTGCGTCATTTGAATGTGCACTGCGTTCTGCATCATCGGTGGCTCTACGATCACGTTTGAAGTCAGCAAATAAACGTTTTATTGTTGTTTCTGATGGAACGGAGCCTCCATAACTCTTTTCAAGCCATTGCTTGGCTTGAATGGTATTTTTTCCCATCAAGCAGCAGTGTAAAATTAAAACACGAAATTGTGTTTGATCCATTGTTTTGAAAATAACAAAAGTAGCGTCACTATTAGCACAATAACTCACGAACTAATGAGTAGAATATCATGAACATTTAACAACTGTTTTTTGAAGGTTAGTATTAACTGAAAAAGGTGACTGCAATAAAACTAGCGCCATTCATGTGTTAGGCCCAGGGCTTTTCAGCCCATGTATTATATATACGAAGAAAATGGTTTTTAAGCAAACTTTTTTATACAAATACCACGCCCATTCAAAATCAACATTGATTGATTTCTTTATTTCTTATTAATTCCCATATGAAATATTTTGAGAACGAATCGTCTGATGAGCATGGTGAAAAATTTCGCCAGAAATGCGCACCCGTTGACGAAGGCTATAAAGGCAAATGCTGCATTCGTTTAAAGTTGAAATATGCTGGGTATTGTATGATATGAAGTGGAATTGAGAAGAGCTAAAAAATGTAATCAATGCATGCTTCCTATCCAAGCTTGCTTGTTAATGATTTATGTACAATACAACGGGACCAAAAGGACACAAGTTGGCTAGTTTCATGAGACTGGCGGCCTAATGAATCTAATGTTTTATAATAAATGCGGAATTAGCCCTAAGCTCTCTTTTCTTGTGTCTTATTCCTGGCTTTCTGCTTGAATTTTTCATTTTGGTGTATTCAAGAATTTAAAGCAAAATTTCAACCCCTTAACTCCATGTTTTATTGGTGCCGTTTGCTCTTCTTTAATAGAAGGCCAAAAAGGGCCATACAAAATTATTCTTCGTAACATTATACATAATTTTCTGAACACATTTAGTACCCAAAGCTTAAGGGTCACATGCCGATGAACAATAAGAATGTGGGAAAATGTAACCCCGAACTAAATTCAGATATAAATTTTCAAAACGCTTTTTTTTTGCCTTGCAGTGTTATGAGGCCAATAAAGTTTTTCGAATCCTAGTCGGTGCTGATAGGTAGTGTAGTAAATACGAAACAGCTAGTTGTCCCCCAGCTTTAGGTATTAAATTAATTTTTTTCTGCCTTTTTTAATAATAAACCTCAGCATTAGTGGATTTGTTGTTAAGTAGTATTCCACAAGTTCAGAGAATGTAATCTTAGTTGAACTTACTCGCAAAATATATGTTCATATATTTTAGAACAACAAAATTATGGAACATGTATTTGTTGTTACTTGGCTTTGTGTTTTCTAGTTAAGTACAGGTTTGTTTTACGCTCGCGCTCGCACTCTCAACATACACAAAGAGAACGTATCGAGTATCAAGCAACAACCAAACTTCACGAAGTAGTTGCAGTACTACACGAAGTTCTGCAAATAAAATTTAAATTGAATATATTGTTGTGACCATCATAAGAAATGGAAATAAATGAGGCAAGTTCATAACATATGTATAATAGTTATTTATTTAAATTTTAATAAATTGAAATTGTTATTTAGGTATTAAATTTATAAAAAATATGACTTTTAAATTTTAACTTATTGTTCTATTTTTTATTTGCATTTTTAATTAACGGGGTTTATCTATACATACACATCGCTCCCTTATTGAAACATAGTCATAAAATGAGCTTTTCGAGTTAACAATGCAGAATTGTTAACAGTGCTACATTTTAAATTGTGCCACAAATTTATTCAAATTACTTTTAGATTGTTTCCTTTAGGAGATATTTTCTAAAAAATTTTCTGAAGACTTATGTGGAAGCTAAAAATTTAAATGTGTTTTTCTCGGAACAAGCTTTTTCTAGTTATGACTATGTTGCAATAAAGAAGTGATATGTACACATATGTACATTAATACTCGTATACATAAATATATGCATTTATTATTTTACAAGAAGGAACCAAATACTTGGAGTACCATATGAAGAGAACATTATTTGTGAGTACTACTTTCTTTTTTGTTCAAATTTGGTATATTATTATTTTTTCGGTACTATATTAACTTCGAGCGCTTTCAACTTTGAAATCTCAAAACGCACTAAAATGGGAAAAAAGTGCGTTTTTTCAACAAAAACGCACCACATTTTAATTTTTCTTTTCATTTTTAAAAACCCATTTTGTATTATAAAAAATATAATATTTTTATACTAAAAAACCCAACAATTGCTGAATTCACAAGCTCAGTCGCATCGTGTATCGATGTATTTGGAGAGAAAATTTCAAACACAAAACTTTAAAGCAAAAACAATTTTCAAATATATTTTTTGTGAGTTTAATGTTTGTGTTTGAAAATGTCTCTCCAAATACATCGATACACGATAAGACTGAGCTTGTGAATTCAACAAATGAAACAGCCTTTAAGGTCAATAGTTCAAATTCGTGTTTGTTCCTCTAGTGTGATGCGGTTACTATTATTATGACAATGTTATCTTTATAATAATTCTAACGATTTTATATCAAATTTATTATTCAGCGATATTATTTAATTACGTTTGCAGTCGACCAAATTCTACCGTCGCTAAAATTATATTGCAGGATTATACAATCGTTACTACAGGGGATGAAATGTACGATTACCGGATCATTAAAAGATACCGAATGGCACTACAAGCCATCAACCTCTATTAACAGCAATTCTATCAAACACAATGTAAATTTCATTTGTGTTTTCGTAGGCGAACATTGAAAATAAGTTGACTCGAGTGGGTGCCTTTAACGCTGCCATTACACAAGAAAGTACTTTCTTCAAATTTTTGTATACGTATTACAAATATAAATTTCAATGAAATAGACGACTTTCATGAAAATTTCTTGTTCGTCTACACAGGAAAGTGAAAGTTCATTTTACAAATGTCGCCGACGCAAAGAGTTGCAAAATTTGCCTCCACTTCTCTCCACTCTTATTTTGTTTGCTTACTAATCAGAGTTACCCAAGTTATTACATATACAAATTTATGGGGCAATAGTTAAAAAAACTTATCATTATAAACTTTTCTATGATGTTATTTTTATAAAAAGACTTTAATTGTTTGCTTTGTATGCATTAAAAGGAAAAAATATTATAATTCTTGTCATAACATGCAAAAGATGTTAATTTCATAATTATTATTTTACTACAATACTACAACTTTGTATAATTCTTTGTATGTGGCAACAATGTTTAGCAATTTGTCATTTTACTTTCAGAAAACTTCAAAAAATTTGTTTTATGAAATTTTTGATGAAAGCTGAGAGGAAAGTAAACAAAATGTGAATGTGTTAGTGAAAAAGTGTGAGTGTATTGCAATTTTCATGAAATTACTTTCTTGTCTAAACGGTAGGTAAAAGAATTTATTACAAGTAAATAATGAAGTTTAACAAAAAATGAAGTTTACCAAAATCAATCAAACGTTTTGGAAAGAGTTTATAATTTTACTAATAATTTAGTAATTTATTAATTACCAAAATAGTGACGAGTTCACGCGCCATCTTAAATACGAACTTCTATATCTGTGTTTGCATTTAATGTGATATTTGACAAACCTGGTTTGATTGTTTTATATCAAAATATGCTCTAAAACCAGCAAATTTTATAAAATGAAATTTTTTTCCTCTTTCGAGAATATGTATAATACAGCACGATTGTTTTACTTTGTGCATATTTTTTTTTGTAGCATTTTTTTATTTATTGAATCTTCAAAATGAACTAACAATAAGTATTCAAATTTTTGTGCATATAATGCGGTTTTCATCAATTTGCAAAATTAAACGAAAAATTTTGGGCACTTGAATAAACTTTATTTTTGTATTAAAACAAAAAGCTGAGTTAAATTTGGGTTGGCGCCACCGCAATTTGAAAAGCGCACCGAAAATGTAAAAAAGCGCACCACGCACCCACTAAAGAATGTTTCACACAAATAATTTTAAAAATCACCAAAAAACGGTGCGAAACGCACCGAGTTGACAACGCTGCTTGTTGGTATTTAATAAACAAAGATTCTCTTCACTTCCCTATTTGTGCTCTGAGTAAGAGTACAAATATGTACTACTTTCGACAGCGAATTTCACACTTGAAGAAAAAACTTACTCGCTGCAGCTATTGATTACAACAATAACTGTTGTAATAAAAATCAAAAACTTTCTGAAAGTATATTTAAATGCATAACCTGGAAAATAACATCCTGCAGTAAAGTAGAATCATATTTCTTTGTTTTGCGAATGCAATGATGAAAGTCTATTTGCAGAAGATCGTGAATATGGCTAATGTTATGACAAGTGCAATAATACTGCTGTAACAATATTGTAAAACGTTTTTTTTCTACGTGTAATAATAACGCAGTTCCAAAAAAATAAACTCTTTTTATTAAACGAAAAATCGGCAGTTGCATCACACTAATTTTTCACATGTTATTTCCTTGCTTAAATCCTAAAAAAAACTTTGGGCATTCAAAGAAAAAAAACTGAAACCTCATATAACAAATTTCCCTTTCTAAGGGATTCTATAAAGATGTGAACTTAATCATATTATAAAGGCCTACAAATATTTTTTTATTTAACAGTAATAAGAAATAAATGACAATCATGAGTTTGTGTATTTATTTTACATTAAGGAATATATTTTGAAAAAAAAGCAAATCATTCCATAAAAATAAAATACTCTGGAGATTAAGAAGCAGCCAGCCAATTTTCTTAATTGGGTAAGTGAACATTTTATTATGCTGAGTAGTCACATTTTCGTTAAAGTTAGCAAAGCGATTTTGCCTGACCTTCGAATATTTAGTGATTTCAGCAGCTTAAATCTATTCATAAGATTTTCTTTTATTGGACTTTTTTGAAATTTTAAATATTTCCCACACACACGAGAAAGACAATAAAATATAGTATAAAATATTTTCATAGAAAACTTTTAAAAGAAATAAGATTATAGAAATAACAAAAATTGATGATATTAAAAAAGCTTATTTTCGATTGTCTGTCTGCCTCAAACCATTTTGCCCAAAATATAAAATCGTTTTTGGGAAAAAGCATAAAACAAATAATTTCATTAAAAATCATTTAGCGAATTACAATATTTGTACACGTATTGGAAAAGTAAAAGCATTAAAACTTAATTTCTATGCCAGGGGTGCCCAAAAGTTCTATATGGAAGAGCAAACATCAATACATTTAAGGAAAAACTACTTTTATTTAATATTTTTTGTTGTAAAACGCAAAATAATTTAAAAAAAAAAAATTATACTTATTATCGCGGTCGTCAATGTTTACCAGCAAAGCATGCGAATGAGTTGTTGCTTTGCTCTTGTGTGTGACCAGTGAAGAACGACAAAAAAATATATAAGACCAAGTTGTTTGTGTTTTTTCATTGCTAGTGCTAAATGTAGTATGTGTGTATTAAAGAGCACAGCCCTATAGCTAAGCGCTTTTACAAAAACAATTGAGCATCAAGCGCATAGGCCTGGGTAAATCTGGTCTATACTATCAAAAATATGAAACAAAATACGAATTGTCAGAATTAGTTATTTGTTTTTATTTATTTTTATTTTAAACTAGTACTCAGGGGATGACCTCTACATATTAAGTGCATTGTACTAGTAGTGTTTGTGGGCATTTGTCTTTAACTGTACAAAGTTATAACAGATAAATAACACATCAGCAGGCAACATCCACGGATGAAGCCCGTCCAGAAAAACGAAGTCTCTCTGTAAGGCATTTTACGATATCCTGGCCAATCCACCACAAATAGATGAGCACCGGATGAAAAACGAGTATTACATAAAAATATGTTGGTTTCAGCAAAAGGATATCTAATTGCATCAGAGCAAAATTCAATGTAGTAGCGATAATAAAATGAAACGCTTCCCACACTGCGGTGATGCTTCATTGAGCCAATAGAATCAGAAAATGTTTAGCGTGGGTTCCTGCCTTGACGGCCTAACGTTCATCTGGATGTCCCTATGCATGAAAAATTATCACCCATAACCATGAATGACAAATTGTCATATATAAATGCTCTACCCCCTGGTGTAGGGCGGGGCTACCCTAAAACTCCATCCGATCTCAGGGTAACGGCACCCGGTTGCAGTGAAACTGCACCACGAGTCCGAAAACTCTCTCCGCATTTGGTTATTAAATCACAACGACCACTTTGCCCCAGAAGGACCCCATCATAGCCCGGCTAGAACAATGTTTCCAGGGCTCCCGGATCCCGTGGTACCAGAAAATAATAACCTCTGGCCAGACTATCGCAACCCTAAAAACGGCTGTTCGGTTCGAGGAACTGCTAGCCCCCATTGAGCCAATTGAGATACCCTACTGTTAGCGATAAGCTTTTTCGCTCACTTCTGCACAGGGTCGAATAACCCCAAAATAAACTTTGAGGCACCGGCCCTAGCATGAGAGTTGTATTCTTGTCTGTGTCGGATATATGCCCGTCATACTTGAATACGTCTTTAGAGACATGAAAAATATGATCAGTTGTTAATGGCGAAGTAAGCAAAAGTATAGAGTGATCGAAGCAGAGCGCATGCTGCTACTTTTGAGCCAAACCTTGACGTCAATTTTTCCCTCCAACTTAATTTGATAGTTTCCTGTACAAACAATTGAGTTTTATTATTCTGAGTTTGGTAGTTTGATAACTGAGCAGCGCATTATTACTGTGCGCTTTGTGATGTTTTGGGTTAGCATAATCGAAAAATGTACCCGCAATTTGAAGAGTTGTGTGCAAATTTCAGCAGTCCGTAGGAAATGTGAAAACACTGTGAATACTCGGCCAGTTTGTTGTTCAGAAAATATTACTATGCAGAGCAGCCGTCAAACTTAACTCGTCGCCGTATCCAACAATAGAACATATCATGAACATCACATATCATGAGCATCACTGATGAATAAAGATATAAATTTTGTAGCGTAGCTCATAATGATTTTTCTAATCAAAATCGTGGTTAAAAATATTCACAAAATTATTTCACTCTCTTGCGTAATATAGCGCTCTCTAACTCACAAATGCCAAATATGATGGGCGTACAACATCATTTGTAAAAGTATAGTATCTTTCGTTAGGGTGATTAATTTTGCGCCACCCTGTATTTTTAAAACAACTTTTAGTATTGTACTTTACTTGTGTTTATATATTATTATATTAACAAATTTGTTTTTAATTAGTTTATGTCAAAAACCTCCGTTAACAGTTTTTTTTAAATTTTACCAAAACCTGTTTTTTTAATTGAAACTGTTCGATCTATACGAAACCCAGTCTGAAAAAAATTGGGAATAACTGATTTCCATAGCTATAATACATACTTATTTTTATGCGAAAAAAATAGTCTGTAATAATATTACAGATTAGTTGAAGATATTTTTGATGATTTATTAATAATAGAATATTTCCTTGTAAAAATTTCAACAATTTTATTTATTTAAATATATTATACTACCAACTTGCCAGCACCTCCAGGCCAAATAATATTTTTGTAATAATACCAGATAAAACTATATTTACATATACAATTAATTAAAACAAACTTATTGCAATAAAACAATTTATGATTATATTTTTTCATTTATTTATTTAAAATTTAATATTCATTTTATTTTACTTTTTGCTAGTCTCGTGAAAAAAATTTTGTACAAAATGGAGTTTTGAAACGAAATGCTATAACGCTATTCTGCTATAATTTTACAATTAAAAAATTTTAATTTTCGTTTTAAAAAAATTTTAACGGAAATGATATTAAATCAGAAATTATAACTGGTTTTTGCATGTTTTCGACAGAGTGGCTGACGAATAGTGCTACAATAGGATATTCAAATAGTGTTTTTTAATCTATGTATTGCATTTATTTTTATTTTGTCTAGAACAAATTGAATTTAATGTGGTATAACTACGAGGGAGGATTGATATTGAAACTACCAACCACTCATAGACAACAGATCAAACGAAAACAATTACGATCTGTCAAACGTCAGCTGTTAAAATTTCACCCAAATTCATCGATTAGTTTATTTGTTATAGTCATTTGAAGTAATAAACTTTTGTGTTTCTTGAAAAATTGAAAAAAGTGATTGAAGACTATTATTTGAAAAGGTTAAACGGCAAAAAACACAAAAGAAAAGCTTGATAAATAATACGGTGAGTCTGCTCCGTCATATTACATGGTAAAATATAGAATTGCTGAATTTAAACGCGATCGAACAAGCTCTGCAACAATTCCATCAACAGGAAGGCCAAAAGAGTCAGCAACCGCCTCTTTTGGCCTTTCTGTTGATGGATGATGAATATCAAGAAAATCTTAGAATGAAAGAGCGCCGAGTCAAGTAACGTGACCTTGTTGAAATGGTAAACATATCATATGAACGTGTATTCCACATTTTTTATGAACATGAGCATATGAAATAGGTAAGATGGGTGCCGCGTTTGCTCAGTGTCGAACGAGTTCGAAAGATCACTACACAGCAGTTTTTGGACATGATAATGTGTAATACTATAGATTTTTAGCACCGATTAATAACTGTTGATGACACGTGGATCCACCGCTACACACCGGAATCCAAAAATCAGTCGAAACAATGCGTGGAAGCTGTTGGAAGTGCTTCAAAGAAGGAGAATACAGTGAAATTAGCTAGCAAGGTTACAGCCACTGTGTCTTGGGCTGCACACGGAATATTGCTCATCGATTGTCTCGAAAAATTATCCACAATCACAGAAAGTATTATCGAATAAAGCCTCAAATTTCGGAAAAACGACTAAGGCAAAGTTATAGTATAACCTTATTAGAAGTTGATATCAAAAACAAAGAGTAATCTTTCTAATATTATATGATGATGGGTTGGTATCATTCGTCTAGCTCGAGCTCAATCCTGACTAAAGCCAAGATATATTTTTATTTATAATTATAAAGAGTAATCTGTTTTACATAGTACTATCAATGCTGTGAATTCATATAGGACACAAAGTGCAAATGTTTAGCCATTAGATATCGTTAACTTTCTGGAAAATAACTCACCGCCTGTTGTGGAAACCAGTAGCTGTGTTCTGTAACTTTGGCGAGAAGTTTTCGCGTCGAAAACTTGTGAAACAAATTATTCCATCGTTTCTCGAAAAGTGAGAAAAAACTGCGTCTGTAACTTATATCGAAAACTATCCAAAGTCGTTACGTTAGAAATGTCTAAAAATATAAAACGATACCGACATGCAATTTTAAAAATGAAAGCCCCAGCCACAGTTAGTACCGCCGCCGACCAATAACTACTAAACTTAAGAAATTTTGTTCGACGGAGTCATATTATAACCGCCCGCAATTCTACAAAATGTATGGTATGGCTCTTACGTTTACATTTTATTTACAAATACACAAAATTTCGTAACATTAAAAAACAATTGCAATTTGTGAATTCTAAAAAACATTATAAAAGTGTTGCAATATACTTTGTTTGAAATTTCAAACTTATATAAGTATTCCCTTAAAACTTGTTGTGTGAAGGGTATAAAAATTAATTAAAAAATTAAAATAAAAAAAATGCATTCTAGACTGTGTAAATATATATATCAAATTTAATTTAACTGCAAAATACTTATTTTTTCAGTATTATTATTCGTTTAATGATGATTATTTTTATTTGAAATACTATCTCACAGCCTTTTTATTTGCGAGATGTAATGAGAGTTGAACGCGGGACATTTTTTCGCAAAAGTTTTACAGGCATAGCTTTTCTGTAAAATGGCGAATAATTTCCTTATGTGACAGCTATTACTCACCAAAAAAAGTTACAGCTACAGTTTAGTGAGAAAAGCAGCTGTTTGTTTCAACTTTGTTTTATTTCACACGTTTCAGTCGAAAAGTTTCTCGTGGCGAGAGTTACAGAACACAGACACAGCCCTTAATTGCAGATTTTATACAATATGTTTTTTTTTTTTTTTGTAGAAGCGGAAATGCCATAGGATGAGCCCGTTTTAAATTAGTTTCTATAATATTTTACAAAACTTGTGGGTGCAGCGCTTGAATTTCAGCCAACAGCTACAACAACATCCTAAACTCAAAGAATGTCTCAAACGTATTCACATACAGTGGTGGTCTTATAATTAGAAACGACTTAGCAACATGTGTGTTTTTAATTTATTTCGAAAACATTGTTAGTCATAAAAAAAACTAAAAGTTATAAAAATAATACAACAAATTAGCTTTAAATTTAAAATAAAAAAAAATTTATAGCATCAATATTATTGAAAAAAAACTAGCTAAAAACAAAAAACACCATTTTCGGGTTGGCCATATAATTAGAAACAAAGAAATATTCCTACAAACAACTTAAAAATGTATTAATATATTCACATTAATCGGCATATTATTTAATATTTTGTCAGATATCCCTTGTTTTTAACAACATCTGCAAGTCTTTTCAGCAAAATTTGCATCAAACGTTGACATGTTTCTACTGATATATTTTGCCAGCTTTGTTGCACCAGTTGAAATAATTCATCGCTATTTCGGGTGCTTTTGTCCTTGAGATCTCTTTTAACAATCGCCCATAAGCTTTCAGTCGTGTTGAGATCAGGACTTTGGGGTGGCCAGTCCAGAACATCAATATTTTTACCCAAAAGCCAACACTTCACTAACATTGTGCTTTGGGTCATTGTCATGCTGAAAAATGTAATTGATGGGCACACTCTCAAAGGAATACGGTTCCATTACATTTTCCAAAATGTTTTTATATTTAGATTGGTCCATTATTCCTTCAATTTTTACAATTGGATCCACACCACGCCAAGAAAAGGCACCCTGGACCATAATAGAACCGCCACCGTGTTTTATAGTCTTCACTGTGTACTTGGGATTAAGGGCTTTGTTTGGAGGACGTCTTACATAAGTTTTTCCATCAGATTGAAACGAATTAAATTTGGAATCGTCACTCCAGAAAACTCTGTTTCAGAAACGCGGATCTTTTTTAACCATTTCCTTTGCAAACTGTAACCGCTTTTTAATATTGTTTTTTTTTTGAGACATGCGATTTTTTCTGCGCAATGCACCCACGAAGTCCTGACTCCTGTAAACGTCTTCTTATTGTCTGTGTGGATATATCTGACGTTATATTCTGTTCTAATCTAAGCCTTTATTTCAAGAGAAGACAGGAAAGGGTTTCTCTTACTGGCCCTACAAATAAGTCTGTGTTCTGCTGGAGTGGATTTTCTGGCTCTAGGCTTCCGGGCTGGGGTCTCAAACTTTTCTGTTTTATTGTACAAATGAATTGCACAAAATATCAATTTTTGGAGTAGGAAAACCTTTGTGCAATGGCTGACATTAAAAGTTTTTTCTCCTGGTAATACTTATTTTTCCCCATTTTAAAAACTAAAACGCATCAGAATTATTACAAGGTGACTTATTGCTATTTAAATTATACTCACTTTATTACTAATAACAAAATATGATCAGAAAAAACAAGAGAAATTAGAATATAAATAAACAAAAAAATAATTATATTTTCAAACCCAATGGTAAATTTTGGCTCACCCTCTATTACATGCACACAAACAATATTACATTTTAATAGAATAATAAGTGCTGTTTGTAAACCAGAATATTAAAACATCAACAATAAATCATTAATTTTAATATTTAATATTCAACAACTCTATTGGCTTTGTTAATATTCTTTGTAATCCAATTTAAAAAAATTAATGCTTTTAAATGAAATAAAATATCCAATTAAATATGCGTGTATTAATTTTTCTGCATGAAAAATACATCAGTTAATAAACTTTAATCCTTTCCTTTCAGCAAATTGTGAAATAACTTCTCCCTTAATCCAACTAATAATGTATCTGTCGGAACAACTGGATATTGTTGTTGTGAACAACAACAACAACAACAGCAACAAGAAAAAACGAATAAGAATTGAAAATAAAAAAACTTTATAATGGAAACGGTTAGAGAAGTTGAAAAGGAACAAAAACAAAAAAAAAGCAACTTGTCTTAATTAAGAAAGTTTAAGTGATTTTCTTTAGTATTTTGTTCATCTTCTTTAGCACTTTGAAGGAATACTTATTAAACTGTTTGTTATTTTTACGTTGAAAATAGTTCTTATAATTGCTTTGTAAGCTTTTGGAATTTATAAGTATGAAACAGGGTATCTGGTTCCCCAGATAATTCCACTATACCGAAATTATGGAAATTAAAAAGAATCAAATATGATTAAGTTTTAGATAAATACGAGTATGTACAGCGAAACTTCGTCAAAACAAACTTTTTATAATAAAAAGCTGAACGCCATGGAAGTTTTAGCCCCCTGAGAGAATCTCTTTATTACAAAGTTTTTCATACAAGAATACACTATAGTTGTAATAAAGAAATTCTGACCTAATAAAATGATGTAAACTCAAAAGCTGAAGATAATTGTTGATATGGAAATAAATTAATAAACAAAAAATAATAATTATTGTGAAATTTTAAAAAGGTACCTACAATTTATTCACAACAAAACATTAAACACATTGAAGCCAGCAGACCACCGATTTCAATATTTAAAATATAAGATACATGCTTTTAAATGCGATCGTTTATTTAGACAACACCTAGCCGACACGACTGCAGGTTGTTGTCAATGCTGCTTTTTTGCAGCACTCGAATTAAACTAATTTAAATTTTTTTTTGACTACAAAATAAAAACAGTGTGACCAATGTATAAAAAAAAATATGTAATAAAAAAATTTTGCTCTTGGAAATATTTTATTTTTCAATATTTTTTTTTATAGGACCAGTACTCAGGGGATGACCCCTATATAGGCAGTGCATTGTACCAGAACTACGAAAATAGGTTGTGAGGAGGGGGAAAGAGGGAGTAGTGTTTGTGAACATTTGTCTTGAACTTTCCAACGTTATAACAGACAGGAAACACGTCTGCAAGCAACTTGTTCCACAGACGAAGCGTACGGCTGAAAAACGAATTCTCTCTGTATTGCGTAGTACGATTCCCCGGGCAATCCACCACTAATGGATGAGCTCTGGACGATGAACGCGTGCTACGTAAAAATGTGCGAGTTTCGGGAAGAAGATCCCTAATCTCGTCCGAGCAAAATCCATTGTAGTAACGATAGAACAGAGTAACGCACCCCACACTGCGTCGATGCTCCAGTGAGTCAATAGAGTTGGATACCCTACTGTCACTGATGAGCTTCTTCGCCCTCTCCTGCACACGGTCGAGTAACCGCAAAATAGACTTTGAGGCACCGGCCCAAACATGAGAGTTGTATTCCATTTTCGGTCGGATGTAGGTGGTATAAATAGTAAGGTGGTCGGATGGAGTGAAGTACATCTTACACCGTTTCAAAAAACCGAGGCACTTGAATGCTTCTTTAGAGATATAATAAATGTGTTCAGTCCAGCGAACATCACACTGTATCTTCATTCCAAGAACATCAACAGCATCCGATTCCTCAATATTTATACCATCCATGAGTACAGATGAAGCAGCATTTGCGGTCGTTTGTTTGTGCGTTAATAAGCAACATTAGCTCTTATGAGCGTTAAAGGTGACCCTTTTTTTACGACCCCATTCGGAGATTAATAGAAGATCGCTATTCAGTAAATCGTTCATATTTAGCCTCTTGGCAGCGATCTCTGATAGGCTGGGCCTATAACTAAAAGAGTACGAGTGACAAATGCTGCTGTCATCCGCGAATGAGTGGAAAGGGTTGGAAGTTTATTTATATTTCTGGTTGGAAATTTATTTATATTTTTAATATTAATATTCTAATATAAATAAATTTATTTGTTCTACTGTTAAATATGTGCATACATATTTATCCTCAACATAAAACTTCCTAATTGTATAAAAGAACTAGTTAAGGCCCAAATAAACTACACAAACAGCTTACCAAACATATCAAAGCATTTGTAGGACTTTACTAATATTTGGCGTTGTTAAAGGGGGTGTTTTCTTGTAAAACGGAATGTTTTAATTTGATCAAAATGGCACAATAAAATGAAACAAAATAAAAAAATCGATATAAAATATACGTTTCGCTGAAAACAAACTATTGCGTACCCACTGCTTCACCGTGTCTGCTAAACGACTCCCAAGTGTTTCGTTTTCACCATCAGTGTTGAGCTTACAGTCGGCCATCCTTTCATTCAATCGGCCTCGATTGGATTCTTCGTCCTCTTCACTGTTTTTGTCGTTTTCAATTTCCGGTAAAGCACACCAAGGCTTCATCTTAACTGAAGCATAAATAGATCTGTAGTGTCGTTGAGTACGGCTGCAACCCGGCAAGTCTTCGATTACATAGCGATCTTTGTCCAGAATTGCTGTCACGATAAAAGGGCTCTTATAACGGGGCTCAAGCTTTCTAGATGCAGCCGTTGCTGCTGGTTCGTTCTCGACTAAAACCGATTCGCCCATTTTATATTTCGCCGGCGGTGAACGTTTCCCATCATGCCTCCGTTTTGCTTTTTCGCGCTGTACTCCAATATTTTCTGCTGCTTTGCAACGACGTTTCTGCAACTCTTCTGGATTCTGTAAGCTGTCCCTTGATTCAAAACCAAATAACAGTTGCTGTGGTGTTTGATCTGTCGTTTTACGTCTCATAGTATTCAGCGACCATTGAATTCGCCGGATTTGACTGTCCCAACGCTTATCCTCCTTTGTTGATGGAAGGAGCATGGTTAAAATGGTGCGATTTGCTCGTTCGGCATGGCCGTTAGCTCGAGGTGTTCGAACGGCATTGCAACCACCCGCTTATACTTGTTTGTACAAATATTTGTGGTGGATGAAGAGGCACACAAAATGAATCGTGAAAACGTTGTCTTGTTAGAACTTTTAGTATTGTAAAAAAGTTAACCTTATTTGTAGAAGTTAAGAAAACAGAGATTATAGAAACAAAATCTCAAGAAATAGCGGCTAAAACAAATTATAAAATGCATTGTAAACTGCATATGGTAAATAAATTGCCCCAACACAATCGCCGCGTACTCTCATTGAAAAGAAAAAAATGGTTAATATATATAGGGTGTTTTTTTAAGCCTGATAGAACTTGAAATTGTAAAAAATAACACAAAAAATTAAATTGTAATCAAAATTTTTTTTTATTCGAAAGATCAATACGTGACATTAACATTTGAAAATGATTTCGGGCATATGGGCACCGCGGCTGTTCTTGACGAAGCGCATTCTGGACGTCCAATTTTGGGCCACTTTTTCGAGCACTGCTGGCCGTATGTCACGAACAACACGAACAATGCTGGCCTCCAAGGCGTCAATTGTTGCTGGTTTATCAGCATAAACCAGTGACTTCACGTAGCCCCACAGGAAATAATCGAGAGGTGTCAAATCGCACGACCTTGGAGGCCAATTGACAGGTCCATTTCTCGAAATCAACTTATCGCCAAATTTTGATTTCAGTAAGTCGATGGTTGCGTTCGCCGTATGGCACGTAGCGCCATCCTGTTGAAACCACATCTTCTCCGGATCAATGTCATCCATATTTTCAAACAAAAAATCATTGATCATGGTGCGGTAACGATCTCCATTGACAGTAACGCGAGCTCCGGCCTCATTTTTGAAGAAATAAGGTCCGATGATGCCACCAGCATGAAAACCGCACCAAACAGTGCATTTTTCTGGATGTAATGGAGTCTGTAGGGTCTCTTGTGGATTGGTCTCACTCCATATGCGGCAATTTTGCTTATTAACAAACCCGTTAAGCCAAAAATGCGCCTCATCGCTGAACACAATTTTGCGATAAAGTTGCGCGAATCGACGACTGATTTTCAAAGTAAATTTGGATAATTTCGTAGCGTTGTTCAAGCGTGAGTCTATTCATGATGATTTGTCAGAGTATATTGAAACAAATAAAAAAAATGTTTCATCAAAATTTAATTTTTTGTGTTACTTTTTACAATTTAAAGTTCTATCTAGCTTAAAAAAACACCCTATATAATCTCTTCTTTCTCGAGTCGAATCATTTTTTTCCACGTTTTGAAAAATTCGATATAAAGTTTCATTTATTTAATATTATTCTAATTAAAGATCAGAAGATATGTGTATATCCGATTATATTATCAACATTTAAAACCTGAATTTAGCGTAGCAAACAAAAAGTTGTTTAATTTTTTCATTAAGGATTGGTATAAAAAGAAATCGTTCTGTAAAACAATGGTATTTCAGAAAGCTGAAAACTCTAAGGTGGCCACATTATAGTTTACTTTTATGAAAATGGATTTATGTCCGTGTTGAAAATATTTCAGTAGTCGCCTACACTACTACGATTGCTGTCTGCAGCACTTGCTGCTGTGAAGTTGTGAAGTCTGCTGTGGTCTATGTGTTTAGAGCTTAGTAGTTTTTATACAATTCACAAAAATGTTAAGGGTATATAAAAGTTTGCAATTTCTACAAATTTCATTATCGACCATATGAATTATATATATTCAGAACCAGCATTGATAGAAAATTCGATTAAGCGATGTCCGTATCTGAGAAGACTATTCGATTTAGAAACTTTTTTCTATCACCATTCTATTACTCCTTCGATTCATGGGCTTGCTATTGAAATTCAGCAAAATAGGTTTACGTATAGCTGAGATTTATCCAAAATTCGGAAAACAAAACATTATTCTTTGCAATTTTGTATGAAAGGTTTTGAAAAAAAAAAATGTTTGTTTTGCTTAAAACTTGACACAGTTATTTGGCTTGGCGATTAAAAGGCAAACAAATTTGTTCCCCCATATTGGTCTATATACATATATCCGAGCATATTTAGTTAAAATTTGTAATATATACTATATATTTACGTGAGTATCGTGAAGGGTAGTTTGGATTAGACCCAGCCGAATCGACACAGCCACTAGTTTAAAATGTATTTATCATATATAGAAGTTCTGTGTAATCAGGGCGTATAATTAATATAATTTTTATCAGAATTAACCGAAACACGCATACGTTAAAAAGTCTATTACAACCATACAGTCACGTGAAGCGAAAAAGGTGTGCCACTTTGCATCCGCCGTTTTCTCAATAATTCGGGAATTTATTGTAAGAAAATGATTATACATGCGAGAGCGGTTCGGAAACTTCTTAGCCTATCAATGAAAGAGAATAGTTAGTTTTTCAAAAATATGTTTATTTTTCAATATAACCTCCTGCAACTTCAATACACTTAGTCAAACGCTTTTCTAGCAATTCTATCCCTCGATTAAAATAGGTTTCCTCAAGGTCTTCAAAATAGTGGTTTACAACTGTAATTCCATCTTTATTTGATGTAAAACACTTGTCAGCAAGGAATTTTTTTAGATTTGGGAACAGGTTACAGTCACTGGGAGCTAAATCAGAAGAATAAGGTGGGTGGTCAAGCAACTCGTGCTTTAATTCGTTAATTTTAGCCATTGTTAAAATACTGTTGTGCGCTGGTGCGTTATCTTGATAAAAAATAATTTTTTTTGTGTTGTAAGCCAGAACGTTTTTCTCGAATTTGTACATTTAGTTGATCTAAAAGGTAGCAATAGTGCTCTGAATTTATTGTTTTACCCTTTTGCAGATAGTCAATCAATAAATACCTTTGAAGTCCCAAAAAACCGTTGCCATAACCTTACCAGCCGATTGAATTGCTACTGCCATCTTTGGGCCTCTTCCTCCAGCTTCAGTCCATTGTTTGGATTGTTCTTTTGTCTCTGGAGTATAGCGGTGGATCCATGTCTCAT
Organism: Thecocarcelia acutangulata; assembly: GCA_914767995.1. NCBI lineage: Eukaryota > Metazoa > Arthropoda > Insecta > Diptera > Tachinidae > Thecocarcelia > Thecocarcelia acutangulata. The sequence continues at coordinate 38,534,137 of OU612095.1, read as the reverse complement.
CAACAGCTATGAAACGACGCTTAAAATCCATTTTATTTCGCTTAAACGATCCAAACAAGCTTGAGAAATGTTCATTCTTATGCGTTTTTGATCGACTGTTAACAAGTGCGGCAACCATCTTGCAGAAAAATTTTTCATGTGTAGTTCTTCATGCAAAATTAAATGGGCTCGATCATTTGAGATGCCCATGATATTAGCTATTTCACGCACTTTCATTCGTCGATCATTTAATACCATATCATGCACTTTGGGTACAATTTCTGTTCAACTTCAATGCTTGTACGACCACGTTTAAATTCAGCAACCCAATTTTTTACTGTTCCATGTGAAGGAGCACTTTCATCTAATACATTCACCGTATCATTATGAATTTCTTGTCGCGATAAACCTTTTTTATGTAAATAATTAATGATGCCACGCATTTCTAATTTTTCCATTGTAAAAACATCGCGAATGCGTCTTTTGTGAACACCTGTTTCCATATGAAGGAGTTACCAGATCGAAACAAAATTTAACATGTGTTCATAGCAGAGATGGAAGTTTCCAAAACACTTAACTTTTTTCTGTTTATACCGCGCTTTTTGTGCTTCCGAGCCGCTCTCGTATATGATTCAAAGTATTGCCAACGCTCGTCACTATTTGCTCACATCTTTTTGGGCAGCGTACGAGTCCCGCGTTGAAAAAACTGGTAATCTTTTGAAGCGAGCCACGAATCGATCCAATTGTTTACTTCTTGATCGTTTACTTCTTGATCGAAACAAGTAATAGTCCAAGGAAGTAACTCCTGAAGAATACGGCAACAATGGGTTAAGCATTGTTATGCTGTGAAGTCAATTTATAATGTCTCTTGTTGTATTGCGCCCATTTGTCTTTTTTAGCAGCTCATAATACACTATGCTGGTCCCACCAAATGCTGAGCATGACCATGGAATAGTAAATATTCGGTTTGAACATAGACGTAATAGTATAGCGGGGATGATCTCTGCGCCTATAGTTGTCGGAACGAAACCTTTTTTTGTCCGCAGTCATAACGCGATGCAAAAATTCCTTCCGTCTTTGCCTTGCAAGCAGATGCTCACAAACAAACAAACGCCGTTCAACATCACTTGGCTTCGTGCTCGTATAGCACCCAATTTTTTTACTCTGAATCATTCCGCTACGAGACCTATCAATATCCTTTTTTAGTAGTCTTCAATCTTTCTTAAACATCCCGCTTTACCACAGCTATAGCACTTAGATTCCGGTTTGCTCCCTTTATTCAGAATGCCTCCTTCACCATTCGCCGTATGACATAGATCAGCTCGAACAACCCCACCCTCCTTATCGCTTCTTCATCTCCCACCTTAAATTTTTGAGGCTTAGTAATTACTCGGGCTTTTTCTGAAGCCAGGCCAAATGAGACAGATTCTGCAAAGGTTCGGAGAATCACATGCCGTCACTTTAATTTCCTTAGCTAGGTACCATTGACAAAAACCTCTGCTGTAAAATTATCCATAAATGGATGATTTTCATTGGGATACTCTAGCTGCACTATGCGCTCTATTTACATTCCATACGCTTGCAATGTCTTATTGGCTTTCTGACCTCTGGCACTTAAATTTACTCTGTAGATCTCTTGCCTGTGCTCCCCTTATACTTGCGTTCCAAAGCTGCTATTATGTCCTCGTATTTGCCTTTTGCAGAAACTTTTAGTGTGAGAATTAGGTCGATTAATTTCTCGTTATTGCCCTAACCACCGTGTCGAAATTTAATTCGAAGATATTAAAACGGATGCTGTGATCAAAAGTGAGTACTTTATCTCCTTTCCCATTCCTGGGATGACTCGCAACGGTGCCTCTTGTAGTTTTGGACTATTCATTTTGGCTACTAAGCTATGTATCTTCCTATCAACATCATTCTATAAAGCATCAAACTTTTCGCAGACATGTCTCTCGCTCTCTTTCTCTCTCGCTCGCTACGTCGGACAATTTTTCTTCAATGAAGTTTGCGAATCACTAGAAGTTTCATGGCTATTATAAATAGAAATAAAGAAGCATAATTATCAGGCAGATGTTTGGCAGAGGCATAGTTTTATTTTAAACGTGGTGAAAGATAGTCATACAAGTAAGTCATGAAGAAAGCCAGGCTATTGTATCAAAACACAGGGATATTATGTGCAAAGGAAAATTGTGAAGTATTATAAAGTCTGACGAAAACATATAATCATTTTCCTAAATACGTAAAAAATCCTCTGAAACTTTTTCTACGCATAGAAACTCTAATATATGAATGTGTATAAATATGTCTAGTGTACAAGTATATAGCTGTGAATTTTGGCTTAGTTTGTTCAAGTGAGTGTGTGTCTGACATCCTATTTTTATTTTTGTTGTTATTCTGTGTGTCTAAAACTAGTTGGATGCTCTAATTTTCTGATAACTTTTTTATTTTGGGGCTTCCAAGTAAAGTACGATAATTGTGTAAATATCAATAAATTTACTCACAAGTAAGTTTTTAAGGTTTCATACATCGCAGTTTTTTTTTCTCCTTAAAAATTTATTTAATTAAGTTTTCTTGATTTCTTTATCATTTCGCAATGGCTTAACGCCAAGTTGTACTAAATTTGTTTATTGATTAGTTAATTTCTAAGATAATAGAATTAATAAAAAGTTCACTTGGAAATTACATATTCTTACTATCGATTTTACTTAAAAGCTAAGAAATTAATTAAACTTTGATGCGTAAAAGAAGCTTTTTGACAATTGTTGAGGGGATTAGGACTAAAAATGTTGACCTACTACTAATTACTTTACTAAAAGCGTGTTTAATGTAATATACATTGAGTCATATTCCAAAAAACGCATGTTTTTTTAAACACCTCTACAAAAACAACACCAAACTTCATTTACGAGTAAGCGACTGCAAATTCGTTTGGCAAAAATTTATTAACTCCACTCTCAATGCTTAAAACAAAAAATTTTATATGTGCTTTATTAAATTTAATTCAGTCTTTTAATACCTAATGCAATTTTCAATATGGAAAAAATAAAGATAAAGAATAATTCGATGACTTCTTGGTGGCTAAGTGGTTAAGACAGCAGTTCGTGATACGTCATGACCCGAGTGCAAATCCGAATGAGTGTTGATGAGCAGTGTAGTGACTACGAAACAGCTAGTTGGCCCCCAGCTAAAATTTTGATTATTGTTTTTCTTGTCTTATTGATCACAGCCAATTTGTATTATAAAAAATCCTTCTTAAGAAAAACTTAAGAATGGAAAATCTTGAACTAAGAAGCCCGATGTACAAATGTATAAAAATCTAATTTAGTAAACAATAAAGTTTAGTTAGCAACGGAAGATAGGTGTTGTTTTCAGTACAAATATTTTATAATTATTATTTTTATATTTAATTTGTTTTATATGTTCTTTGTGTGCCTACATTACTATAATTAATTACAATTTGTTTCTAGTTCCTGAGGAAGGATACTTTTATCCGAAATATAGAACATGAAATAAATAATAATTCGTTATAAAAAGTGCTTTATTTAATTATTAATCGAGACCAATACCTAGACTTTGGATAAATAAGAACAAATTATATAACAGAGATCTGCAACCAGTGCCTTTTTTAACGATCTAAGTACACCCCTCTTAAATTGAGTTGCGGTGTGATATTGTTTGTACACGTATAATCTCTACTCTTAAAAGCTTGCGTCTGTTAACTAGAGTATATAGCATATCCAGTCAAGTTTGTATACGGTGGCTGCTAGATTTGATTACTCAATTATTTTTCCACATTCGGCAGTCGTCCTCATACTTCTTTTTTACAACGAAAATAAAATTTGTATGTAAGAATTTGCAGTCACACATTTAACATACCCATGAGAGTGTGTGTGTTCAGTTTTATGTATTTACTCACTCACCCTCAGTAAACATATTCGTACTAAGCGCGGCGTTGCCAGAAGGTGTCATGTTTTATCAATTGTGTTTTGAAGAAAATACATATTATTTGAACATATTTAGTACAAAACCGGTAAAAATAACAACTTTTACTTACAATAAATAGATATTTTTATGGAGCACATTTTAATCCAATTTCTTTTATTTTATATTCCTTCATTTACAATCATTTTTATTTCTTGGTTTTAATCCATAACCACAATATATGCACAGTTACGCATCTATATAAGCAATTGTGAAAAAAATTATTGTATGAATTGAACTTTCGTTTTAAATTTTTCAGCAAAAACAATCTTAAAATCATCATTCAGTATTCAACTCCAAAATCGTCACCGTGCTTTTAAATTATTAAATCTGGTAGCCGCGATTTCAGTTAATGTTAAATAAAAGTTGACACATATACACAACAGAAGAATTTGTCGAGAGTGTTGTTTTTACAAGTTGATTTTGTGACGATGTCATGTATGTATTATTAAGAAAACAATTAGGAATGAAAAAAGAAAATTCTAAAAATGTTTCTCTTACTAAGTGCTAGTAAGAACAACATTATTTTTTGTGTTCGTTTCTTTTACTCTTAAAAAATGCACAAGATAGAAAAGTGATTTGAAACATTTTTGATGTATTAAGATTTGACAAGTTGATTAAGTTTTAGAAGGGCAGAAAAACCAAGAAACATAATTTTTGATTGAAATATTATTTAAGCTTGAAGCTTTTTAATATCGAAATAAAAATATTTTAAATTTTTTTTATATAAAACACGACCTCAAGTTTAAACAACATTTCAATTAAATTTAGATCAACAAAAGGAAACATTTTTTTTAATTAAAAACGAAAAACACATCCGACACCAAAAGAAAAATTTATGAAAACGTGCGATATAAAAAATTGTTAGTGTTGGCAAAAGTAAGTTTATTCTAGGAACTTATATTTATTACATGTGAGTAAGTGTATCAGACATGTGATAAAATTAATATTTTATTTTTGGTTATCATAAAAGCTATTGAAATTAAAAAAAAAAATCTACTTAATACTAACATTGCATGTAGCCATATTCTGAAATTGTCTTACATAAAATATGGCAAAATAAATCAATAATAGGCTGATTTCAACAATAATACTCAATATAGAAATTTAAGAATAATACTCAATGTTATGGCGTATATACTAATGTTGCTGTAACCATATTTCCAACTACCTTTTCTTTGCGTGTACTTGACTACTTAAATTTGGTAAATTGTAAATATACAGTATATTTTGAACATTATATAAATCTGATAAGAAATTGTTTACATATAATGAAAATGTAATTTTTCATTTTCAGGTGAACATCCTGCGGCTATGCATCATGGTGGCACTACACATCTGCAAGCCTCACCATTCACTGTAATAACACTTTCGGCCTTAATTTTATTATGGCTACAACACCAACAGTTTTATACCAAACTGCGGCAATGTATACGTTGGCGCAAGGGGACCATTAAACAACCTAAAAACCAACAAAAACAACAACAACAACAAAGGCTGCTGCTGCTTCTGCAACAACAAGGACATCTGTCAAGGCTACTATCAAACTTTCACCATCAACAACTGCTGCAGCAGCACAAACAACAACTCCTCAAACAACGACAATTTCATTACTTTGATATTAAATTCCAATATAGTTGTTTGATTTTGCGGTGGCCATACAGGTCTACTACAACAAACTTGCAACTGCCAAAAACATAACCATCAAAATGTTACTAAAACATAATCAAATATTACAAATTATTAAATTCTTTACAAAAAAAATCAAATTATGTATGTACGTATGTGTGTATGGATACGAAACATACAGCAAACAAATACTAAACTTTAAATAGTTAAGTAACAAAACGGCAGAGAGGCACACAAAATATTCCCCCTCCGCCACAAAAAACAAACGACACAAAAATAGAGTAAACAGTTAAAAAAGAAAAATGGTAGATATTTTCAACTTGTATATAAAAATATATGTTAAGTTTACAAACAAAAATTTTTTTAACCGGAAACGTTAAAATAAACAAAGTACACCAAACCCAGAAACAAGCGCATGTGAGGATAAAATTCGAAACTTTAAACAAATTTGAGAAACAAAAATCCAAATCAGTTCGCCGCACACTGATTTTTTAAAGCACTCACACTAATTCCTGGTGAAACTTTTTAATACCGCGTAGGTTTTGGGAAACCCTTTTTTCACATTCCCAGCATTTTGTTAGCGCGAATATTGCGGGAATTAAAGTACTCGTATTTGTTGTGAATAACTTGGAAGCTAAAGCTTCTATTTCAAATGGTTTATTGCGATTTATACATGGTTAGGCTCATTTGCAGCGCAACCTAAATTAGGGGGTAAAGCGCAACGTAATTTAGAGCTTTGATTTTACGCTGTAGTAACACCGCTTTCACACACGGAAGGTTTACTATGCAAAGTTTTGAGTTTGGTGGTGGCAAGGCAAAAAGAGTTCCACAGAATCGCTCTCTTTAGCGTTGCCATCACCAAATTCCAGACTTTAAAAAGTAGACTTTCCGTTGTGTAAGTAACTTAAATAAAATGTTAGCTTTATGTCACGTTCATTATTGCTCATTAATTTATTTCGGTATCAAATTAAAATACATAATTATCACCAATCAAAAAATTATGAACAGCTTGTTTTTTTATATTTCCCAGGCGTATTTATCTCGACATTTCATAGGAGCTACCCAAATACTCAGTAGACTTGAAAATTTTTTAAAGATATTCTCCAACATTCAATTTCATATCAAAAAAAAAAAAAATAAATAAATAAAAGTGTTTTAATAATACCTGATACTTTAAAAAAATAAATCATAGCAATCAAGGGTTGTTCAATTGTTCCAAAGGTCTAAAGAAAAGTAGAGACAAGTAGATAAGCTGTTTTTGTATTTTGACCGGTTATTAACACATTTTTCTTTTTAAATTCTCAATAACTTATTTAGATTGTTAGAATATAAAGCTGAATGTTTGAGAATGTCTTTTAAAGATTTTCAAGTCGACTGATGATTAGGGTAGATCCTATTAAAAATGTCGATACAGCTGGAAAAAAACAAGCTGTTTATAATTTTTTATTTGGTGTCAATATAAGAAGCTCATATAGTGAATAAAACTCAATTGTTTAAAATAATTCTCCATATAACTAGATAATTACCCGTATAACGAGTTCCGAGTTTTTTTTTCTGGAATTCCCAAAATCTGCTTCAGGAATTGCCAAAATCCCCCACTTCCTCGTCAACAATATGGCAACTTCAATTTTCACCCTAAATTGGGTGACCGTTAATAGTTCTGATACACGTTCCACTGCCAAAACGCGCATCAAATATAAAAAACCGGTTCCGTTCGGAACCGCAAAGCGGATACGAACCTTTTGGGAATTCCCAAAGTTGGCTTTAGAAAACGTCGAAATTCCCTTCTGCCCTCATCCCCTCCCCCCTTTCTCAAAAGCAGTACGATAACTTCAATTTTCGCCCTAAAACGTATGACCGTTAACAGCTTTAATGCATGTTCCACGGCAAAACGCGCACCGAATACAAAAAAGCGGTTCCAAGCCGGTCCTCGAAGTTGTTCCGAATTTGTTTGGGAATTTCTTTTTTTTATATTTTTTTATATGGGACCAGTACTCAGGGGATGACCCCTACATATGCAACGCATTGTACTGGAACTAGGAAAATAGGTTATGATGAGGAGGAAAGAGGGAGTAGTGTTCGCGGAGTATTAACAATAACAACACGAAAGACTTAAACAAACTCTATTGCAGCATTTAAAATGTTGGAATTAAACTAGTTAAAACTGATCAGTGCTCAGTGTATATACCTTCGACACTGCTCAGATTAGCAAAATTTAGTCCAACACTTTCCACACTACAAGGTAATGAAATGCATTGAAAATAATATTAATATTGAACATATAAAGAATAATATAAAGGGAATTTTAAAACGAGTTCGTGAATCCCCAAATTCGCCCACATCCCCGGAAGCAATACGGCAACGCAAATTTTTGTTCTAAAGCGGCAACACTGTACATACAGTTTTATATATCTGCATATGTAATAATCACCCATATAGCATGGATTTCAAGTGTTGCAAACATACAAACAAGCATACAAACCTACAAACATACAAATATACAAACATATAAACATACAAACGTACTAACGTACAAACATACAAACAAACAAGCATGCAAGTGAAAAACGTGCTATAAAGTCACTCAATAGAATCTTTACAAAGTGTTGAAAACACTCCCGCACGTTTTTTCACTTATAGCAACCTTACCGTATTAGATATTTGAGAGCATTCGACGAGTTTCAGCAACAGATTTCTTCATATTCAGGCAGAAAATTAACACCTCCCGCAAATGACCAGAGTTTGAATGTTTACTCGAGAATAACTTTATGGTGCAGGCACACATCGACTTATATTTCGTAAGCTTATTGTATGACATCAACGATTTATTTATTTCGACAACCACTTACACCTAATGTTTTATAGCACCTGCTTTTGTGCCCTTTTTTGCATTCTTATTTCGCTTTAAGTGTTTTATTTTTCCATCAAAATTTTTATTTCTACAAAAAAATTTCCCAAAAAATGATTCAAAAAGTAAAATAAATGCGCGAGTAAAGAATTGACTAGTAAACCTGCTCACGTCTGGTTGTTATACAGTTCAAAATAGAAAGTGCTCTAATAAAAAAATAGAAAGTGCACTGCAAATACAGCCTGACATTTGCAGAAACAAATCGTTTTTACTTTTGCGAAATTACGAAATTGACAAGAATACTGTGAAATAGCCCTATTCACAATCTTGGGAATTTGAGATATAATATCTTGGTTTGGATTTTGTTAGTGTAAAGTATACTCCCTTTGCAAATGCAATGATGCAAGACTATATGCACAATAGTGTGAATAGGGCTATAGTGTGTCTTACAATTATATTACTTTTGAAAATATACAAGCTTTCGCAACCAACTCCGTTTTTTAACAGACTGTCAAAATCGAGTTTTTCAATTAGAAAGTGTTTAACAGGCTGCCAACCAGTGTTGACGTTATATTATTATAATTTGCTTTATACAATTTTTGTGCACATAAACTCCAGTTTTCGACAAGCAGACAACGCTTGGCGTGAGCATTTGGTAAAACTTAATGCTTTGAATTTATTGCTAACATATTTTACATTGTTATTGGTAAGAATCCAAAACATCGTACCGTTAAATAAAGCTTCCCAGTCAGGTTGCAAAGTCAAAATTAATATTCAACCCTCATGACTAATTTAACACAATTTAGTGTATTTTTCTATATATTATACACGGCACATATTTGTTTCGTTTTCGTCAATATTTTACCTTTTTAAGCGCCGTCTAGACGAGACAAAAATGTGTCAACACAAACGCCTGCCAGACTCTACGAAAAAAATTTGGTGACATATTTTTTTCTTTATTAATTGTAATTAAGTAAATACAACTGAATTTTAATGTGCATTTTTGTTACAAACATACATGCATGCCCATGTTTATAGAATATACAAATACAAATGTGTTTAATGTAATTTTTATTAAAATGCTGATATGCTGATATCTTGCAAAGTTATCTCCAAAGGAAGATTCATATTTGACTGCAAGTTTTGAAATGAAAAATTTTGCGTAATATAAATACAAAATTAGTTAGTTTTCATATAAATTTAAGTTGTATTTAAATGCAATTTCCATAATTTTTGTTATTTAAATGGGATGAAAGTGTGGCAGCTTTACTTCAATTCCAATTGTTATGGAAAGTGTTCCATAGAATAGCTGTTTGTTAGTGGAAGATAGAAAAATTCTTAACGAAAAATATTAAATTTATTAACAGCGTAGAAAAGCTTAATAATTTTATTTCATGCGAAGTTACTTTTAATTAATTATAATATTGTGCTGTTGTTTAGGACAAAATAAGCAAATAATTTTCAAATACCTTCCATATGCAATAGCTCGTATGTGTGTTTTGTTTACCTTTTTTGCACTAATACAAATGCAAGCACACAAAAACCATATGGTCTAAGAGAAAAACTTAAATGAAAAAGTTTGAGCATTTAAGTTTAGTCCAAATTTTTAGCGAAAAACTAATTTTCGTATTTAAATAGGACTTAAAGCTAAATAACATTTAAATACGAACCAAAAAAGTGGGCCTAATTCAATTCTTTTGCCACTTTGCAAGAAGCTGTTTAGTGTTTATTTTGCTATCTCTGTTAACAATACTTGGAGGTGCCTGGCTATTTTGTAGCATGCACAAAGTAGCGCAAAATTGAACGTTTTTATTAAATAAATATATTATTTTACGTCTTGGAATTCTTTATTTGGACCTATACAATTTTTTATTACATTTGCCTACTCAAAATGTTAATGATGAAACAGAATACGTCCGCAACTTCATGCAAAAACGACTCTCAGAGAAAACAGGCACATAATTGAAACGACAGCTGCAACTTCAGAAACTGTCATTCACAGTAAAGCTTTTGAAGCTTTGGTTTTGTTTACAAAATGTATGAAATTTAACAAAATGTGGTAATATTGTTGAAAGCTTTTCTGCTTCAAAGTGAGAGCATAAGAAAAATCGCTGCCAATATAATATAGATTCTATTTTGCGACCACATTCTCTGGCGTTATTATATGCCAAATCGTATGGAGAAAAACGGCATGCCCTAGTTCTGTTTCATCATTTATGTAGGTAAAATCAACGTAAAATAAAATATGAAACAAATGAAAATTCAGGTAAAAACCGGTCAACTGATTTTTCCTTAAAATTAAAGTAAAATTCAATTTATTTTTGAAAGTTTAAAAATAACTGAGTGAACACTGTAATATTTATTGTTTTCAATTTTTGTTTAAGATTTTTAACTATCGAGGAAACAAACTACAATATCCATAAAAATTACGAATTTTAACTTTTATTTGAATTTTTCAACTATCAAAAAATAAACTACAATATAAATTGTTATTATGGATTTTTATATTTATTTTCGCCTTTTTTTTCCTATAAAAAAAACAGTGTTTTTTTAATTTAGTTTTCATTTCTGTATTGAAAACATGTAAAGAGAAATACAGGATTTAAATTTGGCAAAATACTTACATTTATAAGCAAAAAGTTGTAAAAAATTGTGATATTGAGTTTGTTTTTGGAATAAAAAAATTTTTTTAAATAATATGTAGATACATATGTATGTTGATATTCATGCTGGATTTCCGTGCATCAAACATTTATATAAAAACTGCGTCGTTTGATTCTGAAAGTTGAAAAGAATAATAAGTTGTCTTTCTATGAATAATATATTATATACTTACATATTCATATATTTTATTTTGATCCAATGTCACGCATTTTCCTTCGCTTGTATTCATAATGATTTCAATTTGCTGATGCATATTGTTAGAACTACAATTTGTTAATTTGTAATATAGCTGGACAATTAACCCATATATATTGTAAGAACTCGTTGTTGGAGACTTCTAAGCAAATTTGTAACTAACTTTTCGGATCTTTTATCTTATTAGAGCCTGAAAAAAACCATGAAAAAGATTTACATCAGCACCTGCCCTTACGGCCTAATCTGATGGAGTGAATTATTCACGATTCACCAGCGCTCCCGTGTGGCTGATTATGCTCACATAGGTAGCAATTCTTGCCATATATTTGTGGCTTGTTGAGCCTTCTAATCCCACCTGTATGCAATTTTCCAGCAACACATTCGTGTTTGATTTAAATTTATTCAGTGTACCATAAACTTATTTAAGTACATTATTATACATAAGTATGTAGAATAAAGGTCGGGGCACATAGAATCTGTCGTACGTTATCCGTCTCCATTTTCAACTGACATAAACCTATAAGGAGTATGAAATTGGCACAATAAGCACTTTGTTAACGAATATAAAATCGACTGTTTTTTATTTTAATTTGATTAAAATCTTTTGATTCGTTTTTCAGATACAGCACAGAAAATATAGCACAATTTATTATTAATTTATTTTATTTTTGAACGAAAAACTAAATCAAACATACAAAAAATAGCTGATAGTTGTCAAATTTCTCAACGTACGTAAAAGTTAAAAGTTGCTCAAATTTAATACTTTACGTTGGCAGAGAAGTGCGGAATGTGACGAAGCTCATAAAAATGCATGTATTTTAACGTAGTTGTCAAATGAGAAAGGTAACGTATAACGTAAAACGGATTCTATCCGGGACACACCACCTTTAAGTTTCTGAATATTATCCTCATATACGAGCTCAAATCAAACACCCACAGCGACACAATAAATACTCGTACAACAGGGCAAGCAAACACAAAGCCCCTTTAAAAGCCTACCAACAACATTTACAAATTAATAAAGATAAAAGAGGAATTAAAAGCGAAAATACAAAATTATAGAAAAAAAATTATTTTTTATTGTTGAAGACTCGTTAATATTGATAATATTGAGTATCCAGAAAACAAAACTTCAAAATTACTGGGTGCAGAAGTCAACCTAGATAAGTTGTATATTTGATCATACTCGTAAAAATATGATGCAAATATATATAAAAATCTGTAAATAAAATACAAACAACTTTAAGTCAATTATTCGAGCATTATGTCTTTTTCGCCAAAATTTTTGACTTATTTTATTTTTGACAGTTTAGTATCAAACCTTGCTCAAATATGAATGAGAACTGAGTATTTATGCATACAGCTGTGCGATCGTTCTCAACAAAAAGTTCAATGTTTGCAAAAAGGGTCGAAAAGGTTAAAAAACGTGTCGTAAAAAGTTTCATACGCATCAAAAAAGGGCCAAATTGACTCTTAAGTATCATAAAAGGCAACGCTGGCGGTGGCTGCTTGATTTGGTTTCCCATTTATTTTTTCCACATTCGGCTATCCTACTCATACTTCTTTTTAACAACCATAAAAATATTGAATGTAAGAACTTGCAGTCACAAAGTAACCATACCCGTGAGAGTGTGTGTGTGTTCAGTTTTATGTATTTGCTCACTCACACTCGGTAAGCATATTCGTACTAAGCGCGGCCTTGCCAGAAGGTTTTTAAAGCATCATGTTTTGGCAATCGTGTTGTGAAGAAAATATATATTATTTGAACTTATTTAGTACAAAACCGGTAAAAATAACAACTTTTACTTACAATAAATAGATATTTTTATGGAGCACATTCTTATCCAATTTCTTTTATTTTATGTTCCTTCATTTACAATCATTTTTATTTCTTGGTTTTAATCCATAACAACAATAAATGCACAGTTACGCATCTATATAAGCAATTGTGAAATAAATTATTGTTTGAATTGAACTTTCATTTCAAATTTTTCAGCAAAAACAATCTTAAAATCATCATTCAGTATGTTACTTTAAAAATCGTCACCATGTTTGTAAATTATTAAATCTGGCAGCCGCGATTTCAGTTAATATCAAATAAATACAAACAACTTGAAGTCAATTATTCGAGCACTATGTCTTTTTCGCCAAAATGTCTGCATTCTTGTCGCAATTCTTTTTCGATAAATGTTCAATTTTTGACTTAAAAAAAAAAAAAAAAAAAAAAAAAAAAAAAAAAAAAAGACCTTAAACTCGAATTTTTAACTATTAAAATAACGAATTAAAAGCCCAAAATATAAATGTTTGGGTTGCAAAGCACTGTTGAGCAATTCAAAATGAAGTTCTGTTTCACCAATGATTGTCGATCATATTATATTTAACTTTTTCTATGCTGAGATCTGAGATTTGATTAGAAATATGCTTTTTGTTTTGATAAATCACGCATGACTGATAACAAACTGATTTGTCATTTATGTTCACTATCGTTTTAGCAGTTCATCCTGTAAAGACTTACACCACCGTAGCGTCTTCAAATTGTTTAGCTTTGTTGCAAAAATAGCGTTCTGTAAGAAAAAATTTGCAAGAAATTTTGTTCAGTGTAGAATCACACTCGTAGCTAAGTGGATACTTTTGATACTCTTGGGCTTTCAAACGACCCAAAGAGTACCAAGAGCTACTATTATATCCATTAAAGACAACGGTATTTTAGGGTTTCGGGGCTAGTGGAGCCACTGGCCCCGACTTCTCTAAAAATTATGAGAATCTGAATGTTACCATCAATATCAATATGTTATCGCATCATATTAATGAACTATGTACTTCTTGAAATTCCAGCGCTTGGTCACGATAAGCTTTGGTTTCAACCAGACCTATACAGCATGTAAAACACTGGCTTTGATGAGAAATTATTGTAGTGAGCACTAAATTTCATGTTTTGGTTCGGTAAATTAGACATTTAAATCGTGAGTTATCATACCTTCAAATTATTTTCTGCAGAGATATATAAAGTCTTAGTTCTTCTTTTAAAGCTAATATTAATATGTTATTCGTGAAATTTAAGTCGCTGTGTGGGTCGCTCTAAATCAAACCTTTCTAACTTTGTTTACTAAAAATCATTAAACGGAAATAATTATAAGTGAAAAAATCGCAAAATATGCTTGAAGGGATGAGTGAATACTAATTGCTTCAAAAAATTAATAAAATTTATTTTACTGGCATAAGAGAATAAATCCTATTTGAATTTATCTTATACATTTTGTATGCGCATGAGGATTTTTGATAGATAAATTATATTTGACACGCTATATAGCGTTGCGCTATAATGAAACACGTCAGATATAGTCGCAGTCAATATTTACGTAATATCACTTTCTAATAGCAAATGCCATAAATTGTGTTTTAACCTATTATAAAAGTTTTAACTTCACTTGAAAATATATGTGTTATATTTTACTACATAAATCAAACATCACGATGAATCACCCGATACTATAACCACATTACTGTTTACGTCTTTAAGCTACTTTTTAATAAACTATCATGGTTGTTTACACTGCAATTAGAAAGAGCCAAATAAAATAAATGTTTGACAAACACTAACTCAAGCGGTTTGGCAAACCAGCGAAAACTTTGCGTTTGCCACAACATATTGCGTTGTTAAGGGCAGTGCTGTCTTGGTTTCTTGTTCGAGCAAATATTTTTTAATATTCAGTAAAAGTTTTACAGAGTATATATATATATATATATATATATATATATATATATATATATATATATATATATATATATATATATATATATATATATATATATATATATATATATATATATATATATATATATATATATATATATATATATATATATATATATATATATAAATTTTAAAAATTAATTTTATGTGAGAGTATGTTAACATTTCTGAAATTATAATTGAAATTAGAAAAATAAAGTAAATTACTTCGACAGTATCATATCCTTCTCACCAAGCTCATCTCCTTAAGTGTGCGTTACTAAATTCAAAGTGTATCGCAACGTGATCACAAATAATTTGTATAACAATTATATAAACACTGTTGTTTATACGAAACTCAATGACTTGTCCAATAAACAAAGCATTTTTAATTTACATCAAGCACGCGAATGTATTTGAAACGTGTTTTTCATATTTTACAAAATATACTCGTATGCTGTTACTACATTCTTAATGCGCCTCTCCAAGAAAATATAGACTATGTTGTGTAATTTTTTTAATTGCTCAAAGCTGAAAATTTGTTATGCTTATTTGGCGTTATTAGCCTTAAATTTACGTGCTTGTGAACGATGAAGATGATAACGAAGTGTAAAGCGTATGTTTCTTTGAGCCATAGAATGTTCGCATAATGATGTGCCATTAATAGTTAATTAACTACAGATTCTAATAGATAGCACATCGTAAACAACGACCAACTTAGTATGCCAACGCACGAATATAACAAAACTGCATTACCATTTGATTCGCATCGAATCTATAATATTTTCTTTGAAGATAACAAAATATCAATATAATTAATAGGAACAAACGTTTCTTAATATCCCTTTTTAGGTCGTACTGCGTCATCGATTTTGGTAAGATATACATACATGGTTAAAAACATTTATTGAGTAGATAAGCACAATCTGAAAATCAATCAGTTCGGTGATGTACTGTAGGAGCAATACGGCTATCAAATTATTATCAACACTACAAAACCAACTTTGTGTATGTGTTTGACTTAATTCCAAGTAAAACAAAAACAGTGTAACCAAATATACATAAGTAACAGCACAACCTATATTAGCGCGTAAAGTGTAATGTTTTTTCCTAGTAGTTTCTAGGAGAATCTCGAATTAAGCAAGTTATAATTCGATATCGAAGTTAAATAAAACAACTTATTTTGCAAGTAAATAATTTATTAACATAAAAAGTATCTTAAAACTTACAATATAAAAACTGGACTTATATTCATTTTAATTAAAAACCGCTTATATCTAAATACTCTTTAAAATTCATTTATATATTTGTTTTTTCATTTTGTTATATTATTATTTAATTTGGCTATTATGACCAAACATGTAA
Source organism: Thecocarcelia acutangulata (assembly GCA_914767995.1). Lineage (NCBI taxonomy): Eukaryota > Metazoa > Arthropoda > Insecta > Diptera > Tachinidae > Thecocarcelia > Thecocarcelia acutangulata. The sequence goes on along the minus strand of OU612095.1, from coordinate 38,517,743 downwards.
TTAATCTGTCAAAAATCCTAATGTATATAAACCTGTATGAGACCATCGCAGATAGCGCGGGATCAACGTTTTGTAATTGACAGATCGTAAGAAAAACCCCTCTCCCTTTTTAAGGTTCGCTTCTTAATAAAGTTCGCTTCAAAGCACCTGCTACTAATTTTTTGCGGGCTTTAAAAATCACACATTAGGCACTTTCAAACTAAATTTGCGACTTTAACAGTTTTATTATTTCTATTAAGTGATTTTTATCAAAATAGGATTGTAAGCAATACTGTTCATGGCACAGCGTTAACGCTACAGCGTTACTCACTACAGCGTAAACTGAAAGCGTTAAACTACGCTGCGCTTTGCGCCCTAAGTTAGGTTGCACTGCAAAGAAAATATTTGTATATATCCACATATGTGGAGTTTAACAGATTTATTGGTTTCAACATTGGATTTTATATGAGAGTGCATTGTGTCAGGGCGATAAAAAATATGCGGTCGATTGCGTCAACCGGGTATTCCCACTAGTTTAATTGCCTAAAATAGTATGAATTATACGCATTTTATATAGCGCACAATGGCACATCATGTAATAACACTTTCAACAGCTTTTGGTGGGTTAAAAAAAGTGGAATGTTAGTTGGGATATTCAAATGGTTTAATTCATTGTGCAACTAAACGATAGAGATGTGAAAATTGGTCCACTCCTGGTCCATTGGCTGCACTCGCGTCATGCTATCTCAAACTATACAAACAGATTTGAATTTTTGTTTTTCATAATTTTTTTATTATTCATTTATCAATTAATTCTTCACAATATGAACTAACAATAAGTATTAAAATCTTAATACTAAACATAAAAAATTAATAAATAAATCCTGCCAATGCTAGAAAACGAATTCAATTTCGCTCGAACAATCTCGATAAAATTACATATTTAACACGCTGATGGTATCAGTAAGGGTGTCCCTTTTTCTGAACCGAGTGTGGCCGTCAAAATTAAGTGTGTTGTTGGATTTGGGTGAAATACCAGTTTACTGATATACCTTGTCGCATACTTTGAAAATTCCTCTTATACCACTGGAACACACAGATCCTTATTAATTCGTATATTTTTTACATACCATGCAGCTGCATTAATCGTTTGAACAATTTGGTTTCGTCGCGCCTTTGAATTTTCTCAATGTTTGATGTTGGGACAGTGCCTCATAATTGAATTCCATAGCACCATATAGCCTTAAGAATTGCTTTGGTTTGCAATCCAGCTGCAATTTTGAGTTTCTGCCCATAAGTCAATTTAATTGCGCTGCTTTTAGTTTCAACTGAGTGACTTTTGCTTCAGTGTGAGACCTCCACGTTAACCTACGGTCGATGTGTACACCAAGGTATTTAACTTCATCGTGTTGCGAAATAGGTGAGTTGTTAATTTGGATAGCTGAACATGTTTGTTTACGCAGTGTGAATGTAACGTGAGTACACTTTTGTTCATTAACTTTGATTTTCCAAAGTTTCAACCATTTCTCTAATATTGAAATATAATCCTACAAATTTCGTGAAGCTAAATGATGGTTTTCATTAACTCTGCGAAATGCTGTGTCATCTACAAAAGTAGAAGTATAGTCGGATCACGTTGACATATCGGATCACGTTGACATATCAGAAAGTAGGACCCCGAATGCTGCTTTGGAGTGCTCCTACTTTGATTGGCTGTGAGGGGTTTATGAAATCGCCTTCTCTGATAACAAATTTCCGTCCACAGCTTTCCAGAAGCCTGTGGGTGTTTGCAGGCAAGTTTAGCTTTATTTCATGCGTTAAACTGGCGTGCCATACTTTATCAAAAACTTGGGAAGAGCCAATGAATAGAACCGAATAATACTTTTAGCCCTCAAAAATAATTCTTATGACACTTACTAATATGTATGCTCGATCTATGTATATGAAAGCTGAATTGTTGGGATACATCCTACATCATGTAATGTTGGAGTCAACTTCGCCGTTAATAATTGCTCGAAAATTTTTGAAAATTTTTCGTAGGATCCTTCCCTGTCTTGTGTACCATAGTAATCATAGACGCTTTCCTGAATACTGGAGATGTAAAATAGCGTGTAAAATAAATAGGAGAATTCTTGTAGCACGAGGTAACCGCTTAAGCATTTTATCAGTAATTTGATTAACACAGGGAGCTTTCCTGGGGTTTGTGTAACTGATACCGTTTTTTACATCTTGAAAATTAAGTCTCAATGAGACAGGTAGCTGTACCATTTGTAATAAAAATGTTTTTCAAATGGTTAACATACGAGTACACTTTCCGTTTTTAGAATCGGTTCTTGCCCAGTCTCCAGTTGAAGTTCCCAAAGAAGGCTGACTTCTAACAGGTCTTTTCAATCCTTTTGTCGCTTTCAACAAGGAAAATGCAGATTGAAGAGTACCACTAAGGCTTTCCAAGTGCGTTTTAAGAGAAGACATTTTCTGGAAGTCAAGCAGATTTCTTAGTTGAGTCTAGATTGAGCTGGGAAGACGTGCAGAGTTGCCACTCTCTTCTGACTCTTTTTTTCTGACAGAAGTTGCCCAATTTCAGACGAATGAGCTATGTTATTCATATTTCTGAATCTTATAAGACTAGGGGTAGCATGTTGTACGGCTAGTTTAAGATTTTCAGAATATATATTAATTGACATATCAATATCTTCAGGTGTTCTTAAGGCATTATTCTCCGTACTATCATTACTCAAATATTTTTTATATTTCAGCCAATTAACTCTAGTGGATGTCAACTCCAATTCACTAAAAAGTGTGCTAGCCTCCTGAAGGACGAAACAGAAATTATGGTGGGTGAGTGATCCCACGACAAATCTAATGAAGGCTCCACTTGCATCCACTCTTAAGAAATATTTTTTGCAACTCAAAAATCTATAAAACCTGGGATCTTTCGTCGGTCTGACGGCCAATAACAACATTTTGGAAATGGAGTCAAAAAGCACACGGCTTTTCGGGGATATCAAACGTGATCTCCAAAAAGTGTGTTTAGCCTTATAGACAGCAGCCGCTAAAAAGCGGGACCAAATCATTAGAAAAAATGTGAATATTGATTTGCTGTTACTGAAAATCGAGGCTGTGAGCATATCGAGCAAATAATGATTTTCCCATGGAAATCTTCAATGCATATATTAGTTTCTCGTTTAGTAAATAGTGCTGAATTCTGTTTTTTTCTTAGAATTGCCGAGTCTCCACAAGATCCTCTACGGGGTTTTTTGTGTGTTTGAAATCTCTCCGGGGGGCAGGATTTACCTTGCCGTACACTAAACTAGAGCACTCTGCTTCCTGGAGCATTTGTTTCATTTGTTGTAGCAAATAAAACACCAGGAAGTGACTTATATTGTGTAGGACTTCCGAAGCCCCCAAGAGTTAAATGGCAAACCGGGGATCTACAAAGCCCCCGGAGAGTTCTGCTTGCAGACCATCTCTGAGCCAATCGTAGTTGAGGAGTCTATGCTGGCTAAAACGTGCCGGCTGTGTTTTAAACCTAAAACCACTGGAAAGGGTTTTAGTTTTCATAATAACTATGGCGCAGTGCCGGTTTCTTAAGGACTGATACTTGGTTTCTGAAAAATTCCATACAGGAGGGATTAAAAACTCCTCAGCAAGGGGTTTGTCTATATGGTTAAAAATTTAAGGCAATAGTTGCGACCTTTGTAAGCCTTACAAGCCCCATGAGGGTTACGTTGGGTCGTTAATAATTCACCCTCATGGAGTTGGTCCATCGCCAAATAAGGCCGCCATAGCAGCTGTTGATGTAAATAAATTCTCACAACCTGTGTACTTAAAACATTTCGGCACTGATGTGTTTGTTTGTTTGTTTTGATATGTGAAAGTAGAAGAGTGATAGCAGTTGAAAATATAACGATGTCTTGCAAGACATGTTTCTTGCGCTTCAGCAGCCCTCTACTTATTCACGGTAATTAAGTACAGAAAGTAATTATTCCAGTTTTTTTATTGCAGAAGCTCGTATTGAAAACCTTTGGCATCTTTGGTTATAGCAAATTACTTTCCGCTTACGTTATTGACATGTAATTTCTTTAGGCTCAAGTATAATTACTCAATTGGAAGAAGTGATTCGTAAAATCTGTACTTAGAACTCAATGTCCAATTGCAAAAGTAAATAATTAAAATTGATAGTTAATTTTTGTATATTATTGGAAAGGGCTTATAACACTTTCTGACAGGGACTTCAAATATTCACGTGGGGTTTTAAATTAATTACGAGACCGAATTTTGTTTGAAGTTTTAAAAAACTATTTGACAAATTTTTCGTCTTGTGGACGGTGTGACAAGACATAATTCCTATTAGTTCCAACAAGTGAGTGCACCTTAATTCAATCATTGGTTTGGTAGGAGCAATATCAAAAATGCCGCGGACGTACTACATGATATTTTTTTGTTTACCAACGTTTACACGCAAACTTTAGTCCAGCAAATGTTTTAGCTGATTTCCAACTATTTAGTTTAAGTTAAACATGAGGTTTTACTCACCCAAAAACAAATATTATTTTAAACAATATTTTTACCGATAGTTAAAACATATTTCTCAAAATGTTTAAGTTTTAAATTTTACTATAAGGCATGTAAAAAGTATTTCGTATATGGCTGAACCATAGACGATTAGTTTGTAAATTTATAACGTAAATTCTAAAAGGAAACTATATATATAAACACATCATCTTGTAAATATATAAGATCGCAAGGATATTGAGTTAATGAAAAAATTTTATTGTTAAATCTAGTTATAGATCTACCAAAGAGAACAATGCATTTCAAAAATAATTTCTATAAAAAATGTGTATGAATTTGATAAAAAAAAAACTCTTAACATTTTAAACACACTTTTCTAAATGTCCTCTTCAGTTCAGTATCTTAAGCCTGTAATATATCTTTCTTAAAACTTACTAGTAAATGTCTCTATTATTGTTAAAAAAAAAAAAAAAACTATCAATAAATGTGATCTAATTGCAAGTTTATTACAAAAAAACACTAAAATATAAAATATTTGCAAAATGAAATATAAAATTCATGTTTATAAAAAAAAATCTAATGAAAAATGAGAAAAAATGGATTATAGAATATAAAATAATTCAAAACGAAATTACGAGGGTATTATGTGAATCTTATCAAATTAATACAAAAGACTAATGGCTCGTCGGTTATAGATGGCAACCGAACTGCAGTCGCATTGATAGGTACTGAAAATGATAATGCAGTCCATTAGAATGATAATACAGATTACCAAAATTATAATGTTGTTTGTTCCTTTGTTGCTTTTTGGCAACCAACAATTTGAGATTGACAACTTAACAATGAAAAACTGAAATTCTGTTGACATCTATAATCGTGCCATGAAAACAAACTTGATGGTAAAACACTAAATTATACAACAAGTGAAGTGAAGAAAGTGAAACAACTGATGTGTATAACATATATCAAACAAACTCCTCGATATATAAAAATATTTCGAACTCTCTCTTGATTTTGACATTACTTTTGTTGAGTAGCTTTTACTTGAATAACCTCTTAAGCTTTTTTTTCTGAAAAAATTATATTATACTTTTGCTTGAAAAATTAATTTTTTTTTTTTGTTCATATAGGTGTACAACTTTGTTTCCTGATGCTTTCCGTAATTCCAGGCTTTATTGTAAAAACTTATTTTACATTTATGATTCAAAGTATTGTCCACCGCTGGCCATATTTTCCCAACTTTCGGGCAGCAAGTGATCCACGAATCGATCCAATTTTCTTCTTCTTTAAAAGCCGGAAGCGCTGATAACTAGGCCGTGTGCCATTGATCGAAACAAATAATTTTGCGAAGGAGCCACGTCAGGAGAATACGTCAGGTGGGATAGGACTTTTTTTTTAAAGTCAATATTTATTTATTCAAAGTATTACATACTTATATTAATATATAATTTAAATATATATTTAACAATGTGAGTGCCCCAGCGCCATTAGGGCATTAAAGGAACTTATCTTGACCACTTTCACAGTTTGGGGTCGAGCATCGTCAAGTCGATGCTCGACTTATCATGACTATCGTTCTACTCGTATTGCGCCCGTATGTCTTTCAATCCTAGGCTCAAATGCATTACTCGTAATTGCATTCGATGACGATCGCCAGTGATTGCTTAAGTCGATTTTAACAACTCCAAGTACACTACGGCGAGCAGGTCTTGCCAAATACTGAGCGTGAGCTTGGAATCATGAGTATTCGCTTGAGTCGCCGACCTGGCTGGGATACTCCCATGATTTTCTGCACTTGGGATTATCTAATGAACACATTTTTGTCCCCAGTTACAACGCACTGCAGAAATCCCTTCCGTTTTTTTGCCTTCCAAGCAGCTGTTCATAAGCAAACAAACGTCGTTCAACATCCTTCGGCTTCAACCCGTACGGCACCCAATTTCCTTGTTTCTGAATCATTCTTATGATTTTCAGGCATTTTAAAACGACTCATTACATCACTTCCAATAATTCTGCCAATTCTTGCTGCGTTTGACAGGAGTCTTGATCAAGTAGTGCCTCCAATCCTGCATCCTCGAAAACCTTCTTTCTTGCATCACCATGCTAGCCTTCGACGTCAAAATCACTGTTCTAATAGCGGCCGTATCGTAGTATATGAGTGTATTCAATGAGCCCCAACCGCAGATTTTATCGTAGTAATGCTAGGAGCACAACTGTGACGAACGGCGACTTTCTTCCAGAGCAACAAACTTGCCGGCAAATATTCGTTGTGTAAATTCGTTATGTGAGGCATAATATCGACAAACTTTTATGTAGATAGCATTGTTTACATTCCGTGCAAAGAAAAAATGAATGAAATGAATATAAATACTAAGAGGGCCATATTAAAAGTAAATCTATATAAATTTAATCCGAAAGAGGGATTTTTGGGAACATCTTCATAAATTCTTTACTACTTGGATTAATATAAATATAAAAAGTATTATTTCGCGAAAAATACTTTTTTATATGTATAAGACAATCTGGTCACCTGATACTGTTTTGTTCGTTGTTCGCTGACGAATCAATTAGAAGTAAATCTATTTCAACTTTTGCTGAGTATGAAGAATTTTGACCGCGATTGTGTGCATTTTCATATACACCAATGTGGTTTATTTTTGACGACGAATATTCGCAACCAAAAATGCGACGTTCGTCTCAGGTGTGTTCATAGCAAAAAGCAGAAAATTTGGATCGTAAGTTGACATGTTTTATCGAGAAAAACTGTATGATGAAGACACAATATTTCGATGGCGAAATACTTAAGCTTGTCTACGATCTATTTATTTCGACGCCCACATACTGCTACAGCCATGTACTGCAAAACGGCGGAGGCAAAGTTGTATACGTTATATTATATTGATAGATGGTGTGTTAAAATATGCATAAGTATACTAAAATTGCCATTTCGCACATCAGATTTATTTATTTTTTAATGCTCTAACTTAAAAGACACCGATTAACTTAATGCATTTTTGAAGCCGTCCGTTTTGTGGAAAAACGTGAGGAAACTCAAACTGTCTAAGAACGGGCATATCTACATGCCGAATGACAAATCAGAAAAAGTATTTTCTAAGAAATTGCTGGATATTGGCAGTGGTAAACATCACCACTGATATTTCGACCGGCTGTAATCAACTTTCCGTCGGTTACCATTTTACCGAATTAAAATCGGAGATCAAAAATCATAATTGGTTGAGCGAACATGATGTCAACGATCTGACTTTTCGGATTCAATGTGAAATTGCTTGCGACTTGGTGATGCAAAATTCTGTGGCTTTCTTCCAAGATGATGCTATCTAATATATAAGTTTTTAAACGCACTGGAAATTCCCGAGTTTTAATACCAAAATCTGCCGCTTTAAGTCGGTTTGGTAATTAAATTGTTACGAAGTCAAAACTAACCACGTCTCTTTAATTGCACTCAACTTTCGGGGAAAACACTGATGAGCAACGTTGTCAAAACAACAACAATACTTAAAGGAAAGAAGGAAAGTAAAAATGGGAGCAGTTTTTAATACTACGAAGCCTAATAGTCCCGACTGGCATACCATTCCATTTCAAGCTTTGGTAGTTTTCAGTGTGGTTTGCATTCGCATATCTTAAAGTCTGCGATTTCTTCGTTAATTTTTTCTTGCCTTCTGACTATCAGCAGTGTTGCCAACTTTGAAATTTTAAAACGCACCAAAACGAAGAAAAAAGCGCGTTATTTCACCAAAAATGCACCGGACGATGGCATGCCATCAAATTCGCTCCATAGCTAGAACTCGTTTTTGTCAAACTTGGCCTCTAGTGCGATTCCGGTACTTTTGTTAAGACAATGGCATGTTTACAATAATTATAACGATATTCGATGAGTTAATATGCGGCCACAGGTTCCTTGATATAAGGCATGTGGGCTCTGTGAGCCCCTTTTCTTGTGCACGTTCCAGTGTGTGGAGTTTTATTATTTTCCAGCACGGTGTTAATGGTTGTCCGCAAAAGGGGTCTATATCCCTATCCTCTAGGGCTGTCCCTTTTTTGGCTAAGTCGTCGGCGATGTTGTTGCCATTGTTGGACCCATGTCCACGTACCCATTTTAGGGCTATGTCAGAATGTATCGCCAACTTGTTTAAAGATGTCCGGCATTCCTGGACTAGACTAGAATTAGTGTATATTCCAAATCAGGGAGTTGATGGCGGCTTTGCTGTCCGTTACTATCATGATATCCCTACCGAATATTTTGTAAAACGTCAGCCATCTGGCCGCTTTATTTATAGCCGACATTTCAGCCTGAAGAACACTGCATCCATCTGATAATCTGAAGGATATTTTAGTGTTAAATTCTTCTGTGTAAACGCCACCCCAACCCTTTCCCCCCTTCTGGACCCATCCGTGTAAACATAGAAGTATCCAGATTCTAGGGGGGCTTCCTCAATTTGGTAGCCAAAGCTCCTTGAGAGGAATGGTTTTGGGATGCAGTAGTCAATTAGATCGGGGATTAGGTCCCTTCCAATTTCCAGTATATTGGCATGTCCCCACGGTCTGTGGGTCCATACTCCTGTCGCATTCAACCTGATCGTGGCTTTTAGTGCTATTTGTCTGGCTTCTAAGTCACATGGCATCCAGCTCATAATTGCAAGAAGTGCAAGTGAAGGTTGGAGTTGTCCACATGGCCCCTGTGGTCAGTATTGCCATGTTTCGACTGACTTTTTCAATTTGCATTCTATTGATTGCGGAGTCCAGTGATTTCCACCATACTGATGCTCCATAAAATATTATCGGTTTTATAACCATGTCATAAAGCCACACAACTCCTTTTGGTTGTATGCCCCATGTTGAGCCTATTGCTTTTTGCATAGATAGATGGCTATTGTAGCCTTGGTTACTCTAGCCTGTATGTTCTCTTTCCATGATAGTTTGCTGTCAAGAATGACGCCTAGGTATTTTGCCTTATTCGATAGGAACAGTGCGGTACCATTCATTTTTGGAGGTGTGAAATGTGGAATTTGAATCTTCTTACTAAAAAGTACGATATCCGTTTTCGCTGGATTTGTCTTTAGTCCGCATTGTACACTCCATTGACTTACCATCTTCAGAGCGTATTCCAACTGCTCTGTTATGGAGTCTAAAAGGGTTCCATAAAAATTACATAACTATAATGTAACTCGACAACAATGACAAATGCACTAAAAATAAATTGATGTCAACAGTTGTTTTGTCAAAATGTAAAAAATTGATAATATTAACTTGTGTAAACTTTTATATTGAATTTCATTTCGGGTATACATGATTTTGAATAAACTCCTGATGATATTGTCAATGAAAACAACAACTCTCCCTCAGAAATTCTTCTGGAGTTTCCTCATATTATAAATAAATATGGAAAAAATATCTGGATTCTAAAATCGAGAGTTAATTTTTTTTAACATTTGAAGCAATTTTTACAAGAAAGAAAAATAAATAAATTTTTTGCAAAAATAAAAAAAAAAATGTTCATCGAAATGTGAAGGTTTCCAATATATTCAAAATTATTCCAAAATATAGTGACATTGATCCATTGTACCGCAGCAGTTAGTTAAAATAATACAAAAATACAAAAGTCTTTAGAAAGTGAAAGAGTTGAAAGCATTCTTTAGTATAAAATATATTATAAAATTAAATCCTTAAAAATTCTTTGATATGGCAATTAAATCCAATTTATTGTAATTATTCAATTCCTAAAGTTTTTAGAAAATTCAATGTATTACAGCGTATTTGTGTTTTAATAACATACAATACGAGTAATTTCGTATGCATGTACATAAAACTAAATTCTTTAGTATATTTATATATTTTTTGCCAATGTAGAAATTTTAGACCAAAAAATGGCATTAAAAACCTGTTATGTTGTAAATAAAAGTGTCAAATATACTGAAAATTTGGTAGTTTTATAAGTCCGATTTTTTTGACGATATTTCAAAACTAAAATGACGATATTTTCAAAAATTATAGAAATATTGACGTTTTCTTTCATACTTTTTCTGGCAGACATGCGTATGAGTGCTTTTTGCATAGAGAGATAATAACATGGTGCAATTATTAGGTGGCAGCATAAGAGTTGTTGTACTACATACATAATATTTTGTTTGTGTAAAAATTCCGGACGCTGTCAAAAACATGTTTACAAAACAGAAGAAAATGAAGAAAGAAACGTTTATATAAAAAAAAGGAACAAAGAAAATTAATATAATTTTTTTTATAAATTGTTTTCAACACATTTTAAGCAATTAAAATATTTTTGAAAACTTTTTTATTGTGTTCTTGCCCTTTTTCAA